>OY735225.1:46803504-46953504 GCA_963457665.1 Thysanoteuthis rhombus | reverse complement strand
AATCCTACTCTTGTCTACCCGCGTTAAAAATCTGTATTCGAAATCCTAACTTCCCAAGAAAAACTATCACAGTCACCAATCAACCTCTGATTCTTTTATTTTTTAAACATTTCTATGCGGTAACAAAGACATCACAATTGAATTACGGTGAGTGAGAAGGAAAGACTGTGTTAAAACTGATAGTCGAATCCTTTCATATCGAGTGATCAGTCTAGTGCGTAAAAGATGCTTGGACACCGGTTAGATATTCGGGACTCAAAGTTCTTGTTCTCAGTATTATTGATACGCTTGTTGAGATTAATTTTAGTCTTACACTGAGCCAAATTACCGATCAATGTAGCCTAGTAGCAGAGTGATGGCCCCCGGTTCAATCCACGCTGTGGGTGTCGTGGGATTATGTACACACGGTCAATTTTTATTGAGACCCACTTCTGGCTTGCAATGCATGTCGAAGCTTCGTTCTTCTCACGGCACCTGGTATTACCCAATCGAGGTACTGACCAGACTCTGCGTTGTTTAACTTCATGAAAACCGGTATACCCAAAGTGATTAGACTGTATCTACATGGCCTCGGGGAGTGGTTCCTCAATCGTAATTCTTGTACCGGGTGTTTTAGCGGAGAGGCATTGGGTGTTATTTTGGTATGACGTCGGCGGTAGATTGAACCTTGGACGATCACTCAGTCATAGAACCATGGCGATTGGTTGGATTTATTACTGTAGTTTTCAACCCAATGACTTTTGTCTTCAGCAAGAGCTCTGGGAATGAGTCCTTGTGTCATATTCGGATCCTGTAGCGATTATCAACTCTATCTGCGTGATTCCGACACCAACAAGAAACGGTAAGTAATGTATTGGGTTTCTTGTGCAAGTTTCATCCTAAATAGACCTGATCGTATCAGATCACGAAACCTTTGACTCCATTATTAATCGAGAGAGTGTTGCCCCACGGATATGAACGTCACCTACCGACCTGTCCCGGAGGATTTCGAACGGTCAATATACTTGGTCTTTCCGTGGCCGTGTCCTCTACCAACATGGTCATCGACTACCAAACGAAGAATGCAGTCAACACTGGCCTCTCTCTCTCTCTATATATATATATATATATATATGTGTGTGTGTGTGTGTGTGTGTGTGTGTGTGACACGATTATTTAAACATTATAATTTATATATATATATATATATATATATATATATATATATATATATATATATATATATGTATATATATATATATATCTTTTCTTTTCACGATGACAGGAATGAATAACCAAGGCTCAGAAAACAATTCAATTTCGCCATGTTTGATGTCTGTAGGCAGACAAAAATAAAATCTCTTCTTTGGAAAGCTTTCTATGTCTCGGTCTGTCCAGAAAATATCCAGCCAATTTATATCAACGAAAAAAAGCCTACCTGGAGCAATAGCGCCTTAGTTCCCTTCAAAATTCTTTCTCAGCGTCAATTCCACTTTTCAAAACAGTCCTCTTTCAGAATTGCCATCAGCTGCTTCGTTGCATTCCTCTTAATCTTTTTTCCCAGTCAAAAAAAAACTCTTCGGGAAAAGCCAGAAGTTTTAGGGAGCCAAATTTGAATGGGTGGAGCTAACAAAACCTTGGTGATGCGTTATTTTATAAAAAAATCCTTCAAGAGACATATAAAATGCCTCTCTTGGTCACTGTGTCTATTCACACATGAGCTGTGAGCGCCCTCTGATTGGCTATTAAATTACATCAAATCTACGCAACCAGTTCACAAAATGATCAAAATGGCATTTGACAAAATCAATAGTTACTTTATGCTGTGTTATGAATTGCAGTTATCATATTAGTAAGATTCTGACAATACAGCAAACAGTAATATATTGGCCATTAAGAAATCGGGAAATTTTCGAATTTGAAATTCAAATGTGATTCTCACGGCGTGAAATTCACTGTATTTCCCGGCTAATAAGACGCTATAAGAGGTAAGATGCATCTTATTATTAGTGAGATATTCTTCGCAAAATGTTTGATGATTAAATAACTTAGCTTACGGTTGCTGACTCTATGCCAATTTTCTTCTATCAGAGCTCATTATCACAATATCTATCAGGGAAAAATGCATTTTTTCAACCGGAAAATACGGTAATTATGAACTGTCAACCAAAACTCTCACCAAAATGTCAATATAAGTTTCTTCAGGTTTTTAGTTGGTCTGGCTGGCTATGTATGTATGTATGTATGTATGTATGTATGTATGTAAGCATTTACTCCTTATTATGTCTAGAAAAAACTTCTTTTTTTTTAGGATCCCCAACTCAAACAGGTTTTGAGTGAGGGTTCAATTTACAATTGAATTAATATCTTGTTTTTTTTTTTAAATTGGACTTGTTTGATGATCACTGACCAACAAATATCGAGAGAAGTAACTTATTAATTTATCGCTCTTTTTTTCCACTTTTTAATTGATCACCCCTAACACAGCACTCCCCCAAAAGAGATCGGTCACGTGATTGTTTCTATTGTCTGATTCCTTTGTCGTGCTGATTTCATAACCATATTTCCTGACTAAAAATCCGTTTCTCGAACACAGAGCAGTACGATCAGTATTAGTAAAATATTTTTCAATCATCGAGGGATGACTTTCTTGGTGAGTAAATAACAAAGTCATTCCCTGTTTTTGCAAAACACATGAGGCAATGATTTTGTCTCCATCTCTCGAAGGATCCACGGAGACCGAAGTACTGTTCCTATAGCAATTGTTGATTTTCACGAGGCCGGGGTTCTAGCAAGAAAGGGCAAAAGGGCCCCAGCAACCCAGCTATTTACCCAAAGCTGGGATGAGCATGCGTTTCTTAAGGACATTAGCGTGAAGTGAATGCAAACTGGTCAGAACGGAGTTTCTTTGACGTCAACTGCTAGGCCACGCACACTTGGGGAGCTCGAAAGATGCTTATTTCCCACCGGTGCGGGTAGTCAGTGTTCGAGCCCAGATAAAAGACAGGATTTTGATTGTTGAATTTCGAGGCGGATATGGCTGCCCCGAATTCCAGAATTGTCTCAAAACAACCTTCCTTCTTCTATGTTTGGCATATGCTCGACTGATTTGTTACATGAAAAGTGTTTCCACTTTTTTTTTGTTCGTGGATTTCTGATACGCTAAAACCGACGGATATGTAAAATTACTAATCTCTGGAGGTAGGAAGGCTAGTATCCATTAAGCCAATGTTACGCTGCTTGAATACTGGGCGAAATTTAGTTAGAAGTTGGTGACCGACCAAACAAGCCGCAGGTGCAGGACGAATGGCTGCTGCTGATTACAGCTTTGCCTTTGCATCTTATATCTAGTGTGTAGTATTGTACCAAGTTAAAGGGCGGGAAATGGGACTCAGAAGAGTTTATGCAGTAATCATTAAACATAATTTATCCATACATAACGTGAATATACCCGTCATTTTTGATAGGTACTATGCAAGTAGTAAATATCTACCTTTCAAAGACCAAGATATATGAAAGTGGCGAATTTCTCTAAGGTGATATGCCGGTAACTGTTGAATATTCATAGATTCAAATTAGTAAGACCAAATGTCACTTTATGCACTGGTTCCATTGATAGTCTCAAACCTTTCACACTCATAGCCGAAGTCTGTTTGGCCTTTGACCTCGGCAAGTCCGAATTCTGACAGCTCCCGCAAGAAACGATGAATGGATAACAGAGGAGCCTTCTTTTGCAAGTATCAACAGCGCTCAGAATATATAAACAAAAATCGGACAACAATCAGTTAGAATGGTCGTATTGTATTTCATCAAAAATCTTGAATCCGCCAAATATTTCTAAAACTGCATCTGGTCTATCTACTACTACCACTACTACTACGAATAATAATAATAATATTAATAATAATAATAATAATAATAATAATAATAATAATAATGAGACTGTACAGACCACAGCACTGCTAGGAACTGCACGGATACTGAGGAGAGTGCTAGAAATATAAAGACTGCAACACTAATTGTTAACAGTGACTTAACAGAGGAAGGGAAATGAAAGCAGAAACGTAAACCACAGCACTGGCATGATAGGCGAAAGAGAGAGGAGACGTTGGCTGAAGACCTGAGGAGACTTATTGTCACTCAGCCTTCAACAAAGACCACTGGGCAACCGGTGTGAAACTGTAAATACCAGTATTACTGCGACCTATGAGTACTAGGAGAGGAGGGCTGGAGACTTGAGGAGACTTGCTGTCACTCAAACTCCAGCGGTAACCACCAGGAAACTGGCGTGAGATTGCTGATAATAATAATAATAATAATAATAATAATAATAATAATAATAATAAAGGCGACTGGTGTGAGATTCCATAATAATAGTAATAATAATAATAATAAAAACCAGGGTAGTACCGGTCATAGTGGGCGCACTAGGAACTGTCCCCAAAACGCTGAGGGAGAGACTGGAGGAGATCGGGATTAGGGGAAGGATAGAGACCGTACAGACCACAGCACTACTGGGAACTGCACGGATACTGAGGAAGGTGCTAGAGATATAAGTACTGCAACGAATAGTAGCTCTGTCATGATATGCGAAAGAGGGAGGAGACGTTAGCTGAGGACCTGAGGAGACTTATTGTCACTCAGCCTTCAGCGAAAACCACTGGGCAACCGGTGTGAAACTGTAAATCGTAGAATTACTGCGACCTATGAGTACTAGGAGAGGAGGGCTGGAGAATTGAGGAGACTTGCTGTCACTCAAACTCCAGCGGTTAACACCAGGCAACTGGTGTGAGATTCCAAATAATAATAATAATAATAATAATAATAATATTGCAACACTAATTGTTAACAGTGACCTAACAAAGGATGGGAAATGAAAACGGGAATGTGAACCACAGCACTGGCATGATAGGCGAAAGAGAAAAGAGATGTTGGCTGAAGACCTGAGGAGACTTATTGTCACTCAGCCTTCAGCGATGACCACTGGGCAACCGGTGTGAAACTCCAAACCGCAGTATGACTGTGGCCTATGAGAACGAACTTGGAGAGAAGGGCTGGAGACTTGAGGAGACTTGCTGTCACTCAAACTCCAGCGGTAACCACCAGGAAACTGGTGTGAGATTGCTGATAATAATAATAATAATCAAAGCAAATTTTTAAAATATGTCAAGCAAATTTTAAAGAATACGACAAAATTTCAGGCCATGATTTAGTTCTTTCGTCTTTTTGATTTATTTGGCGTATTTCTTCGTTTGCTTGTTTTATGCATTAAAAGGTTGACAAATGACGAATACTTCTGCTTTCAGACCAAATTTGAACAGGTTCGAAGCGTTGATAAGAGAAGAAAGGGTGAGAAAGAAGGCGAAAAAGGTAATTTTTTTTTCTTCTTTGTGTCGTATAACGTCAAATTATTCCTTCTTTTAATCAATTCTCAAAAAAAATAGAAAGTACAAGAAAGAGAGAAAGAAAGAAAGAAGACAATAATGTGTTTATAACTAATATATACACCTCATATATATGTATATATAGATATAGATATTGATATATTGTGTATATTGCTGCAATCTATACAAGTAAAATGAGCAATATCTTTGTTGTATGTAGAGTTACTATCTAACTATATGATGAGCTTATATGCAAATTTTCTGTTTAATTATTTATTTTCTTGTGCGCTTGTTTTTTTTTAATGGGATGCGCTGATTGGTTAATTTTCCTGTCTATGTTTCTGTTCTGAATATGAGGCAAATATGACAAATTACACGCAAAAAATACCGATTTTTCAAAGAAATTACCGAAAGATTTTTAAAATTCATCAAATTCTACAAAAAAAATTGGCAAAAAGGTAAGATTTTATAATTACTTTTCACATATGCGAGCTGTTTAATTACATTAAGAAATGATTAATGAAGTAAGTAAAAAAAACATCTCAAGCATATTTAAGAAAAAATATGCTGAGCAAATTGAAAAAATACGCCAAGCAAGTGAAAATACATCAAGCAAATTGCTAAAAATTGATACGATAGTAAATCATGATTTTTCTCCCCAAACTATAACTTGCTTGAATCACTTGGAGTAATTTTGTTCATAATAATGTTTCTCTGATTTGTTTATTTCGGTATATTTCTCTGTATAAATAGCATTTCTTTATCAACTGCAACCCCAGCAATTTAATTACTTAGTGTATTTTATTCTTAATTAATCAAGTACAAATTCTCTTTTTTAATTAAAATTCTCAACTCAAATCGAGCTATAAAATAGAAATTTTTTTTAATTAAGAATATCACTTTATTATTCTATTTTGAAAGTGTGTACTTATGGCTGCCTCAGAGTCATCTCCATTCAACTGAAGCTTAAATTTAAATATGAGGTCAGGTAAAAAGCGTTGTCAGAAGAAAAAATTTCAGAAGAACGTGTGATTAGAACGATCATATTATCTGAGGGTGTCATACAAATTCCTATTTCTTTTTCTTTCTTTCTCCTCTTGGTCGCGAGTTGACATAATGTCCTTGTATTACTCTTTCTTTTCCCCTTCTCTCAAATTACCGTCTGACTAATTGCGATAATAAAGTCAATTCTCGAGTAGTTTGACAATAAAAATCTGTGACCCCGTTGTATATTAAAACAGAAAGAAAGAAAATGCATAAATGCCTACGTTTGAAGAAACATAGTGAAGAAAAATGTTGTATTTCTAACAAAGGAAGGATGAATTGTTGTATTCAAGATATTGTTGAATCAATTTGAAAAAACGTAACATAATTTTTACTAAAATGTTATATTAGGAATATCTTATATAATATGAGCATGAATCAGAGACATAATAGAATCCATTAAGAACCTCAAATGGCAGTGGGCTGGCCATGTTGCAAGAATGGCAGACAACCGATGGACATCGCGACTCACGACATAGATCCCCCAATGCGCAACCGAGGCCGGCAGAATATTAGATGGAGAGACAAGCTAGGCAAATTCAGAAAGTACTGGCTCCGCGACGCCCATGATAGAGAAGTGTGGTGAATCCCGGGGAAGGTCTCTGCCCAACGACGGAGGTTGAAAGACTGATTATGGTGTGTATAAGAGGAAAAATGTAATAAAAGAAGAGAAAATGTTATATTTGATATGTTTTATAGTATTTAAACTCTTCACAGCCTGCCTCGAGATGATCTTCAGAAGGCTAGACTGGGAGAGTAAAGGAATTAAAATAGACGGCGAGTATCTGAGCAATCTCAGATTTGCAGACGACCTCCAACTAATGATAGATGAACTAAATGAAGAGAGCAAGAAAGTCGGCCAACACATGAACTTCAGCAAGATGAAGATCATGTGCAACAACCACATTGGAGATAAAAACAGTAAGATCAAAATCGAGGACACACAACTGGAAGAAGTAGACCACTACATCTACCTCCATGAGACCCTCAAAAGAAGAAGAAATCAAGCGAAGAATCACACTAGGATGGCAAGCCTTTGGCAGAGCTAGCTCAACCTTCAAAAATAATAAGATCCCATCAATCCTAAAGAGAAGGGTGTATAACCAATGCATCCTCCCAATAGTCACTTATGGAGCTGAAACATGGAACCTAACCAAGAGACAGACCTGTGAATTGAGAACCATGCAACGTGCACATGAAAGAATAATGCTGGGCCTCACATGGAGAGACCATAAGACAGCACAGTACATCTGAGAAAAGACAAGACTTAGGGACATCATAGAATCCATTAAAAAGCTCAAATGGCTGTGGGGTGGCCATGTTGCAAGAATGGCAGACAGCCGATGGACATCACGACTCACAACATGGATCCCCCGGGACCACATGTGCAACCGAGGCCGGCAAAATGTTAGATGGAGAGACGAGCTAGACAAGTTCAGGAAGTACTGGCTCCTTGACGCCTATGATAGGGAAGTGTGGCAAATCCTGGGGAAGGTCTATGTCCAACGACGGACATCGAAAAAATGATGATGATGATGATGATGATGATGATGTAAATAATCAGTTCAAAGATGTGAAAGTAGAAATAAAATCTTATCTCGCATTGTTTCGATATTTGAAAAAAAAATAAACTGTAACAAAAGAGAAAGAAAGTTGTATTTTTAATATTTTCAAACATAGCATTCGTATCTTTTAATTCAAATAAACCATTTGCAGATGTAAGAAGTAATAATAAAAACTTAACTCAATGTTTGAAACTTTTTTAAGGCTCGAGTCCATTGGCCCTGTGTATTTTAATGGCAACAGTTTTAACAAATACTTTTTTCGTGATGAATAACATTTAATTTCAACTTACAATTTTTTCTCCCTGTTTTATTTCTCGATAAATTTTGTTCGATTCCACGGTAGCATTTATTTTTAGAAAAAGTTTTGCAAGACAAATTTCAACTGCCATCATGTGATACAAAAATTCATATCCATACTTTCTTAGCTAGAAACATGGGTAATTCTTTGGAACGAATATATTTTACAATTGAGATAACCCTAATGTACGCTATACACGATTAGCTGCTGTTTTGGGTTGCCAAAAGTTGCTAGATTCAATATGGCATGTAATTAGAGTTTGGCTTGGTTGGCTATCTATGCAAATATGCAAAGATATTTTGATGAGGGCCATTTTTATGGCTAAAAGTGGCTGGATTTTTAAAGGATGACCGTTGGATCGATTAATTGCCAGGTAATAGTGAATTTCCTCTATACTGACCTCAATTTTGAATTTTTTTAAAGTAACTAATGAAGTTATCCAAGTCTGAGATGTATTATATGCATGTGTATATTTTAAAACTCATTTGATTAAAAGAACGGTGGGAATCTAGCTATCTTTAGCCATTTAAAATTGCTGATACAGAAATGACCTCTTATCTAAATGGCTTCATGATGCGTCTGTGCAAAGACAGCCGGCTCAGTATGTAGCATATGTGCTTGGGTCGGTAGGTAGGTTTACAGTTAGGGTTAGTTGGTAGGTTTAGAGTTAGTTAAGCTTAGTGCGTAGACATAGAGTTAGGATTAATAGGTAGGTTTGGGGATAGTTGGTAGATCGAGGGTTAGGATTAGTACATAGGTTTGGGATTAGTGTTCTTAATTCCCTAATTATTTATTGGAGTTGAAACAACTTACTTACTTACTGGAAAATCAAATCTACTCAATAGCCATTTTAAGAAATATGTAGCCACTTTTAGTCATTTCAAAATGTCGGTTACTGATGCAAGGGTATTCGGAAATAATTAAATTTTTCTGTTATTAATTGTAACCCTAGCCCGAACGCTATCCAGAGATACTAAACAGTAACCGTCAATTATGAGCTTTGTAGTTGAATTTTATAAAATACAGTTTCAAATGTTTAGAGTTTTCTTTTATTATTTTTTTATTTAATAGTAGAACAGCCGGAGCTGCTATTTGCATCTGGTGAGAAGTAATCTCCCTGACAAAATATCTACAATACCGAAGTATTTTATCTTTCAGCATGAACTAATAAACGTTTTTTGCATATTAAATCAAGTCATACTTTTAACGTTTTAACTTTTTGTTACTTCTTTTTCATACCTAACAATGTCAATGGTCATTTTCCTTACATTACAATTCATCTTTATGATTCATATCCGATTAAACTTACAAACCAGTTTGATTTCAGTTGATTCTTTCTTACAACTTGCATATAGTTGGTTACAATTATAACATTCAGTTGAAGATATTATGGAGCTGAAACATGGAACCTAACCAATAGACAGGCCTGAAAACTGAGAAGTATGCAACGTGCGCATGAGAGAATCATGCTCAACCTTACATGGAGAGATCACAAGACAGCACAGTATATAAGGAAGAAAACGGGTGTTCGTGACATCATAGAAACTAATAAAAAAACTCAAATGGCAATGGGTAAGCCATGTTGCGAGAATGAAAGACAACCGATGGACATCACATCTCACAACATGGATCCCCAGAGATCACATAAGAAACCGAGGCCGACAGAACACAAGATGGAGAGATGAATTTGACAGATTCAGGAAATACTGGCTCTGCGATACCCATGATAGAGAATTGTAGCGAATCCTGGGGAAAGTTTATGTCCAACGACGGATGTTAAAAGACTGATGATGATGATAACATTTCGATTACCTACAACATAGACTGTTGGCTTTTCACTTCGAATTCACGTACATCTATAAAACTGTCATTGTGACAGGTAATATTCTAGTAATGACAATAATACGAGATTATAAATTCATGATCATCGGTCTTTCAATGTCTGTCGTTGGACATAGACCTTCCCCAGGATTCGCCACACTTCTCTATCATGGGCGTCGCGGAACCAGTACTTTCTGAATTTGTCTGGCTCGTCTCTCCATCTAAAATTCTGCCGACCTCGGTTGCGCATGTGATCTCTGGGGATCCACATCGTGAGTTGCGATGTCCATCGGTTGTCCGCCATTCGCGCAACATGACCAGCTCACTGCCATTTGAGATTTCATGGATTCTATGATGATAATAAGTTACATTAGATTTATTTCAAGACTATTAGTTTTTTGCGAATGACTAAAAGCGGTCTGCATTCGTCAAGTGAAATTCAATTCTGTTTGTTACTATTGGGATTTTCCCCACCTTGAGAACATATTCATTTTTCTCTTCTTTCTTTCTTCTTTGGCTTTAAAAGTCGGTCATCATCTGAGCATAAAATCATTCGCACCGTTTTTGCGAATGATTTTTGGTATCTGTGACCGTTGTTATGTGACTGTCAAGGTATTGGTGTAATCCTTTTTTCTTTTTTTTTCTCTTTTGCTATGTGTTTCTTATATAGATAAAATTAGATGTTCTTTGGTAATTGAAAATCTTACTTCAATTGGAAACAAATAGTTTTATTACGGAAACAATTGTTGGCGAATGTTGCCGAATACATTCAAAAAATTTGAGAACAACAAAATTGAGGGTTTTGAACAGAATCTTCTTTTTCTTGTTTTAATTTGATTGTCGTAGTTTTTACTTCGTTTGTTTTACTTTTTAATTTGCTCTGGGAAAGGTATATATCAGTTTCTTACTGAAGAAAGCATTCGTACCATGCCCTTCTTGAGTCATAACACATATATCCCATCTGGTTTTAGTCTTTCAAGGTGATGGAGTTTGAATTTGGTTCCATGCCATTAACCATTTGGCCACCCATACTTTCTTAGCTCCTACAAGTATCCAGTCATCTACTTTGCTATGACCCTCATTGAATCTTTGCTTACGGCTGCTAGATATATTAGCCCCCTAAAATGTAAATTACCAGAACTGATCTAAGGAGATAAATCCTGGTAAGTAACGTGTTCACTGCTCAAGCACAAGACAAGGTTAGTACACAGTTAGTTGGATTGTGAACGAAATGCAGAAATAAAAACAAACAAAGAAGTAAACAACAGTGCCTGGTTTAATTCGTGAGTAAATTATGATAAATGAGGACCGGAGTTTCTGCCGACACTGATATGTGGAGGGATCTACCAGGATAAAGAAGTAGAGATAGGAAGGATGAAGGGAAAGGAATGTCACTAAGTAAATGTGAGATAGAGTCTATAGAATGTCGGTCAGTATGGTCATCCTAGTTGAAGCCACTATGTAGTTATCTTGAGAAGTCCGACCTAACTACGATGAGAGTGCTTAACTTAGATAGAATGTGTTCTTGAGATGAATATGTGATGATGCGTGTGTAAAAGTAAAATGTGTATAAAAACTATACTAACCATCCTAACTAAAAAGAGAGAGAAGAGACGAGCTTACCTCGAGGCCGGCGGAACACACAAGAGAGAGAGAGAGAGAGATTTACCGCCATAGTTTAAATATCGTGAAGATAACAATCAGCTATCTTATTGGTACCTCTGTGTGACGTCCATGAGGAAGTGACAAGGATTTTATCATTTCTACATAAACGTAGGGGCTAGAAATAAATCCCTTCCAAAGGGCAGATAACTCCGTATATGTATGATTTCTTTTAGCTGGAAAAGGTGGGCACTACACTTGTTATAATGGAGCTAACGTAAGACTATAAAAGCAATCTCTCTTCTCTTCATTTCGTCTGTGTATCCATGTTTTTGTTTGCTTTTTGCAGATGAAAAAAAAAACAAACAAACAAAAGGAGAAAGAACGTTGGGTGTATTTGCTCCCTGATAATCCTCTCGATAAGAAATACCACCTCCCGTTTTCTTCAAAATTAAACTCCGAAACTTTAAAAATAATATAAAACTAGCGGGATAACCTGTCCGTGTGATGGGTATTCAACTAGTTCTTATGAATCTCTGTAATTTTTTGTTTCTATAAATCAAATTCACCTGGTATTCATGTTGGCTTAAGCTTTGCTGCTTGGAAGTCACCACCCCTATTTGTGATATTATTATTATTATTATTATTATTATTATTATTATTATTATTATTATTATTATTATTATTATTATTATTATAGATTTCCATTTATCTTTATTTTAAGAGAAACTTAAGATTAATATGAAGTAACAGGTACTTCTAGTCAATGTGAAACAAATTTTAGAAATGCAGGTTTTATACGATACTCCTGATGATCCATTGTAAACCGAATATTACTCCGTAGCTAGATGCGTCTGATCGAATCAAAATACGAAAAACTTGCATCGGTGATGTGCAAGGAAGAGTTATGTCCCTTACAATACGATTGATTCCAAGAGAGGGAACTCTGTATTACCTTTCTATGAGTTATTTCCCTTTTATCATATTGTCAATGAACTCTTGTCTGAATTTCTTATGTAAGTACGAGATAGGTGTTTGTGTGTGTGTGTGTGTGTGTGTGTGTGTGTGTGTGTGTGTGTGTGTGTGTGTGTGCACGCGTACAAACACGTGTGTATGTGTACGTGTGAGCACATGCACGTGTATGTAGGAGTATTGATCAATGATTCTAATATAGTCATAAGCTAGATTTTGATCTGAAATTTTCATTGTATAAAGTCTGATCTATAAGATTGATAGAGAAGCGTTGGGTTGAGTGCATTGACAAGGGAGATTATATTGAAAATTAAATATTAGTCGATGGAAATTTTTAAAAAATCATCATTAGTTTATAGACTTATTGATGTATCAAAGTCAGGATGGCTTGATTGATGTAGGTATGTACAGATGCAAGTATATATCTATGTATATGTGTATATTGTGCATTCTTCTGAAAGTGATCCTGCATATTTGGAAATTGGATAAACAGAACGATCAAATGTAATAAACAGCGAATTTATCAAGAACATAACAATGATTATGGTAAAAAAAACATCATGAATCTCATTCTTTTATTCCTTGTTGAAATAATCTGTGATTCTAGATAAAAAGATTTCTGATGATTTCAAATTGATTTCTTCTATACTTATAGAAGTTTTTCGACGAAAAATTCGCAAGCGATCTGATTGAATGAAAATCCTAATTGCTAAGGCAATGGGGTCAGAAAGAGGATTTTATCCTAAAGAATGACAGTGATATTATCTTTGATTAATATTAGTTTATATATATATATATATATATATATATATATATATATATATATGAAGTGAAGGTATCAATTCTGCCTTGCGGTACTGGATGGGATAATGGAAAGTCTATAGCCACACTGAAGAGATGTAATACATCGAAACAGCTGTCTGTGGATGACACAATAATTATATATATATATATATATATATATATATATATATATATATATATATATATACACGAAGTATAAGGAAACTTTATCAATTAATTCATTCATAAATTCATGAATGAATTAACTAATATGCTATACATGTTTCGGGAGGGGTTCCCATTTTCAGTAGCATGTGCGTACCTTCCAGCAGTTAAAAGGTTTCCATTAAAAAAAAACAAATTTAGCATCATGTTTTGCTTTTGAAGCACAAATGGAAATCAAGGAAGAGGATTCCTTTTGGATCATCATGATGAGTTAGATCTGGGTACTGTCTGTGGTGAAGTCTATGTTGGTATGTTCATGGACATCCTTGTAGCAGCAGTAGTGGGTCTTATAGGGGCCATAGTTATCATGGATATTAAGGAGTTGGTAGTAGTTCAGTATTAGACTGTGTGAGTTCTTGGTAAGTTGGGATGGTCTAGATGATGGAGTAATGGAGCCCATGTTGTGTATGATCGAATATCTTCAAGGAACTTTGTGTTCTGAACCCTTAATGGTCATTGTATATGTTGTGAAAAGTCTAATCGCTTTGAGTTGTACAAATAAAACACCATACAATTCTTTTTTATTTGTAGGGGTCTGTGTGACCGTGGAGTTCAGGATATTGGATATACATAGAGGTGGTAGGGTGTGGATGTAGGGTTACTATTAGTGGGAGAATTTTGAGGTTGGAGATCAGTGTGATTAGGCTTGTCAGATTTAGTGTTAAGTCCGTTAGGGGAGATATTTTCAAGTTCGTTAATCCACTTATCTTCATGTCATTCAAGAAATTTTTTCGTGTCTATAGATGTATTTTTTTCTATTTTTCAACGATTGTGAATCAAGCGTTTGCGAAAAAATTATGTCCAGGGGTGCAGAAGTGTGGTTCTACCGGGAGTAGGTTTGGATGAATAGGTGATTTGATTTCGTGCCAATAGTTATTAAGTCAAATGTTAAATTGCCACTTCGACTTGGGTGTTGCCGCGTGAGAATTTATTGTCTATTATAGTGATAGTGCTAATCATGTCTCTGATGTTTTGGGGTCTGTGCAAGGCGATAACATATGGTTCAGTAAATATTTCTTTGAGTTCTGTTTTCAGTATACGTATGTTCCATCTCTTATCGATTATATATGACAAGGGCGGGAGAGTGTTGTTGAAGGTGGTTATAAGTGGTATGAGGTTTATTTTTGTTGGAGAATGTAAGGGTTTGTTCTCTGGATTTGTAGTGGCCTTTTTTAATTGGTTATTTGTATCTTCTTGTTAATATCCTCGTTTAGTGAAATGTTGTAGTAGGTTATAGTTGAAGAAGCATTTCTCGATTTTTTTCTTCACTTCATGCTAAAATCCAATCACACACAATTATTATTTTTTTCTATAATACTCCATGGGATTTCTTCTTCAAACGACCCACACTATGTTACACATACATACATATGTATAACTAGCTACCTACCAGACCAAAGAGCTATAAGACCACATTTAAATAAATACAGGCCTTCGGAAACATCTATACGTCATATACTCGTAGATAACACTCATATATGGTACAGAATAGATTGTGAAAAAAAAGACTCGTGATCTTGGAAGTCTTAGTTATTAAAAATAAGGAATCCAACGCTCAATAAAATCTTTTTTCGGTCCTAGCCAGAGAATTTGCAAATAAAACCCTTCCCACTTAAGAATTTACTTTGTCACTAACCATGTCACATGTTTTTGTATAGTTTGTCCTGATACTCTTGTTCTGAGCTGCCATGATGAGCGACTCTGTTTCTCTCTTCAGGTTTCCTTTTCGTAACCATGTCCATGATTTTTCGTGTACCACATCAAGTATCTGTCTTTTAAGCTCGCCATACAATTTTTTCTTTTCCCATTTTTCTTCCCTTGTTTGCTGTGCTGTTCCATTGTTTTCTACTTTGTTGTTTGTTGCACTGTTTCGTGCACTCTTTATGATGTCTTCACTGTTTGCTTGCACGAATTTTTCTAGATCTGCTTTAGCTTTCTAGACACAGTCCTCTATGCTGATGAGCCCCCTACCACCTTCTTTTCTCTTAACGTATAGTCTATCCGTGTCATCTCTAGGGTGTAAGGCTTTATGCATAGTCATAAGTTTCCTTGTTCGCCTGTCCATTGATTGGAGTTCTTCCTTTGACCACCCTAGGAATGGTCCTGTGTATCTCACTACCGATACAGCCCATGTGTTCATTCCTTTTATTAGATTTCTGCTGTTTAATCTGGTCTCTAATATTTTCCTTATCCTTCCAAGGTATTCTCTCTTTATTTTCTCCTTCATTTCTTTCCGTTTTATCGTGTCACATTCAAGAACGCCCAGGAATTTGTATCGGGTTGTGAGGTCAATGCTCTGATGCTCCTGTTGTCCGGGTGTTCGATTCCTTCCGCCATTGTGAGTCTTCCTCTGTGCATTACCATAATTGCACACTTTTCTATTCCAAACTCCATCCAGATGTCATAACTGTATTCTTTTACTTTGTTGAACAGCATCTCAAGCTCTCCCCTGTTTTTTGTAAACAATTTTATATCGTCCATGTACATTAGGTGGTTGGCTTTTCCTTTTGTTTTGGAAAAATGGTATCCTTAGCTGTTCTTCAGGATTCTGTTGAGTGATATCATAGTTAGAACAAATAATAATGGGGACAGCGAATCTCCCTGGAAAATTCCCGTTTTTATACTTACCACTGCTAAATTTTCTCCTGTGGCTGTCAAGTCTACTTTCCAGTTTTTCATAGAGTTTTCGATGAATCTAACCACTGGTACACTGATCTTGAACATTCTGAAGCATTCGAGTATCCAACTATGTGGGATTATATCGTTTTTTTTTTTTTGTTGTTTGTTTTTGTTTTGCAATCTATCCATCCCATTGCAATAAGATTATCTGGTCGATGTAGAGTAAGTCATTTGCCCCCTTGGTTCCTTTCCAGCAACCTTTTTGTTCTTCTGGTAATAGTCCCCTTCTTTCCATTGATATATATATTCTCTCCACTATTTGTCTGGTCAGGATTTTCTGCATAAGTGGTAAGCACGTGATTGGTCTATAATTGCTTTCCATATTCCCCCTTTTCATGGTCTTTTTGGAAGAGGGTGGTTCTGCCTTTGGTCATCCATTCTGGTGCCTCAGCTTCATTTATGCAACTTTGGAGTAGGTGAGTGAGTCTGTCGTGTAATGTGGTGAATTACTTAAACCAATATCCTTGGATCCCGTCGGGACCTGATGCTTTCCAGTAGGCTATTTTCTCAAGAGTATTTTTCAATGTGGTTTCATTCAATAATATTGGTTCTCCATTATGTATATCTTCAAGCTCTTTTTTCATGTTTCCTAACCATCGCAGGGTTACGTTGTGTCTTTTCGGGTTCCAGTTTGTTCTGTCTTCTTTCTCCGTTCAAATCTTGGTAAAACTTTCTCTCGTTGTCTTGGAATGTGCAGTTTTGTGTGTATTGGGCAGTTCTTTGCCCGTATCTCTTCAGCCTTACCTCTTTGGCTAATCTCTTTTGATGTATCTCTTCCACAGCAGTGGGAAATACTTTTTTGTGTTATCTTGTATTCGTTCCAAAGTCTTACCCGTGGTCTGTTTGTATGCGGTGCATTTTTCAGTAGTACGCCATCTCTCTGGAGTTGTGAGATTCTAATCTTCTCTCCCAGTTGGGTTTTTCCTTCCTATCATTATTCTTATTATTTGAAGTTCTTTGAGTAGTGAAACTTTGTGATACTATTTTTGCTCAAGCGTAAATTAAGTTGTTGAGTTCCAAAAGGCTGTTCGTTTTGATATGTTGAAAGAGGCAGTTGACTTGTTTTGTCAGTTTTCTGAGTTTCTTCCTGTCCTTGTCTCTTAGAGGGGGAGTGTTATTTTTTTCTTCTAGCATGATTTCTTTCAAAGTTAGTATCTGGGTTTTCTCTTCTTCCGCTGGGGGTTTGTCATCTCTCTCTAGTGTGTGACTTTCTTCAGGGGTTTTGTGCGGATTTCTTCCAGTTTTGTCATTTATGCTGGTTGCGCTGGAAAGTGTTTCTTCGAGTGTGTCACCTTCTTCCCTCTCTATATCATCGCGGATCTCTTGTAGTTCAGTCTTGGAGAGCCATTTATTTTTTAAGGTTTATTTTACTTGGTTAGCCAGGTGTTGGCTTGATACCTTCATATTTTGAGCATGCACTTCCTATAAGATCATACCGAAGGTTTTGAAGTAGCAATACATAACTAGTCTGTTCTCCTCTCTTGACCATCTCTTTCTCTTGTTCTTTATAGCAGCCACTCGGTGAGGGCTGTGCCCTTCCTGGGTGCCGTTGGTGGAATATGAGTTTGGGCCAACAGTAGCTAGATAACGATTGCGTCCCTCCTGAAAGCCACTAAGGGTACACGAGCCGGAGTTTTGGCCAGCAGTCACAGGAGGACGACCGGGTCCCTCCTGATGGCCAACAAGAGAACACCTGCCGATTATGACACACAAATCTTGAATCTGTGCTCCATTTTTTGCAGTAAATTGATTTGGTTGTACGGTCATGATTGGGTTTTTTTTTTGGTTCTTTAAGGTAGCAGCAGACCTTGGTGGGTTGGTTAAGACTGATTCGGTTCAGTAATAACTTCAGACCCCCTCCGGCTCTTGACACCCAGGGTATATCCTCATAAGAAGGAGCCATGTGGATGTATAAAACATCTATTTGTGGTGATACGTTCGTCCACCACCACCTAATTAATAACCTAAGACGCTAAGCCTAGCCTCTAAGGGTCATTGCATGCATTTAAAAAGGTCATACGTCTCCCTTAAAGTTTTCAAGTCTTGAGTTAGTGAAAGTCTCCGTAACCATCCTAGTTACAAATGGGGGGGCAGTTATTTCATTTCTTCACGTGGGTATTCTCTAGACTTTGGTCAATTCATACACGATGGGGGGGATTCACATGAAAAAGCATTAGTTCTGCATAAGACAACTTTATTTCGACAGGAGGGGGAGAATTGTAAATTCAATTGTAAATTTTTAAAATTTTAAATTTAATTCCATTTACTCATGTGCAGGTCCAATGTAAAACTACTACTACTACTATTATTATTATTATTATTATTATTATTATTATTATTATTATTATTATTATTATCTGTAAATTCCTCTGTGGTAATTCCTAAATGCAATTTACAATAAAAGTACACATTCAACATCAACATATGTGCTAATTCAAGTGATAAAGAAAACTGAAAAGTGAGTGAAAAACTCAATATCAGCTTATCTGCGCAAAAACATTTTATTTTATTCTTTGTAAATTCAATATATATTTTAGCAGGGAACTACCAGGATTGTCCAGTTACTTTTATTTCAAATGTAAATTTCAAATCTTGAGTGATTTAAAGATATTCTTGAAATTGTTGCACTATTTATTACATGAAGTGGTTAAATATTCCAGTATTTCAAAATTTCCCAGGAGAAAAATCAATTTGTTTTGTGACTTCGTTCTTGCAATGGATCTAGCTAATAAATTTCCCGTCCTTCCAGGCTTATTGTATAAGTAAGTGAATAAATGAGATAAAATTGGGTCAACGTGGATTTGAGGTAAAATTGAATGCTTCAAATCGTTTATATGGAGGATAAGGAAAGAAAAAAATTATGGGTAGGATACATTACATGTAAGATTGATTAAAATCAGTAAAATCTTGAGGAATTTTTACATAAGTGAGTAAATGAATGAAATTGAATTGGGTGGACTTAGATTTGAGATAGTGTAGCTAAGATGTCTTGGAGGAAGATGCAGTGATGGTTGTTTTGGGGATTGAATTTAAATTTGGATTTGGGGCAGGTGGGTTTGGGTGGTTAGTTTCTATGTGGCCATGTTTTGGGGGTAATTATTGAGCTTTTAATTTCTTTGTTTCTGGAGTTGTTTTTTGGCTTTTTGGAATGATCTTAGTGTTTAATTTTTCATTTATTTGGTTATAAAACTGTAATTGTCGTTAGGTTTGTTTAGGGTATGGTTTTAAATTCAAATATTTAACTTTTTATTGCTACTTTGTTTTTAGTCGTTAGAGTCGTAATCTATTATATTCTCACTTTCCGTATTATTTCCGGAGTTTCTTCTTTTGAGTCCACATATGTATTTTGATAGTATTGTTATCAAACAATTTATGTTCGTAAATGATAATTTGTGTTGATAACTCCTTTGTTTAAACGCTCCTTGTATTTGGCTATTCCTGATATTCGTGTGTTGTTTGTAAATTTTTTTTATGATTTCTGAAATATTCTCTAAGCGACCATAGCTAATTTTACTGTATTTCTGTTGACTATTTTGTGCAGTTTGTGTGATTATGGGAAGTGTTTATCGATCAGACCTGGAATATTCTTCCTATATTTACTTTGACTGTTGGATTGAACCGTTGCCGTTGTTTGTTTTTCTGCATAGGGTGAATGTTAGATCCATTATTCTTAGTTCTTTATTTATTTCGTATTCTGTTTTTGCGTCGTTGAAGATAGCTTCGTTTGATGAATAACCAGATAGTCTGTGGCCGTTGGACAGAGGACTTTGTTTTATAATTGGGGTGGATGATTGAAAGGGATGTTTTTGAATATTGGTCCATTGTTAAAGTTCTTTTTTGGAGGCTGAATATTACATCTAGTGAATCTTCTTTTGGCTAGGTTTTAATGTCGATTTTAAATCCTATTTGTCAGAAGGTTTTTATGATGACTTTCTTATTCAATCTGTTTTTAGTCCGTCTCTTACGATCCCTGTATAGACCAATGTCTCTTTTGTTTATTCAATCATTTAATGTTGCTAATATGTATATCCTCTCCAGCTCGCATATTTTGGCTCTGTCGAAGCTTCCCATCGTTACGACGAAGTTTTCGTTTATGTCTTTTTTAACCCATGTTATGTCTTTGTCAAATAGGATGGTAGAGGTAGGATGGGTTGTATCTAATTATGTTCAGTTAATTACAATTAATTTAGGTATGTTCCTTGGCTACAGAGATGGTTTTCCAAAATCTAGGATTTTAAATTTTTTTAAATAAATTTTTTGCCCATCCGTTCATTCGCTACGACTCATACTGATTAGCCTAATGTCTCAAGCAACTAGTAATAAGGACAGGGTCTTTGTTCATGTCAAACTTTTCGGAAAATGTAAGCTGAAAATGTCAAAAATAAATTAATTTTTTTTTTTTAAGCCTGGGTTCTTTTTTTCCTCTCTCTCTCTTTGCCTGGGCCAATTTAATGTTGCTCGGTTATCACTTATCATCAATCGTTTAAAAGCCATTTTTCATCAAAGCAGAGAAATATCCACATCCAAAATATTCCATAATTTGAGCCCCCAGCACTGCCCGTCAACAGCTAAACGTGTGTGAGTATGACTGTTGCAGGTGTCCTCTTCGACAAATCAATTATTTTTGGTCTGGGAACGATTGACTTCTAATTTTTACAAAATTCATAACATGAATCTCGAACAGAAAAAGTATTACTCGATTTTTTTTCTTTACTTCATGCCAAAATCCAATCACACACAATTATCAATTTTTTTCTATAATACTCCATGAGATTTCTTCTTCAAACGACCGACACTATTTTACACATACATACATATGTATAACTAGCTACCTACCAGACCAAAGAGCTATAAGACCACATTTAAATACTCACAGGCCTTCGGGAAACATCTATACGTCATACACACGTAGATAACACTCATATATGGTACAGAATAGATTGTAAAAAAAAAAGACTCGTGATCTTGGAAGTCTTAGTTATTAAAAATGAGGAATCCAACGCTCAATAAAATCTTTTTTCGGTCCTGGCCAGAGAATTTGCAAATAAAACTCTTCCCACCAAAGAATTTACTTTGACCACCACTAACCATGTCACATCAAAACACCAATGGCTGAGGCGGATACATCGTGGTTATTTTAATTGTGTAATTCTCAAATACCTTCAAAATGATGTTTTGACGAAAGCGCCAGGTATGATAAAACTCTATGGATATAAGAATTTGCTCGCTTGTGCAGAAACAAAAAAAGTTTAATGAAAAAACTAACGAGATTTCCTTTGTCTGTCGTTTTCAACCATACATACGTATTGATTGGTTAAATATACATATGAAATTTATTTAGCTCTTGTGTTTTGTATAGTCTTTTCTATTTTTCAAAATAATAGATGTCTGTTTTTATCACACAAATATGTGTTTGTTTAATTGCAAATGTGTACATTCATATATATATATAAGACCTTTTTACATATATTAACTCATGCATAAGTGATCGATTCATTGCGAAAGTCGTATATATATATATATATATATATATATATACATATATATATATATATTAATTAGAATCCATTTGTCTGTTCCACTTCGTAGGCCACGGTATTGCATGAAGGAAGCTGAAATTCACATCTTTTCGGGGAGGAGGGCATAGGGCACAGGAATTTTAAAAGGCTCTACGGGATAATTCAACAATGAAACTATTACGTTAAACTGGACCCCGACTTTTTCATTCTGAAAATTTTGAGGGCTTCTCTTCAACTGATTCACTTCCAGTCTGACATGCTCAAAATTTTTCTTCATGTGCAAGTAAATATTTTTCATCGAGTTATTTTGAAAAAGAAGTAATATTTTTTTAAAGTATCTTCCCATCATAGAAGAGTATGGTATTTTTAATTTTTTTATTATTTCATGTAGACTCTCTCTCTCTCTCTCTCTCTCTCTCTCTCACACACACACACACAACTAATCTGCAGTGCCTTGTTTATATATATAAAGATACGTACTCCTACTAAGACAGTACATGGCTCATTTGATAAAGACAGACATATTATTTCTACATCGTTATAACATAACCATTTTACATTAAATGTAATAGGCGGATTAAGTTATGAGGTAATATCTGGGGTCAGATGAATATTGTACCAAATTAATTAAATCCTACCCTGTTTATAAGATTAGATATTGTTATTTGATTTTCTTCTTTATTCATATTTTTCTATGTTTTTAATGGGTTTTTTCACTTTGATTTACAAAGAAAAAATGTCATATTTTAATTATATTCTTCCTTTTTATTAAATCATTTTTCTGGAAATTTTTTTCTAATTTCACACAAAAGGCCATGTGTAATGATCGAAAAATAAAAGACAAAGACACAGTACTTCGCAATTGGACGTTTGGATCATTTTTAAGTAATTAACTATAAACACAGTCTCAGAGAGCTTCACGCATCATAGCAGCCTGAAAAAAATCAACTTTTGAGATGGATGAGCAGCCAAATAAAATATATTTGCACATACAATTATTTAGAAGATGAAATACATTTAAAAAATTGCTATCAATTATGTCATTTAACTTCAACATTAGATAAACGCTTCTATATATTTGAAACCGGGCAACGCCGGTTGCTCTGCTAGTATGATCTATAAGCAAACGCATTTGTAATGTATGTATATTTATACATAAATTATTTCACTTTTTTCACTGAGAGTAATCCCATTTCAGAAGTGAAGAAGTCAATTTCTTCCTCCTTCCCAATGAAAGTTTAAAACTGTCTGGAATGTCTCTTTGTTTTATCAATAAAAATAGATATTGCGTCGTTTCTCCTTTTTATCAAATAAGAAATCACTTATCTAGGTGGTGCAGATTCAGCAAGACTGATCGTTGAGGTAATGGGGTTCTCTTCATCGAAATCAATACTTTCATTCTTACGTATGCATGTATTATCGTTCAACGCTTATATTCTTATTGAGAGTATCATTGAGTTAGGTACACACGGACAATTGTTGTTAAGACCCATTTCCAGCTTGCTAGGCATGTCGAAACTTCGTTCTGCTTACAGCACTTAGTATTCCCCAAAGGTCACCTATCTCAATACTGATTACTTCAGTGGTATTACAAGAACTGGTGTATCCAACGTTGGTCCTACCCTTTTACCTCGAGGAGAGGTACAGTCTTTTTTTTATTATTATTACTTTTGGTATCACTCTGTGGCATACCGAACTGGAAGCGAGCGCTATACCACTTGGTAGAGATGATCGGTAACAATATCCTCTCTATAACGATAATGATGATAAAATACTGGAAATATATAAGTCATAACAGTCTGAATAAAGCATTCAACCTAGGAACACCATCCTCCTTTTTTTCCCCGAATCATGCTGCACTCCTCTATGAATTGAAAAATATCCCTGAAGGGTGAGAGATTTACTTCTTCAAATTATAACAGATTGGATGTGTCGACAATTGTATGATGGTCTACAAAAACTGCTGTGATGCCTCATGTGAATTTTTCGTTCGAGAGACTGTTCTGTCAGACTCTCAAGTAATCATGTCTTCATGCACGTAAGCGCGTGTGTGCGCGTGTGTGCGTGCATGTGCACGTGTGTGTTTGTGCGTTCCCCGACGTTATTGCATTGTAAAAAAGTTATATATCTTCATTTTCAGGGAGGAATAATTCGCCAGAGTTTTATATTGTGTTCGAAAATCCTTTAAATGATTGAATTATATAACTGAGCAAGAACGCATTTACCAGAAGATTGTGTAGCCCCCCCCCTATTCTTTCTGTTAGGAATTAAATACGAAACTCTTCTTTAAGCTAGATATCCAAAACGTCATTTCCGACGGCGGCCCTTATAAAACCCCTAGACGCACATGGTCCAATACTCATTGGCGCCAGCATCTGTAGCTCGTCATGCCTCTGACCCCGCCTTCTACGCGCTCATTCTTGCACACACGCTTGAATGAACACTGCTACCAATTAGCAATGATTTGACCAACAAGATATTTCTTGTGGACAAGTGTTTTCGAAAATAGTTGGTAAATGCTTGGTAGTAAAGTGATAAAGTGGTAATTGCCGAAGTCTTAATCGTCTCTTACCTTGTGTAGTAGGATAACTATTCCCAAACAGGCAGTATTGGGTCCCTTTTGTACATCGTAAGTATACAATGATATTGGTCACTCAAAAGAAACTGTCCCGTTCCTATGTCTTTTTTGTATTGGTGTATATCAATTTTAAAAAATGAATAAAAGGGTGATCAACGAATACATTGCTTCTCTTACATTTTGTAGGGCAGTGATCACTAGGAACAAGTATGAAAGCTGCTGGACACGAACTAAGAAACCAATTCAGCATAAACTTACATTGCACGGGGATTTTTTTTTCAAAAGCTGTTTTTCTAGATGTAAAAAAATATTAGAATTTCAGCTTTCTCACGTGACACACATACATAGATAACTATGTTAACGGTTTAGATGACAGTTTCGGTTGACGGTGTCACACAATACAAGAATTTTCTATTTAGGTAGGTCTAAATCGGGATGACTGAGAGTAACTAAAATATGAATCATACATTCACCGACTCACAATGAATAATAAGAAACTGACTGCCGTCAATATAAAAAAATGATGTGAGACAAAAATAGGGTCAGAATATAGATGAGACCATCTTCAAAATCACCTGAAGCAGTTTGAATTCCTGGAATGTGTGGTCCGCCAAAAGTCATACGTTTCCTTTCAAAAAAGACAAACGTGCGAAAATGATATTTTGTAAAACTTTTGGTCACCCCAAGCAAAGCACTTTTCACATCAAAGGGTTAGTAAAAAGAGAGTTATTTTTTACATAGAACAAGACCATTAAATACATGTTAAAATGGCACGATCAATGATATAATGGCCGTTCTATCTGGGTCAACAATTTCAAGGGGCAAGCCACAGCACTCATTTTGGGTAGGGGTGATGTGTCCCAAGGGTGGATACCTGAACTTGACCCAAAAAAAAACAACGAGAAAATCACTGAAAAAACAATACTGTACATAAGCACCCACAACGTCAGAACAATCTCTACAGACTCTCGTCTGAATTTTTTATTAAGTTTTTATTTATCATAATGTATGATATGGTTGGACTATTTTTCTCGTCTATACTATTGATATCAATTTGATCTCTGTATTAACATAAGATCACATCTGAAAATAAATATTCGTACCAGTTTTGATGTGATCCTTCTATTCGCCTCCATCTTTAACCACGTGGTGGTCTTATCCAAATGCCCGGATCAAATTGATATCAATAGCCCCTGAATTCCTAAAAAAGCGAAGCAGAAAAAGATACACAACGACAGCCTTAGAGAGAAAATCTTGAAGAAGATAAGGTTTAAAATCTATTAACAAAGTTTTCAGTACAGGAAGAATGTAAATTACTAGTGAGCCCGAAGAAAAGTGGACAACTTACAGCAGAGAGGGATCGAACGGGCACAACCTCTATTCCTTCAGAGAAGGAAAACAGAACAATGAATATTTACAAGCCACAAATAATCAGTTGGAAGGCTTCCCAGAAATTATTTAGTACGAGGTGATGCAAGCCATCGAACAATAATCCAAAAAATGAGAGGCACCCAACCAGATAATTACCATCGACCTACTCTAAAAAGTTGATCAAACAAAGCGAAGTCCCAGACGATTGGAGCACTGCAATCATAACGCTGTCATAAAATAAAAAAACGAAAAATTTAAACAATCACAGGCCAATGAGCCAACTGAATTGCATCTACAAACTTTTTACCAAAGTGATCACCAAAACGCAAGATAAAAACCAACCACGGGAACAGGCTGGCTTCAGAAGAAGCTACTTGACTATTGACCATCTCCATTCGGTAAATTAACTGGAAGAGAAAGTAGCAGAAAACAAAATACCATTCGCTGTAGCACTAGATTACTTAAAGAAGTTATTGATGCTATGACACTGCAAGGTAAACCTCGTATATGTTAGATTTCTGCAACAGTTCATTTTTCTGGTACACAAAGACTCTCTGCCTTTTCATCTCGAAATAGAGGTTAGACAAGGCGATACTAGCTTATCCAAATTCTTCATTACCAGCTTCCAGATTGTTCTCAAGGACTTGGATTGGGAAAATGAAGGAATCAGAATAGACCGCTCAAGTGACTTCAGATTTGCTGGTGACGTCGTTCTCGTAATAATGGTAGACAAATTTGAAGAAAGCTATGAAGTTGGTCTTAAGATGAGTTTTAGTAAAACAAATGCCGTGTGCAACAAACATGTTGAGGTCAAAAACACAATGATCAACATTGATAACGCAGGGCTGAAGAACGTGGAACACTTTATCTACATAAGACAACGAATCTCATCGAAATTCTTAAGAGAAGACATCATACGAAGAATCACCCTAGGTTGGTGAGTTTTTGGTTGAGCAAAAACAAGAAAATCCCTGTAGTTCGGAAAAAGAAGGGTCTACAACCAATATATACTCCGGATAGTCACATATGGAGCTAAAACATCGAACCTAACCAGATGATCGGCCCTCAAACTGAGTATCATGCAACGTGCACAGGAGAGAATCATGGAGAGATCATGAGACAGTGCAGTATATTAAAGAGAAAAAACCAAAAGTGAATCCATGAGAAAAATCAAATGGCAATGGGCTGGCCATGTTGCAAGAATGTCAGACAACCGCTGGACATCATGACTCACAACATGGATCCCTTGAAATTATATGCGAAACTGTGGCCAGCAAAAAATAAGATGGCGAGACGAACTAGTTCAGACAGTACGGGCTCCGTGACGCTCATGATAGAGGGGTCTGGCAGATCTCGGGTTTAGGTCTAGGTCAAACGAGGTGCGCTAAAAGGCTTCTGCTGCTGATGATGATGATATCAAAAGTTACATGAAGTTTAAACTGATTAAAAACATTGAGAGAGTTAAAATGACCCATGAGAGTTAAATACACTAAAATTTAGAGCAATGAGGGATTTGAAAAGTGCCAAATCAAAATTTAACATTTTGAGGTTTGCTAGTCGTGAGTACGTTAGGTGAAGGTTAGGCGAAGAGTACCGCCAGTTCTATGGTGCAGAGTTGTATGTCTAGATATGGTTTAAAAGCGTATTTTATTGTGTAGGTCAAAGGGGGGCTGTTACTTTAGTTTAAGATATACGGTACGTGAGTGCTTCGTTTTATTGTCTTCTGATTTTGATTATATTTATATATATTTTCGGCCTGTTTGTATTCAGTTTGAATTAATTTTCAATTGTAGTTATAATCATTATTTATATCTTTTCATTTTTATTTTATTCATACCCTTCTACTGTGATCGTTGTTGTTCAAACTGTTAATTTCAAATTTGGGGGCTACATTATCATTATTGTGACGTCGTAATGTAAGTTTGGCTATCAAAACTATCAAACTAGTACGAATTAATTGAACTTACTCGGAATAGTGTGTGGATTTGTATTACGTTAGTGTTTAGGCACCTGGATGGCAAGAAGTCAAGTTAAGGCTTAATTAGGGGTAGTTTTAAACGGTTGGATCGTGATCATATATATGTTTTGAGTTGTATTTTCTCGTTTTATTTGGTGTTTCAGAATTATCCTTGTTGGTACAAACATTGAGGTTTAATATTTGTTTAGTAATTGACTTACAGTGAACAGTGTATTTATTAGTAGTTAGTATTTGTACCTAGTGTTGAGTATTGGGTGAATTAGATTCATGATGTGACTTTAAGTGGGTTGTAGTAGGTATGGTTATGTATTATAATTATGAATTGTAGTGGATCTTAATTGTTTATATTATACTATTCTTTCGTTTAAATGTAGTGTTAATGCGTGGTTAAGCAGTTTCCAGTTTAATTTTTTTCCTCAGTGTCAACATTTTGACATCATTTCGTTTTTCTGGTCAAGAAGGTTCTTTCTCTCTTTAAATTTTGTTATGGATTTTCTATGGGGAGATGTTTGTCTGTTGATTGGTGGAAAATTAAAGTCACTTTTCTTCAAGGCCTTATTATATAATTCTTTCTTTTCGTCAGGATTTTTGTGGGAGGAATTATTATTAATTCTAGTGTTGATGAAGTTAGGAATCTGTTTAAGTACTGATATTAGGTAATTCAATTTAATGTTATTGTAGGCAGGATCTTGGTCGTCTTTTGAATTGGGTTGATATGTCTTATCACCCGGGTTAGCGGTAACATTTTAAAAAATTCACAACTTTTACGACATAATTTCAATTTCAAAGCCTATATACTTGAATGCATTGGTGATATTTTTCTGTTTTTTGGCCCATTACTGTCGTTTACATTTAACAAACAATAATCTCTGTATGGTCCCACTTCAGTTTTATTAATGATTCTTTCTAGGATGCGCAGTATGCATAGGCCGGTTAGTTCCGAGATTTGTGTAGAATCAGAAGCCCCCATAGGGATATCTAAGTTGTTTGCGCTATTCTTCTTAGTTCATATAATGTTGTCATTGTTTTCCTGCATACTTTTATTATGTTAATGTTTTTGTTGTGGTATACTGGTGAGTAGTTGGGCAAAGTTGATGTTACAATATGAGGTCTGATGGGACTGTAAGATTAAATATTCCATACTTATTCTTAAATATTTCATTTCATTTTTAAATAATACTTTTGTTAAAGATACTTTTTGTTAGCTATACTAACTATAAAAATGACCCTGCCTATAAGTTAGGGGACCAAAAATTGGTTACCAGAAGAGTAGTTGAGTGACTACAAACAGTCTACGGGCCACTGGCTGCTGGTCCTTGACGATAGAAGGACTGGATTCTCTCTCTCTCTCTCTCTCTCTCTCTCTCTCTCTCTCTCTCTCTCTCTCTCTCTCTCTCTCTCTCTCTCTCTCTCTCTATCTATCTATCTATCTATCTATCTATCTATCTGAGTGACTATTTTGTTTGGCCTTCAAGCGAAGACTATCGATGTATTTTCGGTTGGCCGAAGTGAAACATGAGGGTTCCATTTTGAATCCCTACAGGAGTCTTGAGTCTCCCTTTCCTTCCCTCGCTGCAGCTGCGGTGCGCAAACAATTTAAAGAAATGCATTTTCTAACGTGATCAAGATGTCCCCCTCCATTATTCTTCGTTAATACCATTGTCAAAGTCTTTTTCTGTGATAGATAGGTAGAAGACCATAATATCGAATTGGATGAATGTGGCTCGTTGTTTGTTTTTAATATTCTTACCACAGTTAATCACATCCTTGGTATTTTTCCATTGGCCGTACTGTAGTTTGGTTTTAAATTCGTTGATAATGTTCTATAGTATTTGTTTCGTCACCTGTCCTAATTCCTCTGTAGCTGAATGGATCAGTTTAGATTGGATTTTGTTTAAGAAGTCGGGCTTAAGTAGTATATCTGCTTCGTTCATAGCTATCCAGCCAATCCTCTCGTTAATTTTTAGGTTCTTGATGATGTGGTATGTATCGTTGTTTATTTACTATTGAGTGTTGTCGTCTTTATGAAGTAGAATAAGAGCGAGCGTTTGACAATGTGCGTTCAGGGCTTTTATAAGGGTCGTTGTAGGATTGACGTTTTCGATATGTAGCTAAAAGAAGGGTTCCGTATTCAATTCCTAACAAAAAGTATAGGGGTTGCTACAATATGCTTTGAGAAATGGATGTGTATGATCAGTCAGAATGATTATGAATTGCGTTATATCATAAAGACACTCTCATTTGAAATGATCTCCCGTCATTCCACGGTTAACCTATCACAGGTTAGGCAATGTAAAAAAAATAGACAATTACAGAAAATGGGACTGCTGCAGGAATCGAACCTGCAGACCGATACTGTAGCCGCCACAACGCAGTATTGCTCTTACCATTGAGTTGAATAGCCACCGGTAATATATATATATATATATATATATATATATATATATATATATATATATATATATATATATATATATATATATATATATATATATATATATATATATATATATATATATATATATATATTATAAAGAAACTTATTTTAAATGATCTCACATCGTTACATGGTATCACTCGCTCTAGACAATTTTGTCTAGAGTGAGTGATACAATTATAGCAGGTTCGATTCCTGCAGCAGCCCCATTTTCTTTAATTGTTTATTTTATTTACGTTGTCTCAGATGAGTGATACATTAACTATGTAATGATGGGAGATCATTCCAAATGAGTTTCTATATAATATGATATATAACAAAGTTTCTCTATAAAGTAATGCAATTTATAATCATTCTGTCGTATCACATTTATCCATTTCTTAATGCACACACACACACACATATATATGTGTGCATATATATATGTATATATATATATATATATATATATATATATATATATATATATACGAGCACCACCTCAAAAATAGCAATCCATCATTAACTCCACCCAGAAACTTAATTGAGTACCGACCAGACCAAGCTCTGACCCTGACTTCAACATACATAAGCAAGGCCAGAGAGAAAACAACCTTGAAAAATTAAAGAAAAAAAGAAAAATACCCCCAAGAACAACGCTGCAGTTGTATATAAAGAAGTCCACAAAAAGTTTCAATGATTGCATCAGTAACAAGATAATTGCAAATGTCTTCATACACTCACGCATGCACATGCACACACACATACATATATATGTATTAAATATCTGCCATGATTATTTGAACTAAAAGAATTTTCGCTTCTATGACTTAGTTTCAAAAGTTAAAACAAATTTTATTTCAATCAGTGCAACAAGGCATGCATATAGGTGTGTGCTGTGCTTTTGGGTGATATATCGAAGGTGGGGGATTATAAATTGGATTGAAATGTTACATGAATTGAACTGAGTATCGTTTTTCTACCCAGCTATAATTTTGTTCAAAGTCAGTAGAGGAGATTGAAGAGGATAACTGAACCAATGCATATACGGGAAAGCATGCAATCCTGGTCCATAAAACAGACTTTGTGCTCGATCAAATACTTACGGATAGAACTGTATAGTACACAGTACAACTGCTATGTATTGAGTAATGCCCATGTGTATTTGAACAAGCACAAACACAGATTTTACAGGTTTCATAAATATAGCAAATGTACTGATGATTTGGTAGGTGGAAAGATTGCGTGTGGCCAGTCTTCGAAGTGACGAGTACGAATTGGGAGATGTAAATGAACTGAGATAGATAGATAGACAGACAGGCAGATGCCACAAGGCTTAAGTCAAGTTTGAACTGACGCCTGGCTCGCGCCGGACATTTATTTATCCTCTTTGGAGGGGGTCTGACAGAAAAAAAACAATATGAATTACTTCAGATATAATTTTCTAAGATTTGAAAACAACCGTTAACGTATTTTTATTATTATTTGTAGTTTTGTTACTGTCAAGTATTTTGATTTGTTGGCGTTGGGTATACATGTTTTCAACAGAGAGGGTCAGTCTACCCAAGTCCTACTTTTCAGTGTGGATCTAGGGTTCCCCAACTTTTCATGTAATGGCTCCTTTTATTTAAATGAATTTTCCCACGAATCAGACTTTTGGAACGTCGGCTTATTCAATGAGCTCATGGGCTGCCAAAATACCTTTACAGACTCCCTCACCCCGGAATACCTTTACAGACTCCTTTGCAGGGAAAGCAATCTGCAGACCCCAGGTTGGGAACCCTTGTCTGGATGTTTTGTTGTTTGTTTGCTTCTCCCCGTCTCTCTCTCCCTCTCTCTCTCTCTCTCTCTCTCTCGCTCGCTCTCTCTCTCATAAGTGTAAACGGAGTAATGCATAACATTCTAACAAGAATTGATATGACATAAAAAGCGCAGTTCAAGGTGAAACATGCAACGAACAATAGAAATAGATTTTGTCCTAAATAAACCACCTGAAAATGCCCAGATTATGGGTGACAGCTGTCGTCCAGGGACAGTGACCAATGTAGCAAAGTTATTGAGATTCGATAATGGGTCAATATTTAAACATGACCATATTAACCATTCAAAGATGGCTTTAGGTATTACAGACTATTAACTAGTTATTTCGATGCTTCCACATCATTTATATGTATGTTCCCGCACACTTTATAGAATAATAATACCCGAGCAGCCTAAAATGATGACAGTATTATTAATCATAAAGGATTAATCGTTACAGTTTTACTTTTCAACAGACAAAATAATCTTTTTTCTCTCTAGCCTAACCCCTTTTCACTTTTTACATTGGGTTGATTGAGGGTGCCGTGTAGATGGGGGTGTTGTGAAGCTGTGACTAACTGAAGAGGGGATAGGGAGCACGACATGGGGAAATTTTGATTAAAATGTCATGCTCGCTTTTCCTGTGACAGACGGGCGGACCAACCAACACACGGGTAGGGAAAGAAAATTAAAAAGAAAAAAAATGTTCATATTTTCGACTAAACTTATTTTAGAATTTATAATGTTGCGAACAGAAAGACTATTGACTCATAAAGGGTTCTAAGTTATATTAAATATCATAATTTTATGAACGGTTCTTTATTGTTTTGATTTGTTTGAAAATAATTCCTAAATACAAAAATAAAGTGGTCCCTAAAAATGTTCGATTGTCGTTGTTCCTCTAAAAGGATGCCGTCCTTGCAGCCTACCAGTATGTTTGTGATGCGACATTTTTCAAAGGACTTGTCCACTAAAGTTCCACGGACACTCTACCAGGCATCCAGTATCATCATCATCATCATCATCATCATCAGTCTTTTAGCGTCCGTCGTTGGACATAGACCTCCCCCAGGATTTGCCATACTTCCCTATCATGGGCGTCACAGAGCCAGTACTTCCTGAACTTGTCTAGCTCGTCTCTCGATCTAACACTGTGCCGGCCTCGGTTGCGCATGTGGTCTCGGGGGATCCATGTTGTGAGTCGCGATGTCCATCGATTGTCTGCCATTCTTGCAACATGGCCAGCCCACTGCCATTTGAGATTTTTAATGGATTCTATGATGTCCCTAAGTCTTGTATGCATGTACACAAACGGGAAAGCTCTGGTCGGCGAATTCGGCCTTTCGAAGTGATGGACCTGTGCCGTTCTGGTTCCACTTTGGACGATCGCACAACTTGAACGGCTTGTTAATGGTGACGTCCACTGGTTGTAGAACATTTGTCATTACATAAGAAATAAGATCAATTTTTCATCGATTCCAGTTGCTGTTTCACATCAAGCTGTCGACGGCATCTGAACCCGTCGAGATTCCTTCGACAACATGATGTGAAATGGCAACGGTTGGCAGCAGCTTTTTCCTATCACCAGTGACGATAAATATCAGTTTGGATCGGTTTTTCTCATCGTCGATGGTCTTCATATTGACTGATTTCTGGGCTTTCGTGATATTGACTGTTTTTCTGGGCTTTCGTGATATTGATTGATTTCTGGTTTTTCTTTATAGTTACTGTTTTCTGGTATTTTAGATCAACTGTTTGCGCGTAGGAAAGGTTAAAGCTTAGCGAGGTCTTATCTGAATCTCCAATCTGTGACATGCCCAATCGAACTCCACAGCTTTCCGTCGTCTGATGAGGAATCGCTAAAATCTTCGAAATTTGCGGGTTATTTTTTGCTCTGTGACTCCTTTGATGAACTAACAGTTCATGTCTCTCCTGATGAAGCGTTGACTCCATCCAATACTAGCCATGAGATTGTCAGGCGTTGCTCCCATCTTCTTTATAGTTTCCAATGTCTCGAGACGTATGTCAGTTGTGCTGGCTCCGATGTGTGCCTTCACCCACTTCCAATATTTGAAGTCTTTTTATGTTGTAAGAGTTTGCAAGGATTTCTGTTTCCTTTTCAGAGCAGATTTTGTTGATATTGCAAGTTGAGGGGCAAATATTAGAAGCAATTCAAATTAAAACTCAATCGTGCACGGGGCTGCTTAAATTCTCAGACTGCAGCAACTTTGTAATGTTTAAGATTAACATTAAAGTCTGTCATATATAATGCAATCGCAAAAAAAACAAAAGAAAATCATGCTTATTCAACTTATCACCATGAAAACGAACACATAATGTGTCCTTATTTTTTTCACTCACCCAATAACTAAATATGCGCCCAGTGCCATATCAGATGTGAGGTTACAGTGTCATCTCAGGAAAATTGCCCAAAAAGGAAAGAAAAAAATCATAGTCATATTATTGAGTGAGGTTGATTCCTATAATGAATTTTCCATCTTTGGTACGCGTGCTGCACTCGCCCAGAACACCCAAAATATACTTACCTGATTATATGTATTTATGTGTGTGTGTGTTAATAAAAGTGACAATTGGAAGGTGAGGAGAAAAACTCCAGAGAAAGTTGGTGTTACAGATCAATTTTTTTCATTATTCTTTGAACATGTTCCGATGCATTTCGACAGGTGACAGTCATCTTTTTCGGAGAAACTTTTCTCAGCAGTTCACAGAAAATTTTCTGTTTACGTGTTTGGGGAAAGAAATGACTTTCCTCAACCTTAAAGGAGGCCATGGTAACGTGTCTGAATTTTGAAATGTAACACCAACTTTCTTTTGGGGTTTTCTCTTCAACTTCGAATTGTCACTTTCATCAACAATCTATCGGATCACTCCACATCCACAATACACACACACACACACACACACACACACACACACACACATATATATATATATATATATATATATATATATATATATATATATATATATATGAACTATCAGGAATGAGACAAACTCAAGAATTAAGATATATGGTGACTTTATTTAGACAAATGTTATCGACGAATTAATTAATTAGTATGCTATACATATTTTGGGAAATCCTCCCATCTTCAGTTGCATGTGTGTACTTTTTAGTGATTAAAAAGGTACCCATAGAAAAAGAATTTAGCACCAAATGATTGGCTTTCAAAAGTAAGATGAAAGTCCATAGGAGGCCATGGTAGTGTGTCCGCTGGGTATCAGGAAAGTTTCTGTGTGTGAAGGAATATTTGATAGTTTGGTTGGACCTTTTGGTCAAAGTAGTAGCAGCAATTGTGGGTACATTAGGTGGCATTTTGGTCAACGGTATGAGTATTCTCAAGAATTGGTTGTCATGGTTACTGAGAATCAAAATCATTGTCCAGTGCTAAGTTAGTGAGGTTATTAGTAAGATAATATAGATTTCTTACATATATATATGTTTATATGCCTAATTACCCACAATACACGGACATGTATAAATGGCCTCTGTATAAGGTTTATTACACTCTCATACATACATACATACATACATACATAATATTAAGCATTGTACAATGATATATCATGCAGGGAAATATAATGGGTGATGAAAAACCTTTGGATTCTATACAGTAGACTTCTGTCTATGTGAATATTGGATACTTGTAGAGAGTACAGTGGTCTGGATATAGATAAGTGTGAATATAAGAAGCAGAGGGTGTAGGATGGGAGTATTCATGAAGTATATTAGTTAATCTGAGTATCTGGTGGGGTTGATCATAGTACAGGTGATGTATTGGAAATTATTCAGGAGTATTCCTATGATGGGCTATGAAATCAAGACTGTCTCTTGTAATCATCAGAGGGATGTAGGATATAGGTTAGAGAGTATCTTTGTTTTATGATAGCATTTTAGACGGGAAATGCAAATTAAGTAAACTGCAATCAGATAGCTCTGAATGGTACAAGTTATATGGATCGTACATAGGTATCAATTGGGGAACTATGTGTGCTATTTCCAATCATCAAAATATATAAAAGAAAAGTTGGGTATAGATAGGGTGAGATGAGTTTGTAACAAGATATTCGTTTGCTGGGGGTCCAGGTTGTATAGGTAGGGCTATTGTAGAAATTAAGAGAATACATATATTCGGGTGTATTTTGATGTAGAGGTATTATAGCAAGGAAGTGATAGTACGTGCACACACACACACACACACACACATATATATATATATATGTATGTATGTGTGTGTGTGTGTGTGTAAATACATATGGATAAGGTTAGAAGTATAATATAATGTGCTGGTAATCATAGATTGATTTGGTGTGAGAGGATTATTTGGTTAGATCCTGACGTGATAGGGTTGTTAGGTTCAGTGAGTCCCTTAGGAAAGAGAGAGGTTCAAGGTCATTAATCCACATATCCATGTAGTTCCAGAATCTTGGTCGTGTCGGGATGAGTATTTTTTCTAACTTTTCGACAATAGTAAATCTAGCATTTGTGCCGAAATTGTAGTCAGGGAAATGGTGTTATATTGGGAGTAGGTTGGGATGATTGGATGTTTTAATTATGTGCCTATACTTAGTAAGTCCAATGTTGAATTGCCACTCCGATTTACCAATATATACTATAGTTTGCATTTCATTCATTCTAGCAGATTGATGACATTTTTTCTTCTGCAGTTAGAATTATGGTAGATGTAGTGGTTGAAATAGTGGGGTTAGTAGTGAGTGCAAGGTGGTTACAACATATTGTATTTTTATTGTTACAGAGTTGACAGAATTTGACGGTTTCAAGGATGGTATTATTGTGTGAGACTTTGTTATCTTTTATAGTGTTACTGCTTATCATTTCTTTAATATTTTGGGGTCTGAGATAGGGAATAAAACATGGTTATTGGAAGATTTTCTTGACTTCTGTTCAAGTATAATCATATTCCAACTTTTATTAACTATGTGACAGAGTTGGCATTGTGCTGTGGAAGGTGGTAATGAATGGAATGGTTTCTTCTCTGGATATTGTGATGATGTTTTTTTATTTTGTTATTTGTTTCTTGTTGTGAATATCCTCGTTTAGTGAAATGTTGTAGGTTATAGTTATGTTTGTTAAGTTAACTATCTGTAGAGCTAATTTTGCTAATTCTGAGTGCCTGTGAACATGATAGGTTTTTTTTCAGATGTTCAGGGTGGGCTGATTTAGAGCTAAGGTAATTGTGGTTATGCGTCTGCTTAGTATAGAGGGTGCTTCGGGGGGTTTTATTATCATCTATGCTGGTGTCTATAAAGGCTATGGAATCAGTGGATTTTTCATAGTCAAATTCAATAAAGTCAAGTGTAAAGTTTGTGTCTAAAGAATGTAACTAGTTTGGCTTCAACTCTTCTATACATAAAGAGAATATCATCAAAATATCTATCATAGAAGATGCAGTCTTTATTAATTTCATGATTGTTATACGTTTCTTCAAATTTATCCACGAAGATGTTGGCATAAGGAGCTGAGACTGTTCTTATAGTATTTCCTTTTATCTGGGGGGAGTGTCTTTTTAGTTTGAAGTTCTTGGTTTGATTGAATATATGAAAATTTTGATGTGATGATGGATGCTTCGACGAAGCAGAAGTGTGTGAGCTGGTAGGAATGTCCATATTAGCAACCCTAGTAGAGCGAATAAACAAAAAAGACACATGTGTAAATTCGACACGCTTATGATCCTGAAGAACTGCAACGGACCAAACACCAATAGAATAAGAAAAGACATGATATTTCCCAAGTGTAACATTCAGCGTCCAAAAAGGAACTTACCAACCATTCAAAAAAGAGAACAATAGACATTCATAAACACCTCTTATAATCACCCTCCTCCAATCATCAAAGCAAACCCGTCAATTTATCAGCCTCAGACTGCCCGAAAACTCGTCAAACGAAGCAATCTCAAACGACGCAAAAAGAGCATACGAAAAAGCACAAAAAACGGTGGATTTTCTACAACATCAACATTTACCCTATCTTGAAAAAACTGACCGAAAAAGAAATATCCAATGGTTTTAACCCATCATATAACGAAACTCTCGAAACAAGTATAGGCTGAGTATTCCTGAGTTTGGTCGATAAACGCTTCCACAAACAATGCAAAATATTTAACAGAAATACTGTAAAAGTTAATTATAGTTGCATAGAGAATATATCACAAATCATAAAAAAACAACAAAATCACAAGCAACAAACAGGCATCAACAACAACTACATGTAACTGCAGACAAAAAAAACTTGCCTCCGACCCAGTACCGTATACAGAGCCACGAGCAAACCAAATGAAACAAAGAGAAAACATACAAGGGAATAACAGAAGGAAAATATAAACAAAGGAGTTAACAACACAAACAATCTTTCACTAACATAAAATACGAATACAATACAATCAAAATACGTATGTGAACTCCAAAGAAAAAAAGAACAATCATTAAAGTCAACATGGAAAGTAAACTAGATCTGCATCAGTTTATAACAACATTGCAAAGAGATGTATCCTTTGTCTAGGGGAGAAATTAGCAATCATAAGTTTCCCCAAACCAAAACTATTTCTAATCAAAAGATTGGAATTAATATCAAAATGTCGGTGTAAGAGTAGATTCCTATTGCCTCATACACAGCAAGATTACAACAAGATCACGACCCTAGCCGCTAAAACAAACTAACAATAAAAAAAATTCCAAAAAAGCAAGAATCTATAAATACACAAAAAAAACAGACCACAAACCCAACAACAAAAACTGTTTAACATCAACTAAATGGGTAAGGAATCAAAACACCAAGATCCCTCTCATTCAAAAGTACACAATAAACAAAATGAACATAATTCCAATGACAAGAACTAAATAAATTTAAAAAATTACAAGTAACCTTCACCAGAAATTCGAACCCAGATACAATGTATATACTTATGCAGAAGCAAAATTCATAATTTAGTTACAAAAGCAAAAAAACTGAATCTAAAACTATACAAAACAAATAGAACAACACAAACCCAACAACGGAAATAGTCTAATAACTAAATAAATAATTCAAAATTCAATGTGATCGTTTTACCTGAGAATTCATCCCGATCCTTTAGCCTCTATATAAACCACCCAGATACATACAATCAACTTCTCTCCCATCCTAACTTTCATATAAATCGCCTGAAAACACGCTAAGGGTAAATGTTCTTCTGTACTAATAAGTTTGTGATTTTTTATTAATTTCCATGCATATGTCGATGACTTGAATCAATACATATTTCAATATTGAACAGATACCTAATGTAAATTGTATATGAAGATAACCATAGAGGCATTTATTTGATAATAATAATGATAATTATAATGAGAAGTAGAAGAAGAAGAAGAAGAAGAAGAAGAAGAAGAAGAAGAAGAAGAAGAAGAAGAAGAAGAAGAAGAAGTATGACAAATTATCGATAATGAATTACTTGTTAGAATTTAAAAAGAAAAGAAAAAATAAAAGTTTTGAATTGTTCAATTTTTCATCCCCGAATCAAAAATGTTCGATTTGTCGATATTTGGCTCAAGAAGATGTACGACCTATCGAAAAATATCAGTTTTGTTTTATAATATTTATCCTATCATATTATCAAATATTCAAAACAGTCTTGTTTTTCTTTTTATGATGATAATAATAATAATAATAATAATAATAATAATAATAATAATAATAATAATAATAATAATAATAATAATAATAATAATAATGAAGCTTGTGAAATTAGGCAAGTACAAGGACCTTGGAATTGAAATACTGAAACACTTGAAAACATAAACGATCTGTTATTGTCAGGGAACTAAAGAAAGGCACTGAAAAACATCTCGCCCAAATCCCTAGCGGCTCTTCTCTCCGTAAAATACAGTAAAAAGTGCTTACAGACACTGACTGTACATTGAGAAGAGAACTATCACCTGTTCTTTACCACAACGTTGCAACATAAAATGAAATGAAACTGCAATACATAAAACGTACATCACATCAAGTTTCTCTTGTCTTAAGTTGTTGGTAACGACTCTGCAATAGAACGAATCAAAAACACCAATACATCATAGATACCATACAGACCAATTAAGCACTGACTTGAACAAAGCCCCACCCTTACCACCACACACACACACATACACACACACAGAGGAAAAAAAGGCGATTAATAAAAATCCTAAGAAATAAGAAAAAATACACAATAAAAAAACAACACTTTAGTTATATATAACGGCAAATGAAAACAGAAAAACAGCTGTCCGTGGATCGCAATGGCGTGAAAGTGATCAGTAGCAACAACAATATAAATCTAGCCATCCATTTATTTACGCTGTATTTCAAAATTTATAATATTAAGTATTATCACCATAGATAAAGCAAATATGTGAGTGTGTGTGTGTGTGTGTGTGTGTGTGTGTGTGTAGAGAGAGAGAACACCTATTGAGAAATGAACTCGCTACAGTAGTAAGGGTCTGCAAGACGAGCTTGCTAAAAGCTACTTTACGGCTAAAAATTTCATACATCATTTTGTGATATATATATATGTAGAGAGAGAGGGGGGAGAAAGAAAGAATGAAAGAAAGAAAGAAAGAAAGATGAGAAAATAGGTAGATGAATTCTGCTATAAAAGTTGAATAATTTTTTCTCTTTTCTTATATATATATATATGTGTGGGGGGGGGAGAAGAGAATCAAATAGAAATATCGATGTATACTTATAACAGATCGTAAAATAGAACATTGTATATTTTTGCATGTACGCGTGGGGGTTGGGTCTGTGTGAGTGCGTGAGGTCACATTTAATCAAAAGGTGACCCATTAGAACCAATTACTTTTTTTCAAACGACCTTCTATTGATAATGTGCAATTCTTTAGGTTTTGTGGTCACAAATTAAGTAAACCAATGAATTATGGCTTCCCTATAATTGAATCTTTTGTTATGGATATGAAGTTCAAATTGCTTGAAAAGATACCAATCTGTAGGAAAATGTCAAGTGAATATGGAGAAAGCTACAAGACTTCATATCCCAATTCTCTATGCTTAAAAACTGTCAGCTTGGTAGTGTGGGATCTGGAACTTTCATGAAGTATTCCATACATCTCATGTAAGACCCAGTTTTCCTGCTTTTGAATCTTTCTTGTCCTGAGATAACGCTGTATCGTCGCAGTTAAAGTCATAAAGTCTCTGAAAAGTTCTCGAAGAGTTGTTCGTAGGTCTTTGGCCACTGCAGTCGATAATTAACCATCATCAAGAACGGGAGTGGCCTTTCCTTCGAGGTTTACAATCGGTATCCATATTTCTAGACGTAAACCCATTGAACCAACGCTTAACAGTTCGCACTCTAGTTGTGTTCACTCCATACGCTTTGATGTTATCAGCAGCTTCAGCAGCATAGTGTTCTAATTTGAAATTGTACTTAAAAATTAATCTAACTTCATGGGTGGACACCAATGCTATTATGGGCTCAACAACTTCCAATAATAACGGATTATATCTCTATCAACATTAACATCTGAAAAGGTTGCAAGCACATGCGTGATTATTTTACTTTTAGCATTATTCACTAAAAAAATACATTTCACGTGTAACAATGTAAGAATAATAATGAAGATGAAATCAAATGGAAATTCTAATATAAAAGAAGTTGAATTCTACAGGAAATTCAAACGGGCCACCCAGTTAACCAGACCGAGTCATCACAGACAAAGAAAAAAAGATCTGTCTGACTGGATTTTGCTGTTCGAGCAGACCATAAAGCAGAATTGAATCGACATTTTACCACAACCCCATGAGGGTAAAATGTACCCCAAGTTTGTTTATTAAGGGGTTCCGCAATGTACTTGTGGGCGATTCCAAAAATTTTCTTGCTCCGTCAGTATTTATCTTTTGGGGACGCCTCTTACATCAGGCAATGAACCAAACCCCCTACCGCTTCGAGTGCAATGGGGAGGTGATTACTGGGTAGGGAAAACCTCCGAGAACCGGGCCTGAAGCTTGTCATGCTTTCGACCCGAAAGTCCTCAAAGCAAGGTACCCATACTCCATTTTGAGTGAGAAGCTGAATAAACATCTGGACTTTACAAGAAAACTGAAGAAATTGGGGAACATGGATTTGACTGTTGTGCATCTTTCATTATTGGTGCGTTGGTGACAATGGCGAGGAAATCTGAGGAAAAATCAGAATCACCCGAACCACAATATTCCTAAAATCAACGATGTTACTGATAAGAACTGGAGTGCTAGGAAGACTAGCTGTCACTTGATCTCCAGTGAAGGCCACCAATTACTACTGGGATGAAAACACCAAGTGACCATAAAGGTAGGCGCCCTTGGAACCGTGTCATAAACACTACAATCGAGATTAGATGAGTTAGAAATTCGATATAGTGTTGAGATTCTATGGTATTGCATGGGGCCTGCAAGGGTACTGAGTAAGGTGCTGGTGATTTGTGGAGACATACTTTCACTTAATCTTCAATTGTGATCACCAGGCATGTGGCGTAAGTCATGCAAATGCATAAACATCATAATAACTACGCAACCCTGAGACTCATTGATTCTCCCTACGCGAAAACATTAGTTCAATCTGATGAGACCATAATTAACCCAGTTTTTTTACGCAATTCCGAATAAATGAATATTATTATTATATGATTATTATACTCAGATTTTGATATTCATCTCCCTTAATATGTCAGTCATTATAGAATAGATAGGGCTGAGCGGGTGAAGACCCTACACTATTTATTCTTAAATTATTCACTGGTAAATCCCCTAGATTTTCTTTCATTCTTTGAGTTGATGCATTTTGGGGTACTTTAAATACTGCTGGTTTCAATGCATCGTTTTGGCTTCTTAGAAATCACAAAGGAATAAACAAAATCAGATTTTTATTATTGTACTAAACAAACACGTGAGCCACTGGGTTATCAATCGAATGAGCGCGGATACAAACCCTGCAATATCATTTTTCAGTTACAAATCACTCATATTGTTTTCTTGCTTTGTTTAAGGGTACCTTCATTCAATACGTCTGGCAACAATGCACCGTTTCGGTTACTTAGAGGCCACAGACAGATAAACATTAAATATTATATAAATCGGGGACACCAACCTATTTTGCACCGCGGTTAAATATTGACAATATTCTTGCTGACAGCCTAACAGAATATAGGTGAACAGTCGACTGTCTATCAGTCATTTATGAGTGGGACGTTGCCTTTTCCACAGAGAACCTACACGACCTCCAACTAAACGAAGAGAGCAAGAAAGTCAGCCTACACATGAACTTCAGCAAGACGAAGATCATGTACAACAACCACATCGGAGATGAAAACACTAAGATCAAAATCGAGGACACAGAACTGGAGAAAGTCGATCACTACATCTACCTTGGACATTGAATCTCCATGAGACCCTTAAAAAAGGAGAAATCAAGCAAAGAATCACACTAGGATGGCAAGACTTTGGCAGAACAAGCTCAACTTTCAAAAATAAGAAGATCCCATTAATCTTAAAAAGGAGGGTGTATAACCAATGCATCCTCCCAATAGTCACTTATGGAGCTGAAACATGGAACCTAACCAAGAGACAGATCCGCAAATTGAGAACCATCCAACGTGCACATGAAAGAATTATGCTGGGCCTCACATGAAGAGACCACAAGACAGCACAGTACATCCAGAAAAAGACAGGAGCTAGGGACATTATAGAATCCATTAAAAATCTCAAATGGCAATGGGTAGGCCATGTTGCAAGAATGGCAGACAATCGATGGACATCACGACTCACGACATGGATTCCCCGAGATCACATGTGCAACCGAGGCCAGCAGAATATTAGATTGAGTGGGGGGGGGGGGCTAGACAAATTCAGAAAGTACTGGCTCCGCCACACCCATGATAGAGAAGTGTGGCGAATCCTGGGGAAGGTCTATGTCCAACAACGGGCGTTGAAAGACTGATAATGATGATGAAGACACTCAATTTGATTTCTAAAAGGGTTTATCTAACGAGTTAGATATTAGGATTCTACGAAATATATTTGTTCTCATATTACGAAGAAAATATCTTTTAAAATGAATTACCTCGTGACATGCATTGCAATCCGTTACAGGTCCAAGACCTGGTGGTTGGGAACCGCTGAAATATTTTTAGCAGTAGTTTTAGTGATTGTTAACCAAAACTGTTGACATAGGTTTTTCAAGTTTTCAATCGGTCTGACTGGTTAGGTATGTATAGTGTGCGCAGGCCACATCAATGGAGCAAGCGGGCTAAAATTCTAAACATTTATTCTTCATTAAGTCTAGAAAACCTTTTGGTTTTGAAATTAACCCCCAAAAAGTTCTTTTAATGTTGTTCAATTTGCTATGTAGTTTTATGCTGAATTTATCCCCTAGTTAGTGTTCGACAGCATTCACGCTTATTTTGTTTTGTTTGTTTTTGAAAATTCGGACTTTTTCAGTGATTACCACACAAGAAAAGACAACATAAGTAACTTCTTTATTGATCAACCATTTTTCAAAGATTTCAAATGATCACCCCCAACACAGCGTACTACCAAAAGACGTTGGTCCCGTAACGGTTTCTATTGAGTGACTAACCAGACCTATATGGATTTTAAAACTTTCCTCACTTTTAGTTACTTCTCTGTGCTTTGCTTTTTATCTTTCATTCGCTTTCTTCCTGATTTATAAGACACCAGACACTAGCCTACACGACCATCGGTTCTCTCCATCACCGCCATTGCCGCCTCAAATCGAAAAACCTAAACCTCCACCCTCACCTTCCTTTTTTTCTAGCTTTTCTTCTCCTTTTTTTTCTTCTTTTTTTTTTCTTTTTATACTTCTGCCACAATTCTGCCCGCTGCTGCTGCTTCCAGACTTGATAGTTTGTTGTTTTTTTTTTTCGTCCGTCAATCTTTTTCTACACACATACACATACACATACACACACACACGCAAGCACTAGGAAACTTTCTCATAGAACTGCGCATGCGTGCACTCAATCAACAAAAACACGCGGATTGTTTAGGAACAATTTACAAGACAGACAACAATTTTGGCTGAGAGAGAGCGAGGCAGTTTTCCTTTTCGGTATAACAACAGCTGAGTAAACGTACATCTATCTATCCATCTATCTATCGATCCGTCTGTCTATCTATGTATTTAAATCTGTACTTAGTATCTATCTGCCTCTTAAATCTGTACATTATCTATCTATCAATCGATCTGTCTATTTAAATCAGTGCTTAGTATCTATCCGTCTATTTTAAATCTATATCTGTCTATCTATCTATCTAAGTCTTTTCATATAATCTATCTAAATTTTTTGTACCAAACTATGTATAAATAAGTACATAGAGGATCTATCTATCTAAATCGGGGAATATAGATTTATCCCTATGTAATATCTATCAATCTGTATCTAGCTATCTAAATCGTTATTTTGTATCTATCTCTCTATCTAAATCTTACGTAGTAGCAATCTATCCTTTTATTTAAATCCATACATGGTATCCATGTACCTTTATAAATATGTATTTCTAAAATAGATCAAAGACAACGAACAAAAACTTTTCGTTTCTTCGTTTTCCTCTTCTTCCTCCTCTTCTTCTTCTCCTTGTTAGCCTTCATTACTTTTTTCTTTCGATTTCTTTTTTTTATTTTTCCATTGCTTTCTCTTTCTTTTGCTTTCTCTCTTTTCCTTCCTCCTCATTCTCTTTTGCTACCCCTTTTATTATCATTCCTGCTCTTTCTTATCTTTTTCAGCTTTCTTTCTTTCTCTTTCTATTCCTTTCTTTTTATCACTCTTTATTCACCCACCTCGTATTCTTTTCTTTTTATTCTTGTTCTGTTTCTTTTACCCTTTCTCTTTCCTATTCTTGTTATCCCCCTCTCCCTCCCGCTCTCTCTCTCTCTCTTTTTTCTTTTTTCCTCCCACTTTCTCTCCTTTCATTCTTTTTTCATCACTCTCTTTATCTTATTTCCTCTCTTCCTCAACCGCTCTTTTCCTAGTCTTTTCTCTCTTTCTCCCTTCTTTCCTTTCTTTTTTCTCTCTTTCTCTATCTCTTTCTCCCTGATCTTTTATCACTTTCTATCTCTCTTTCTCTCTCTCTTTTTTCCTTCACCTTCAAATGGCAGGCTTTATGCCTCTGACGATCTGGATGAAGATAGCCACGGCAGTGATGTGTTATGCCGTGGGTCTTCAGGTGGCAGGGCTTGCCACACCCAACTGGTGCCGTACTTCCTTGTCCCATATGGGCCTCTTCTACGCAGCCAAATACCTGCCGACACCCGTCCCATTCGAGGATCCAAATGACACCTGCATTCTTCTATCTACTCACCAACCAGGTAAGTTCTCAAGGAAAAGATTTTTTTATCATCTAGAAGCAATTTCAATACAAAGCTGATTAAAATGGTTCTAGTCGAAAACACACGTGTGCATGCATATTCACAGACACACACACACACACACACATATATATATATATATTTCCTTCCATGACGAATGTGATTGCGCTAACCTCTGCCAGTCTTACCAGCAAGCTTTTCTATCCATATTGTGTCTGATCTTTCCCTGCTACGTTTACTGTCCCGTGTGCACCAATCAGTTAATCTTTTGCTTCATCTATTGTTCTTTATTCTTGAATCCATGTTGACCTTTTTTTTTCGCGTCCCTATAAAAGAATTCATAAGTCGAAATTGAGTCTTGGAACGCTCAAATATATATATATATATATATATATATATATATATATATATATATATATATATATATATATATCAATGGGAATTACCTCATCACTTAATGCCATTTTGGATAGTGAGAAGGACCCTGTGGTGATGTATGTCTTCGGTAAAAGCAAAGTGGCTTAAAGCGAACTATCGGAATCCTGTGGATACGCATATATATATATATATATATATATATATATATATATATATATATATATATATATATATATATATATATATATAGTTAGTGCAAAAAGTGCCCGATGTATCTGGGATAGTTCATCTTAACATATTTATACACTATCAAAATTGACTTTTTGAACTCACTATATATAGTTAAGTTTTCTGGAAAAATAATCCCAACGAACTCAAAAAAACAATAAAAATACGAAAAAGGATCAATAATTCCGTAGCTTGGCACAGTTGCTAACTAAATTTTGTTTTGAATTTCTCGCTGCATGGTGTTTTACCACGTGATTTATGAAGAGTCATATGGTTGAGTAAAATGACAAGGAATGATTATGTTGGAAAAAGAATATTATCTGTGTAAAATAAACGCTTTTATCATTAAATCGCGGGCTTATTTACAAACCTAAGTACTAAGTACAACACCAATAATAACTATAGTAATAGCAACATTTATTCACACACACACACACATATATATATATATATATATATATATATATATATATATATATATAAATATATGTATATATATATACATGAATATATATACATGTATATATATATATATGTATATGTATATATATATATATATATATATATATATATATATATATATATATATATATATATGGCAGTAGCCTATGCATACATATGTACAGTGAGTGCGAAAAGTATCCAATTCATGTCAAAAAGTTGATTCTAACATACCTACACACCTTTAAATTGACAGAATTCGAGGCCAGACATTTATGTTTTTCGCGCATAACTTTACAATATTCAACCTTATTCAATATTTTTTTTCTGATATTCGTATTCATTAATATTTGGTCCAATTTCAGTCAATTTTGAAGCTGTACTAGGATATTGAAATAAGCTTTTTGAAATGGATCGGATACATTTTGTACATTTGTGATGTACATGGTGTATGTGTGTGTGCACGGGCGTTTCTGTACCTGGGCACAAATTAGAATTCTTTCTTCTGAAATATTTTCACCTGCTCATTTATTCTAATTCTTGCAGCCATGATGTCAATTTGGAAAATATTTTGATAAATATGTGTTATTATTGTATACTGAATTTCAACACTATCAGTATTTGGTGCCTTTCACTCGCGCTGAAGTTCAGGTGACAACAAGTCTCTCCAATACTCCAGAAATCTTCTCCATATTTTTGGTGATTTAATAATGCTGTACTCCGGACAATTTATCCGGATTTCTATTTCTTCCAACCTCTTAAGAAGCACTTCCAAGCACGCCAATATTTATGGGCACGATCGTCACCTTCATAATCCATTTTCTTTCTTAATCTGATATCTATTCTGCTTTTTCATTTTCTTTTGATTTTTACTTCGTGGTCTATTAGAACAGTGACATCCACTACGTGACAGTTTTCTTCATGTTGCCATGACTAAATCCGTTTTTGATTGGATGATCCATTCGAAAATTCCGATAGAAATTTTTGATATCATTCTCTAGGTGAGCTTCAGGTTTGTTCATATGCAATTGGCTTGTTTGCTCAAATCCCTGTCGTTTGCACAATTACCAACAGACAACTTTTCCCAACCAGTCATGTATACATTTATATTTGTTCTTAAATAGTTTGCTACATCATATTGTTATGTGATTATTGGTTTAGAAGTGGGTTTATTTCACATGCATGAACATACACTCTCCAGTGGGATTACTCAGTTGGGAGTGAGACACTATTGAGTGAGCTGATGTACTGTGTGACCGTCGTATTTACAATCACTATTTTTCGGTGATGTTAAATGGCTGGATATTGCATGTTTCTAGATATCGAGTGATTTCCGATGGGGATCGAAAATCAGCAAATCTAATTTAGCTGTACTGATGAGACACCCATGGGAAGATCAAATGAAATATTCGATGTACCGATTTAAATGCAACATTAACTGGGGTTTTATGATTTACCAGACACAGTCAAAAGAGTGACGAATGTATCTTTTGATTTATAATGGTAATAATACGCTTTAGATTTAAAAGGAAATCTTTCCATTAAAAATGTAGACAGTCGAAATGAAGGCCACAGAAAGTGAAAAACACATTGAGATTTCACGAATAATTTCATTACTAGTAATTATCCACGAAAAATTCATGCATATAATTGAATTTCTATGAGATAATCATTTTTAGAATTACTAAATATGAATATGAAAAGAGGGTAAGAAGATTGTGCATTACTTGATGTCTGCGTTGAACACTGCAGGAGTCAGTAGATCCAGTCCGTGGCTTCATTTCATTGAAAATTTGATATTGTATACAAACAAGAAAATTGAAGCACTGTTTGACAATATTTTGTCCCACAACAATAACAAAATTTCATTGATAGTACATGATGAAAAACATTGAAGTAATTGAAAAGAAGAAGGCAGTTTCGATTGCTGTGAATGATCAATATTTCATTCTTTCTTTGCCTTGGCCCACAAGACATGAACTCCAGTATGCAATAGAGGATCCATAATATTTATTATCCATAATATTCAAATTAAGAACAACCTTGCGCTAAATTAATTGACAAAGGGGGATATGTTGTGGTTTCTGTTGGAATTTCAGTGGTTAGTTTTACGAGGCAGAGTTCTTAGTTCCTCGCCCAAATCTCCTGCTTCCCTTAGGCTGGGGACCAGCTATGTCGACAGTTATGCAGTAGTTTCTATTTCTATCAGAGGAACTTTCTCTTAGATGGACTGTCTTACAAGGCAAATAGGCCCCGACTGCCTTGATATTTACCTATACCTGGGGCATTATTGCGAACTGAACATCCGCGCTGGTAAGTGTTATACCGCTCAACACATTCAGGGGGATATATTAGGTAAGAGAAAAAATGTTTTTTGCTGCTCATTTTATTGACTGAATCGGTGGGGTACTCATTCTATATGATCCCTACGCAGATATATAATTTTGTCGCTTGTGTTGAACTGTGGGCATCTACAATATTTAAAGCGGATTAGATTAAACACAAACCATCATCACTAATGCTTGATCATCGAGTGCATTTTAATGTCACTTGTTTCCAAATGAAATCCTCCTGAACCACTTTTGAGCTGCATGATCACTAACTTGGCCTTCACTGATTATTGTTCATATTCTCCGACAGGAGTCCCAAAGCTTTTTCCCACTGCAGACCAGTTTAACATCGATAATGTTCTTGCAGATTGACCAACGGTGCGGGTGATCTTAATCCCGACCAGAGTATAGGTTATGTCAACTATTTATATATGTTGGATAGATACACTCAGTTCCGTTTCTAAAAAGTTTTAGCTTGTGAATCTAATTTTAAGATCCAAGGAAATGTTGCGGCCCCGTAGCATGTGTTTTGTAGGCCACTGTTCTATGAGCTGCTTTCTCTTGTTTTGCAACAAATATGAATTCATGCAATCGACAATCTCAACAATCAACTCTTTTGTCAATGTGATGATTTCAACCGTGTTGCATTGTCATGTCATCGTCTTTGAATCAGCCATGATCGAATATTTGAAACCAGGTGTCAGCTATTAAAACCGGGAAGAAAAGTGTAGGAAGACAAAGGAACAAAGGAAGGTTACATCGAACATGTGCACATGGCTGACGAAGAGACACACCTGTTGACGAAAAATATACATGTCGACGAAAATATACCCACGTTGTGATACCATGACATGTTACATGATACACACGCTTTGTTTTAGCGCTTTCTTTCTTTGGTAAACTCTTGAGGGTCACAGTGCGCTGTAACAAAGTGCTGAGAACAAAACTGCACACGTCAAACGAAATGAACCCACACTTTGTGAAGCCAAGAGTTGCTGAATACAAGACCAGGCAGGTTATGCTGTGTAGGACAATGAACATCCTGCTTTTATTTTTTTACTTTTTGCGATAGGGGGCCTTTTTGTTTGAAAAGGCGCCGGATAGTTGAGTTGTTGGGACATGGAAATATGCAAGAATATGTATTTAAAAAAAAGTCGATTCCTTGACGAAAATCTTCATCCAATTTCGTTTACATTCTCCTCTAATCTATCAGCTTTCATTTGTTATCTCTGTCAGCTTACATTCTGCGACTATGTAGCCTAAAATCTTTTAGTCTTCTATTTCCCTCTGACTGGTTGTTGACTCCTTCCCACTCTCTGTGTGACTATGTTGACTTCATAATCTCTGCCACAGGCTTCTTCCGTGACTATGTTGACTAAGATCACTTGGTCCTCTCTTTCTCCTGGCTAAAATCAAATTCAGTTAGGGCCAAGTTTGACATTCTCACCTACTTGAAGTACTAATCATAGTAGAGCTAAGAGTACATTTAGATTTGATCACACATAGATTCCTGTTGCTATGCATTTTAAATTTCGCTGAGCGAGCACACAAACAAAGCACTGTTGCTGTGCGCATTAAATTTTACCACATTACTACATCGTTGTTGCTGTAGGTATAATCTTCTAAAGATTATCTGGTAGTAAATGGTATGTGTAGGCTCCACAATATAGCTACTGTATTCCTAGTCGCATATATTATACTGGCGTAATCCGGGTTGGTCGACTGATGAATATATTTGCGTCTTCGTTGCACTCGGGTCGTACCAAGTAACAAAAAACTTCTGGTTACTTGAACCGTAGCTCCAGTTCACTGCATCGCGAAAGATACGTCGCTCACGAACCGACTTTCAATCCTGTTCACAACGACTTTCACCAATGCTTCCTGAACGAGGCTCTGCTCAAAGTAGCACTTGACACAAAAGCAAGACTTGAACCCCAAAGCTCATCGAATACTCGACTGTACTCACCTCTTTATGCATCTAACAACCCCCGATTAAGAAGTGGTTGGATGTTGTGTCACAGTAGTCGTGCGAATACCAAAGAGTATACTCTTGTGAAGTTCATCTAGTCATAAATGTTATGCGTAGATTCTATATTGACGAAAATACTTAAGAACTGTTACTATTTGAGAAATTCGTCTTTTTTAAAAGAGAAACTGCTTGACCCGTTTGTTTATCACATTGATGTACCCTACATCGTATAAATCCATAAAGTTATTGCTTCTTGCAGGGTGGGCGCCTGAATTCCCTATGGAGATGTTTTTCATTGATCTATTCTTGTCTTTTTTCACATTTTTTGTCAGTCTCCAACTAGAACTATGATTCTTTCCCTACATTGTTTTGTGCATTGTTTTTGTCCTTTCATGGTCATGTCGGCACAGTCGTCTGTACTGAAAAGTTCTTTTCTCTTTAAAAAAAAATAATTGTCAACTTCATCTTTTGAGCTTAATGCGAGGTCATTACATTTTTTGTCTGTCGATCCATTGAGTTAAGCTCATTTTTGTCCAATTTTGGAAAGGTCCTGAACAAACCCCCAATGAACACTGGGCTCATATTATTGGTATTGTTGTCAAAATGATAATAATGTCTTTTTTCCCAAAGTGCCAAATGCTAAAGAAAAGTGTAGAATAGATCTGTCAATTTCATATATTGTTTCCCTGATTGATCGAGTAAATACCTGTAACCTATCGATCTCTGTAACATCCTGTATTGATTTGCACTGCCAGGTCGCATTTTCAATCCAGTTAATTATACATTGATTCACATTGAGTGGCTATCTTTACCACAACGTTTCGGACGCAATACCCTCTAGCCTTCCTCAGTTGTCATTTGCATTCGGTAAGCTTCCAGGTGGTATGATGCCTGAGTTTACGACGACACGATGGTTAGATCCATGGAATAAATACAAAACTTCAGACAACAGTATGAAGACTTGGAATTACATCGGCTGAAATATTATGATCAAAATAACAAATACGGGGATACTAGTCAGATAATTTTATCAATTAAGAATAAGATCTCACCTTCAGACAATACAGGGGAGACCAGAGAACGTATCAGTCAAAATATTCTGATAAAAAACAACAAACGTGAGGATACTAGTTCGATAAGTCCATGGAATTGTTCTTATAAGTTCATATGCTTGCATGAGTTTTCAGAGAGTCGGTTCCATTGATGGTTCTCAACAGAACTAAGAAAGGGCAATTTTTACGAAAATAGGAGTCTGTCTGGATAATATCCAGCCATTTAACGAGAAATTGGTTTTCTTTGGGCAATGGAGCCTTAGTTCCCCTCAAAGTACTCTCTTTAAGACCTCACACACTTATCCCAAAGGCTCTTCCTCTTTTCAAAACTATTAGCGAAGTCCTCTATCGGAGTAGCCACCAGCTGCCTCGTTACGTTCTCCTTAATGTTGTCCATGGTTTTAAATCCAGAAGTCACAGGATGCCGAATCTGGACTGTAGAGGTGTTTACAGGCCAAGATATTGCAATGTTTTGCCAAGTGATGAGAAGGATGGGTAGACTCAGCCATTGGGAATACGATGGGTGCACAGTGGACAAGCTCAGTCAATGGCGTCTCAATGTAGACTGAGTGACTCCACGGGAGAGTTCATGTTTATGCATGCGCTGTAAGGTCTCAAATGATTAGTTGCCAAGTAACGTCAAGGCTGTGCAACTGGTTATCGAGGTATTCAAAATGGCTGGATACATTCTAGATATACCGCGTATATGTTGGTGAGAGCATTTTGCATCGATTTATTTTTCTATTCACACTTTTTCTTTTTTTCAAAGGTTTGTTGGTAGAATTGGTGAATGACTACACATAAGTCCTAAGATTTTCTCAATTTACAAAAAATACGTCAATCATCACTATTCATTTATTTTTTATTACAAAATCAAGTCGAGCTTATTTAGTGTCGATGTACAATCTTTGAAAATCAATCGGAATAATTGTTTTGTATATTCTCAAGTAAATTAAGTAATCCAGTATTAGGTTTGTGATGATTGTGTTGCGTCAATGATGGGAAATGATGAGGCTAAAGTTGACCCCTGACATTTTCAGGGGTTAGGGGTATCAGGGGCGCTAATATGAGAATCTGCAAATAACTTTTCCTGATACTCTCTCTCTCAACCTTTTCTGTCCCCCGAGCCCATAAATCGTGTACCATAAACATTAAGCAAACCCATGACTATTCCTAAACTGTATACGCACAAATGAATAAATGTAAAACATACGATAAACATTTTTAACTTTAAAACTTGACTCTTTCTGGCGACTGATCCGTCAATCATGATGGGATTGATATCTTTTTAGCTTAAGACGTAAAAACAGTCTTATTCTGCTCAGAAATTCTCTGTGAGAACACAAATTTTTTCTTTATCTTTCGACTAACCTTATGTTATTTTTTTGCTATTATAACCAAAATCATACTTTCAAAAATATCTAATCATTGCAACACGTTTTAATAGATCATTAATAAAACAGATGCTAGTAAAAAAAATATTCATTTGAATTATGAAAACCATAGATGTCATATTACCGAAGTTCAGTGATTATAAACATTTTTCTCCTTCTTATGTTACTGTTTACATAAATCTTAATGTCTCTGTTGCTTTATTTTGAATTTCATCCTGTCCGAGAAACAAAGCAACAAAATATTAACATGATGGTAAATAGTGACATAAAATGAAAAAAGAATTGTTGGCGTTGACATATAATATTCCATCAAAAAAAAGAAATGAATGAATGTTTACAGTACAGTGAATTAGAAAGAAATGAATGTCTTAAATACAGTCCGACTAACCGATTCGCGAGTGTTTAATTCACTTATGATCTGGGTTTATATTGTCAACACAAGGAAATTAATAATACAAATATTTCCATGATATATTTACAACTTCATACACTTTTCTGAAATTTTTACGTTTTGTTTATACTTAACAGCGTATTTTCAATGATAAGGTTCCTCGTATATCTCTGAATTTTTGAGATGAGGTATTATTATTATTTCTATTATTATCCGGTTAAATAAAGGGTGCGGTTCGTTACTTCCCCACACCTACCAGATGATACCTGATGAAGGCCGTAGAGTACAATGACCGAAACGTTGTATGAAAAACAACCAAGATGAGGATGGTCCGAATAACAATAGAAATAAGGTTCCTCGTGGTATGCTACAATCACCCCCACTAATTCCCATGAGATTATTCAAGCCTGAACCGTGAATTATCGAAACTGTGGATGTAAAAAAAGGGATAACTGTATATAATTAGAATTTACTTAATCTAAGGCAATAACAGTTTGACTAGGTTGCAGAAGTTCAGAATAAAAATTCCATAAAAAGTGGAGAAGAGCTTTTTTTTTCCATTAGATCTCGTTGTAGTTTCCTTCGTCTTATTTCGGATTGCTTTTTATGGCAATCGCCCGAGTCTACAACAGTGAGTAAACTGCGCAGATAAGAAGTAAAGGATAAGCTCTCGGTGATACTCGAACTCAGATCACTTTGCATCAAGGAAGCCGGGTTATCGGTACCAACTGCTCTTACCAACTGAGCTACAAGAACCTTACGCTTCTCAAGCAGATCAAAATTAATGTTTAAACCGACCTTTCATTTCCCTCAGCCCTTTATTTGTTATCATCTTACACTGGCAGCATTACTAGCAGCAATATGACCTCGATTTTATTTTTTCATTAGATGAAGCACTGTCAAGGATTATTATATCATTATCAACTTTTTACAAGTATTTTTTTATCTTATCTTGATCCAAATTGGTTTTCATCGACAAAATTAACCTAAATTTGAAAATTATATCTAAGATTTCCTTAACATTGTGCTGACAATAGCACTCAGAAATTTCGCATCAGCCTCATATAGACATATATGTTTTACATTGTATGCGTGTGTGTGAAGTGGGGTACCTAAGAACAAAACGCTAATTTTTTTCATTACTTTTGCAATCATTTTAATGAAGAGGTCAGAGTTTTCGTGTTTTTGTGCTCTGACCATCGATTTGAACTCTAGATTGAACAAAAGGCGAAAGACAAAAGAAGTTTGAATTCGATTGATTGAAACAAACTTGTGAACACGAAGAAGAAAAAGAAAAGACTTCTTTTTTTTCCTGCGATAGGAAGTTTACTCATTAATCTATAAGTAAACAGGAAAAAATGGAAGGAAAAACAAAACGAGAAGTTGCGTGAACATGGATGTGATTTAACGAAAAAAGGATAGAACAATAGGAACTTAATTGATGCTACGATATTTTCTGTTAATTGTGACTACAGGAAGAGCTGCCTGGTTAGATAATGGAATGAAGACCTCACCAACCACGGGTTGAGACAGATGGTGTTCACTCTGCATTAATACTATTAGGATAGGCATGAATCCAACTTTCCTACAAAACTGAGAAGTATGCAAAGTGCACATGGGAGAATCATGCTCAACCTTACATGGAGAGATCACAAGACATCACAGTGTATAAGAAAGAAAACAGGCGTCCGTGACATCAGAAACTATTAAAATAACACAAATGGCAATGGGCTGGCTATGTTGCAAGAATGAAAGATAACCGATGGATAACACGTCTCACAACATGGATCCCCAGAAATCACATGAGAAACCGAGGCCGGCAGAACACAAGATGGAGAGATGAACTAGACAAATTCAGGAAATACTGGCTCCGCAACGCCCATGATAGAGAATCGTGGGGAATCCTGGGGAAGGTCTATGTCCAACGACAGACGTTAAAAGACTGATGATGATGATGATGATGATGATGATGATGATGATGATAATGATGATGATGATGTTTTTATAACATACTGCAAACCGGGGCTGAGACAGAGGAACGTGATTTGTGAAGCCCAGGAAGGGATACCGTAGTCAGCGTAAAGGTTACTAACACATCGATACCAGAATATTTTCTGTTGATTGTAACAAGAGGAAATACTGTCTGGTTATTAATGAGGAGGGGAGAATAAATTAATTCACTCATATATTTATATTATTCGATTCTTGAAAATAATTTCTGTGGTAAACGTACGCCATAAGAAAACAATCCATGTGTTTTGTTCATGATACAAAATGAATTATGTATAAAATTATACACGAGGAAGAATGAGATCAAAATGATCAAAAACGAAAGGAAATTTAGTCATGGATGAATGAAATTTCGTGATGGAGACTCGAGAGTGAATTATACTGAAATAGTCTGAGGAGCATTGGGTTAAATTATAAAATAAAAACCTCGCGACCCACAGAGAGATTGGTCGGATTGATGAGCATCGCTGACATATATGCATATCAGGACTTCAAAGAAAAGGAAGCTTGAAAAAAGAGGAAAAGTATCAAGTTATGAATCCTACGAATACGCAATGATTCAAACGTACACTTCTTCGCTTTTACAAAGAATTCAAAAATAGGGTTCAGGGTCTGTTTTGCAGAAAGCCGATATAGAGACTGCAGATACCCTATTTATCTCTCTCTTATACCCCAATCTCTTATACCTCCTATCATACCAACCTCCGACAACTCAGTCTAGCATTCGATCATCACAAACTTTGGGGTCTGGGAACGCTCGAAAAAATTCCATATAAATCAAGCATAATTGATTCATCGCGCTACGCCATTTCCGCTTAAGAAATGTTTTTACAGGAACCCTTAAATATATACTATGCTTTTCCTATCATATATATCAATAAAGTTCATTTTATACATTTGGTACAATAAGAAACAAAAAAAAAGCAATGACCGTAGTAACTACAAAGCATTCAAAGAATGCAAACCTCTGCCAACGCTATTTTCAAAGGAAGTAACTGTGCGTATATCTGCCTCAAAACTTAATCACTTCTTCCGTAGCACAGGGCACACCCTTCCACAAAATTTCATTGAGAACTTTTGGAGATATCGTGAGGACAGACATGAAATTTTGGGGATATCATGTGGTGCAGGCATATAACTACGTTGTAGGGAAAGTAATTGTGTGTGGATTCGCCCCAAAATTTAATCGCTTTCTCTATTGCCTATCATCCACGCTTCCACTAAATTTCATCGAAATCTTCCGGAGATATCCTATGGAAGGACATGAACGTACACATAAATGTACGAAAAATATACGGATGAATAGATCTCAATCAAAAGAAAATTCTTGGATGAGCACATTTAACCACCACTTACAACTCTCCCCCCCCCCCCATACACACACACACACAATTTCATTCAAATCCATCTAGTATTTTCGGAGATATTGAGTGGGTAGACAGACGGGAAGACAGGAAGATGCGACCAAATACATACACCTCCCCAACTTGGTTGGCAGAGGAAATTATAAAATTAAAAGTTATATAACGGATAGAAGATTCGTTCATAGCGTAAAAAAGAAGCACTTTACGACTTCTTCTTGACATATCCAATTGTCACATTACTATTTGTGTGATTTGGGACAATCATTAAATAAAACCTACAAAATGTTTATTTCTTAGGTTGACCGCGTGTAACTGAAACCTTGAATGAGGAGAGACAACTACAACTCATTTCGAGGACAGCGAGGCAATTTTCTCTGTTTTTATGCACTATGTAGTTATTTACTCAGAATTGCTTGGTCTGGCACAAGTCCACAGTAGTTAAGCATTCATTGAGAATCAGACTTAGGAGACAAGATTACTAACCATGGCCCTACAGCAGGCGCTTCTTCTGTATTTACTCATCTTAGTCATGTCTGGCTGAGAGTCTCAATAGCGGGGCAGCAAGTGGGTATCGAAATAGCTACTCCAGTAATTATCGACGGGACGAGCTTGCAAAGCATTGCTCTACGACGGGCGCCTTTTTAATATTCACCGTATATTACAGCACGTAAGATGCCCCCTTTTTATCAAAAAATAGTTCAAAACTTAAACGAAACCAGTATTGTCCAACCGTATATGGGCCAGAACTTGTGTCTGATAAATAAACTTTACAGTGGGACATCCGGTTCGGATCAAACTCGCAACTGCTGGTTCAGTCTGCGAGACGACCCTGCTATCTGTCGCTCTAAAGTAGGGATCCCCCGGACAATTTTGCCCTGCGGATCAGTTTAATAGTGACTGTATTCTTGCAGACCGGACAGCGGAGGACAGGGTGTGAACCATGACCGGAATGTTACTGCTAAGTCAACTATAATTTACTTATAAGTGGTTAATACACTCAGTTTTATTTCTAGAAGGGTTAATCAATCTAATTTTATATTAAAATCCTAGGAAATGAATTTGTTTTTATTTTGGAGTCAAATATCGCCAAACCATATTGTTTCCTTGTGACCGGGTAGCACATGCTTTGCAGCCCGGTAGTTGAAGACCACCGCTCTAAGGCTCTCAGCTATAGCAGTAACATGTGGATACAATAACATAACAATTGTCAGCTGATGGGTCAATACATTTGCCATTACATCGACCTTGGCCGAATTTATCAGTTGGTTATCTGGACAATGAGAAGTAAATAAGCAAGTAAATAAGTGTAGAACTTCTTTATATTTATTTGTCCTTCGAAGAAGCTCGTCTATAAATGGTATTTTCGCCATGAAAGCGAATAAAAGAAAGCGTGTGTGCTTTTGTTAGAGTGCCTGTGCGTTCCTATGCTTGTCTCTTGGAGTCGGTCAATTAGATAGCTACTTATTATCAGGAGCTTTGCTTTGCACTAGACCATAAGTATAGGACACTTAGTGAGAATCGAAGTCACTAGTGATGGCCTGCTAGGTCAAGTTGCTATTCATTACGCCCTTGTTGGATTTTTAGTATTTGAGCATTCCAACGAGATAAAAATAAAATGTGATATTTCGATATTTTGATTTGCATCATATTTATGTAAATGAAATCATTATTTCTACCTCTCTCCCAATATGCATGGTCTATCCAGAAGGTATGTAGCCATCTTGAATATTTCCAGAACCCGTTGCGCGACTTTGATTCAACTAAGCAACCAATCAGATGATCTTACTACACATGAGTGAACACACTCTCCTGTCAAGTTATTTAGTCGGTAGTGAGACCCCATTGAGTGACTATGTGTGACCATTGTGTGCTGTGTGACCATCATTGAGCCAGACCATTCTTCATGTCTCGTACTGGTTTTTGACAAAACAACGCATCACCCAGGTCTGACAACCCCTTCCAGACATGGCTCCCTGTTAATTCCGGCTTTTCCCAGATCGTTGATGAGATTAAGGAGAACGCGACGGAGCAGTTGATAGTCATTTCGAAAAGGGACTTTGCTGACTTCTGAAATTATTAATAACGTCTAATGAAAGATTAATACAAAATAATATTACTGCTACTAATACCACTAGTGCTAAGGCCTCCGAAGATTGAGCTGTAGAGCATCTTGTATGGATAGTCCGGCTTCTTTAGTCAAAAGGGATGTAAGATCGAGTCTCATCGGGAGTTAATCCTTTATTTCCGAAGTGCGCTGTTTACTTATGGCCTTAGACTTCTGGTCTCAGTAGTTACGATTATCAACAACTAAAATCTATATGAAAAAAATTCCAGTAAAAAATTAATGTTAGTTGACAATACTTCTGAAAAAGTCAAGTTGATATTGTCAGTATTTTGACTGATCTTTCTTCATCAGATTACGGTTGCTTTTATCATAATTCTCAGAGCGTTATTCTACGATTAGAGTCTTGCCCTTTATTTCCTATCTACATCTCTTCAAGTATCCAGAGGTCATCACTCTCTTCACCTTACGATATTTTACCAATAACTGGGAGGGGAGGAAATAAATTCATCCATTTTCCAAGGAAATTAGTGCTAGTTTCAATATCAGTTCATTTTCCACGCTGTTAACTGATATCTCCAGATTCTGATCTGTTTATTTATCATTTATTTGTTTATGATTATTATTTCTGATTCTGTTTATTTAACAGTTGCAGAATAAAAATCTGAGAGTCGCCCTTAAATTGGAAAGAAAAAAATGTCAAAATTTCTCATTTATCCAGTTATCGAAAATCGTAGACTCTAGCGTTCTTTTCCAAGTGCCTAATTGATAAAGCTTGTTTCTATAAACTTGTCAAAGAACAAGAAATTCATACTAGGCCTGAAATTTCATACAAGAGCTCTTTCTCATTTGTTCACAACATAAAGACATGTCAAATTCAAACGACCTCAATAACTAACCTGAAAAGTCATGGAAGAAAAATAAGCTTGCCAATACCGTATGGAACTTGGAACTGACTGCTTGGTAGAAATGAAACAGTCAAATTCTGGAGAAACCAAGAAAACAACTGTCTTGGAATACGGTGCTCAGGGGGGAGGATGATGCTGAAAAATCAAGTCGAAATCGATTGTATATCTAGACGGGCGGCGTAATGGCCCCACTGTCCGCAGTCAAGACATCCTTATGGGCCAAAGCCAAAAACCTGATTGTTTCGGATTAATATCCAAGAATTTCGTTTCCCATTTAGCGATTCTTATTTGCTGCATCCGCAAAAGCTATATTAATCACGTGACTCTGGGATAATGTGCCACTTGTCATCAATCAAGTTTACATTTTGATGTGATTCTTTCCCTGCATCTCTCTCTTCGTTTCTTTTTCTTTCTTTCTTTCTTTCTTTCTTTCTTTCTTTCTTTCTTTCTTTCTTTCTTTCTTTCATTCATTCTCTCCATCTATCTATCTATCTATCTATCTATCTATCTATCTCTCCCTCCCTCCCTCTCTCTCTCCCTCTCTCTCTCTCTCTCTCTCTCTCTCTCTATATATATATATATATATATATATATATATATATATGTATATATATATATATATATATATATATATATGTATATATATATATATATATATATATATGAATGTGTGTGTGTTTATGTGTGCTACTATCTCCAGTCATTTTTTGTATCTTCCACTTTTCCTGTCATTCTTTCTCTCCCTCTCTCATATATATATATATATGAGTGTGTGTGTGTGTGTGTGTGTGTGTGTGTGTGTGTGTGTGTGTGTGTGTGTGTATAGTGAGTGCAAAAAGTACCCAATACATTTCAAAAAGTTCATTTTAACATCTCTATAGAAGTTGACAGAATTTGGACTGAGGATTTCTTATTTCTTCCAGTTAGTCCAACTTTCGAGCTTCACATTTATCTGCACATGCATGTGTGCATAGATAGATAGATAGATAGATAGATAGATAGATAGATAGATAGATAGATAGATATGAAGAGGCTGTGATAGATAGATAGATAGATAGATAGATAGATAGATAGATAGATAGATAGATAGATAGATATGGAGGGACTGAGATAGATAGATAGATAGATAGATAGATAGATAGATAGATAGATAGATACTGAAATTAATCTCCTCAACTTTGGGGAATACTTCTGAACAATAGTTACGTATTGATAATGCACAAACGTTTCATTTTATTTTCCAACTTGCTGAAGAGTTTTCCCCCCAGATCAAATGGCTGTAATCTCAAATGAGATTACATTCGTATCGAACCACTCTACTATTTGCTCTCAGTGACTCTTAAAGTTAAATTCCCTTTTAGTAGTTGGACCTTGACTCGACGCCAACCCACCATAAAATCTTCAACCAAATGATTGGTTTTAAACTGTAAATATGTAAAAAAAAATAATTATATTATATAATGTTCATTGAGATATGATGCAACACTTGTTAAGAGAATTCCTAGAATAATTAGAGAAGTTCTTTTTTTTTCTTGAGAAATTGTGCTCACTATTGGAAATACTCATGTCTTCCCCAAGGGTGCATGCTACCATCCTCTGATTAAGAACTACTGCTGTAAACAGGTCTGAATGACCTTTCCACCTGGGCTCGTTTTCTTTCTAAGTCGTGTTCTTTTTTTCTTTCCTTTTTAACCTTGTTTTCTTCCGGACCGACTCATCTCTTTCCATTTTCCTGAGTTTACTCTTCTCTATTAATTTTCTCCCTCCTTTTCATTTTAAATTCCAACTTGAACCTTTTTTTCTTCTTTCCTTTCCCTTCTTTAATTCCTCCTACCTGGGTGTATCATTTAACAAAATACGAACTTAGGTGGCTGCCTAGGGAGCAAAAATTCTTGAGGAGCACCCCAAACTGTTATAAATATTCTCTACAATGCAACCATGGGCGCAAATTTCATGTCAATATTACAAGATCCTTATTGGTAATGGCAGATGCTTCTAATTTTGCTTCTCACAGTTTCAAGTCAGAAGATCACTAAACGGGTGTCCGACAAGTAGGAGTACTAAGACGCAACTACAAGGCCGCCTCGAGATGATATTTCTGTTGTGCTCTACTATTCCGAGAAGAGCGCAGCGAAAGTAAATGAAATGACTTCGGTTGAGCGTCGGTCGCTTGGGGTTATGTTTGCCGCCTAATGTGAGTTCAGTGTTGGTCCAATAATTTAATTTTGGATACCAATAATAAACCACGGGGGAGATCCAAATCTGTTTTTAATGAAGAATCATCGACTGAAGTGTCCCATGATCTACGAACAATGGTTCAAGTATTTTCTGGAGATTTTATGACGTCACCATCGACCATATCACATCATTTCAAGGCTATAAGGAAGCTTAAAAGTTGGAAAATGGGTCCCACATGAAGTGAATGATATCCTCCGTGACAATGATCACCCCACTGCTCTCAGCTACGTGTGTCTAGGCTGAGAGAATTAGAATATGTCTTGCATCATCCGTCATTTTCATCTAAGATTTCTTCAAGTGATTATCAACTTTTAAAGCGTTTTCAACTTCATATCCGTAATTAAAGTTCCGATAACAGGGAAGCCATGATTCGTGCTTTTATCGGATCTGAAACCACTAAACCTAAATGATTTTATAAACATGACGTATTGTCGATAGGGGATCGTCAGGGAAAATGTATTGCTTCAAACGGGTCATATTTATATAAAATATTTACTGTTTTTTATTGTTTATATCATCCATTTTACTTCTACTCATGGAAAGAATAATGAATCAGCACAGTTTGAGGTTGTTCATCCAGCTTCTTGACTTCATTGCAAATAAACAATTCACAGATGTGACACTAAACGATTTTTGTTTAATGGTTCAACAGTATGGCCACCTAAAATATACCTCAAAGTGGATTCAATTATTCAAATTATTGCCATATTCTTTCCAGATCAAGAAGAGGAAAAATATTGGATCACTCAATGTTGAGGAAAAAATGTAGAATCATCAACCAAAAATAACAATTAATAATTAGTTGCTCCTCCGCGAGCTTTTATGACGTCCTAAATACTTTGAAGCATATATTCTGCTAACGAAAAACAATATTCTCCTTTAAGCTGATTCCAACTCTATCGAATAGTGGTTGACAGATCAAATTTGGATGACGGAGCCTCGTCATGGACCATATCTTTCTTTAAATTTCCGCTATGAATTTGCAATTGGATTGAAATCCAGACTTTTTTTGCTGACCATATCATTCAATTGATATACCTTTCCCGGGGACTATCTTGAATACTCTTTGCTCTGAAGCAAGGTGCATTATCAACCTAGAAAATTACTTTATCATCATTAAACCTATTTTCTATCGATGGAATGAGAAAATATTCCCAAATTTCAATGTGCACCAGTGCATTGATGGTTGTGGGGATGGTTGCCATCTACCCTGGTCCTTTACCTGACATACAATCTCATACTATAAATGAGAGGAGAAAATTGCTTGTTTTCTTCAGACATTCATACGTTTCATTGAAATGACAGCAGACGATAGACTAATTTGAATATTCAGACGTGTACTTGAATTTGTTTTAGAAATGAAAATCACAAGGTGATCTCATAATATTTTCCTTCAGCCTTGAATGATTCCATATTTTTTTCCTCTACTTGATCTGGAAAGAAAATGCCTATAATTTAAATGTCTTGATCTAATTTGTTCGAATTATATTTCATGGAGCTAGAACATCGCGCTATTGTACAAAAATTATTTCTCGTCATACCTGTGATTTGATTTTTTGTTTAAGTAGAAAGGCTGGATAAAGAGTGGTGATTCCATATTTTTGCCATTATTAGCAATAAAAATACGACGCTTCATATGTATATATCATAGCTTTCCGTTATCGTTGGGTTAGTTATACGCAGGCAGTTGTTAGTAAGACCCACATCCAGCTTGCCAGGCCTATCGCAGATTTGTTCTCCTTACGGAACCTAGTATTTCCAAATGGTCATTCATCTATGTTCTAACCAGAATCGATATTGATAAACTTCGGTGATCTTACGAAAACTGGTGTATACAACATGATCCCTTGATGAGAGATTTCTAGATCCTAGTCACTGTGCCGAGGGCTCAACGGAGATACATTGAGGGTCGTTTCAAGTCTCTGGTATGACCCAGCGGTGGATTGAACCGAGGATGATCATTCTACCACCAGGCCATGGTGATCAGTCTATTCCATATGTTACAACCTTATTGTTATAATTTGACCTCCAATGAAGCTGCAATTTTTTTTCAAATACTTTGAAGTATTGTTTGCTCATATTTGTTGCCGATACATCTGAATTCCTGATGGCAGTTGGCCGGAACAAGCCTCAAATTGATCTACAGATCGATAGATTTGCCAAATTAGCCATGTTTCGGTTTTTATTTAGCCGATAAAAATCTATCAAAATGGCTAAATATCGCCTCACACAAATGTTGGAGTTGAAAGAATATTATGTAGGAGGACCGTAATCAAATTATAATTGAGGAACAGAATGGAACTAAAAGAGGCAAAAGGCTTTATTGGCAGTTCAATTTGGATTACTACACAATGAGTGATATATTATCGACTGGAAAAGACAAGAAAAGACAAGCTATTGGCGTAATGGCTTCATATTTTTGCAAAAACGACCTCTGTCCCTCCTTGTTAACATTTGAAGATGATATCCAGTGGGAAATAGAAAAATCTAGTTGATTTTAGCCATATTTGAAGACTGCTCTAACTAAAAATAACAAACCGTACTTAGCAGTACTGCAGATCGATTTTCGGCAAAAGCTAAATCAAAAACGCCGATAACTGCGCCGTCTGGTTTAGAAGACACCTGCCACCTGGGAAGCAAAGATGGTGGATATAAAGCGAACAAAGCCGAAAAGGGACAATAAATAAATGAATAAATAAATGAATATCCTTTTAAAGAAATTGAAGAATGGTCATAAAATAGCTTCGTATGAAAGGTCTCAAGTATAAATATTATGAGGTATAATGAACCTGCGTCCGACCGAGTTCCTTTATGATCCACTCTCACCTCTCAATTTCGCTCGCTGGGAATCTGAGGAGAAATCAAAACCATCCTGACGACAACATCACTAAAAAAATCAGATATGATGCTGGGGAGTGTTCTAGAGTATTGAGAAAACTTGTTGTCCCTTGACCAGTTGGGCCTGGAGTGAAAACTCAATGAGTATAATTTGAAGGTAACAGTAGTACCGATTATGGTCAGAGTTCTTGGGACGGTCCCTAAGAGCCTACCAAAAAAGTTCGGAGAAACTGGAAATCTGGGGAAAAGATGAGACTATCCCGACGACAGCACAACTAAAAAATTAGCTTACAGGAGGAGAATGCAGGAGTATTGAGGAGACTTTCTGCCACTTGATCTCCGATGAAACCCAATAGTTACTAATGGTGTGGAAACTCTGTGAGTACAACTAATCAATTAATTAATTAATCAATCAAAAAATATTAATAAACAGAATAGGGAAACTGAACAACAGCTGAATAAAATGGATTTATATAAATTAACCGTAGACCCATTGTACAGACGGGTTATTCGGCTTCTTCTGAACAATTCAAAATTTAATTTTTATCATACTAAACAGTACAATGTCGAATTTCAAAATGTTGAAAAGGCGTGATAATATGTCAAACCGAGAAATTTACCAAAATTAAGAGTTTTAAATCAAGGAAAATATCTGTAAAGAAACAAATCTTTTGTAGAAAAAATTCTGAACTTAGAGGCACTTACTAAAATTAGTGTAATGTTTATTTTAGCCTGAAATTTAGTTACATCTGCGCAGTTACCTAACGCTTCAACACTTCACAAAGTTAATGACTTAAACATTGGATACTATCGTAGTAAAATTAGTAATTAATAGTATTGTATAATTAGGAATTAATCAGTTGAGCCTTAATACGACTGAGTTTTGAGCCTCAAAACTCTTTTCGCTCTTCACACAAAAATTCCAAATTGTATCAAAATATATTTAAATTGCCCCCTTTTGGGGGTGTGGCATCCTACGCTCAGAATCACTGCCTTAAACTTCTTTTTTTTTTTCTGTTTCTCCTTCACAGTTTGGTTGCATATCGTGCGTCTGTCTATCTTCCTCGGAGCAGTTCTGAGCGTCATCACTCTTCTTATAATTCTGATCTACACATGTGCCTCACGATTCTACGGACAACGGAAAATCCTCTTGATCATCGTCGTAGAATGCTTCTCAATTGGTAAGTATCGGCAAAGGAGCGTCGATCCCCATGTCCCAGTAGTAGCGCGCTCTCTTCCCTTGTAGTTCAAGCCGCAGTCGATTCATACCAAAGACCTTTAAAATGGTACTCGATGCCTCCCTACTAAACACACAGCACCAGGGCTTGAAAAAACGTCTCCCTGAGGATACGGGGTTACGTTAGATACACCGGTTTTCGTAAGATCACCAAACTTAAGCAAGATCGAGTCAGGCCAGTACCTAGATAGGAGACTATTTGGGAATACAAGTTTTGACAGGCTTGGCAAGCCGGAAGTGGGTCTTACTAACAATTGCCCGTGTCTGTCTAACCCTGTAGTACACTCAATTAGGTTATAAGTGGGGAGCAATACATACATACATACATACATACATACATATATATATATATATATATATATATATATATATATATATATATATATATATATGAAGTGAAAGTCGTACTCTTATGTTCGGACAATCGAATCTTTTTTTTTTAAATTTGATGTTGTCAACATATTTCAATACCATGTTATTTTTAGCTTTGCAAAATAAACGTCGAGGAAAACACTGTGTATAATTCTGAAATCGCCGAGATACTTAATTTGCGGCATGATCATGTCTGTGTGCCTAACGCAACCGGAAAATGGATTGCTCCGGTTGGTATATTAATGGCCACGATATTTTCTCCCGGAAAAATAGGTTTGCCCATTTTCTTCGCCGGGAGAAAAAGAATTGCCTCTTTTTTTAATCATACATCTGACGAGGACTGTTGAATGGATCGGCCAAAATCTTGTGTTGACAACATCAAAGATGGGTAGAGAAGATTCCATTGCCTGAATAAAAGTTTGGGTGTTAATGACTCTTCTCAAAGTTGTAGACAATGTTTTCATTGGTATTAATTAGTTACGGCCAAATCACTTTGGATTCGCCGGTTCTCATACGATTAACGAAATTGAGCAACGTCGAGCCTGGAAAGTACCTAAATGAGTGATCATCTCGGATTACTAGGTAAAGTAAGCAGTTGAGAGGCTTCCCTGGCGACTCCATTAATCATACAGAGGAGGAAGTCTCTACAATACATCCAATAACGCAAGCCAAAGGCTCCCATGCCACTAACTAGTCTGGTTGTAAACGACAAGAAATCATTGTTTAAAATTATTTCTTCTTTTTCGGTCGTATGATCGGGGGGAGTATTTGATACTACTTGGCCATTCGTGACCAAGGGTGAACAACCAATTCCCCAAACTGTACCTCCCCATTGCTTTAAGAGACGCTAGGTCAGGGTTGTTTCCTGATGTGTGGGGTGAGCCAAAAGGCAAATTCCAAGTGAACTAGACAAATTCAATCACAATCAACATTTACTCGTGTTGGGTCTGCATTAAACCTAACCTTGTGTCAAATTTGCCTTTGTAAGATAGGGAATAAATACCCTTTTTTTAGTTCATATGTATATTATATTTTTGTTGGCTTCCTCCTGCCTTGAAATTCAATAGAGTGTGCGCCATTAGCCCATGATTGGACTACAGAGGTTGTATTCTCAAGGACATGAGTAGTTCACACCTGGTCCAGTAGATGCTGTCACTGATCTTCATACTTCCAACGTGTCCTCTTCTCGCTCGTCTTGATACGTGTCTTGATTGCATGCTTCCATCTACTGCAGTCTACGGCCACACACCCAGCCTTGCTGGGTTGATGTCTGTCTTTAGGTCTCGCTTACAAAGATCTATGTAACGAAGAACAAGCCTATCTGGAGCCAGTTACCAACTCGCCGTCCAACACATCCTTAGGTATTCGTTCCTCCTGCTCGCAGCTGATATGACCGAGCCATAGCAAGCGCCTTTCTATGGCTGCTATATTTATTTCAAAAGATAAAACTGCTAGTTTTTGATGTCAGTTAAAATTGATTGCAGACAGCAAGAGTTCGATCTCTGAGCTCGGCGAATCCCAAAAGAGACAAAGAAAACGGTACGAATGAAATAAAGATGAGTACCACTCAGGTCCCCTTGTAAAGATCAGTACCACTGAATATAATCAACTGAAGATGAAGTACCATCCAATGAGACCAATTTAAAAATCGGCACCACCAGAGTGCGAATTAAAGATAAAGATGAACAAAAAACTATATATTAAACATCAATTATTTTTTTAAACACCATGGGACTTGCGCTATTTTAAACAGGGGACCTGGGCCTGCCCGGGACTAACCAGGAGTGTCCCCAAGATTCCTTTGGGTGTTAAAACAGACAAACCCAACCAGGTGAAGATCCCTGCAACCAAGAGGAAAAGTGGTGTTGATCTGTGACCTAGCAACTCCTCCCCCATGCCTTTTGACGTCACATCATTTTTTTCTGTTTCTGTTTATCCTTCTAACATTTGTCTCCATATCTTTTTTTACAGTTGTCTTCAACTTGATCGGGTGTGTGGTGTTTATTCTGAAAATCTCCGAAAGTCAATATTATTCCTGGTCTTACATCGAAATACTCTGTGCTACAGTTCTCACACTGCTCACAGGTATCTTGGTCGTCAGCGAAGTAAGAAAGATTAACAGTTAAACACCATCTTGGACTTCAAACGAACCAGTTTCTCACCAGAACTGATTTATCATTATTATTATTATTATTATTGATTTGCATGAAGGGCTGGATTAATCTCAATAGGGACCTGAGGCACAGTTCAGCTTGATGTATAAGTCGATAATTTGGCTGCAATTTCTAGGCTATGGCCTATTAAGCCTTCTAAATCACCCATGGGCACCTGTGAGTCTGGGGGCCTGTGGCACAAACCTCAAGTACCTCATGGCTAATATGGTACTGCTTGTTCACTCAAGATGTTTAGTGGCCATCGCTGAAGTCTGAGTGACAGCAAGTTTCCTTTAATCTCCAGCACCTTCCTCAGTATCCTCCCTGACTCTAACAACTTAGTAGTCCGTGGGGTTTCAGCCCTTCCTGTAATTTAAACTCATCTAATCATGATTCTACAATTTTTGGCACGATTTCAAGCGCACCTACTATTATGGGTATTATCCTAGCCCTCATATTCATCACTTTTCTCGGCTGCTGGGCTAGGTCCTGGTATATTTCCAATTTCTCACTCTCCTTCACGTTAACGATGTGATCTGCTGGTACAGTCACGTTCGCGATCTGACGGGTCCTTTTATTTCCTAGAGCAATGTTTATTGTTTGTGAAACCAAAGCTGGAGAATCCGATATTATCTGAGTGCTCCACGAAGATTGTTTCCTTCCAAAATTGGATTTGTGTTTTAAATTGGATTAATCAAACATAAGATATAGGCAGAGATTATTTTGAGCACGTTATAATGGTTAGCTAGCTTGTCTTCCAAAGAACTACTGGTGGGTTTGATACTCACTGGATGTTCCAATAATGTGGCCTTAAGACAGATTAAGCAAACCTAATAAAAATCGACAGTGAGACATCGAAATTCCAGCAACCGGTTCTCTAACACCTCTTTTAATTAACCCTTTCGAGACTAACCGATCAGAGTCCTTCATTTCCGAATTAAGACGACACTGCAGACTTCTGATATACAGGACTATATCATAGAAACCTTGGATTGTGTAAGTCAGGGAAGTTTCAAAAGAGTAAAGAGTGAAGATTCAATATTCCATGAATACCAAACTATTTTGAATGGTTATCACTGCTTTCGCTGGTGCTGTCTTCACTTAAGAGAATTTTTAGCTTTAATAAATACATGTTTTCAAACTATCCGAAGTAAAACTCTTCGTAAATCAAGATGTCGCAAAGTGAAAAAGCAATAACCATTAATTTATATCGGAAAAATTACAGTGTTCCCACTCTCCCCAAAAATAACCCTCCTCTAAGTCTGCCAGTTTTACGCTAAACATGACATCCTGTATATATTCAGAGGAAACCGCTTATTGTGATCACTTTCGGAGAGGGTCTTTCAGATAACAATGACTGATAACATTAAGCAAAGGACATAATGATTAGAACAATTCATATTCATTGTTATAAATATGCATTTATTGCCAAAAACTCATTATTATATTATTAAATCCACTGACATAAACAATTTTAAATTGTAAAAAAATGGATAACAGTAATAAAATAATTATAATTTTTATTCCTTTTAAATGAAGCGTTTGGGATCGACTGGTTTTGATAATAATAACCGTTTGATGATATTATCTGTGATTATAATAAACGACTTCCTCACACATACACACACATATATATATATAAGTATATATATATATATATATATATATATGAGTTGCCCCCCTTAAATTTATAACTGATTTGCTGATACACTTGATCAAGAATACTGCTAAGAATACCAGCCAATCAGCTGACTGTAAATTTAAGGGAGACAATATCTCTTTTGAATTTTATTGCCCTTTTGAATGTTCCAGATTTTTGCACACACTTTGTACACACATGACCACACACATACTTATATATATGCCCCCATTATCCAGACGTTTGTTTTTACTATAGTATGCCTAATCGGGAATCTCATTCATATTTTTGTAATGTATTGTATCTACAGAACTTTTACTACTGTGGCATTGTGCCAGCACTCTGGATGAAAACAGATTGTGAGCAGATTACGCTCACAAACCATTGAAGCTGAATAGTTATCTAAAAATAATACATCTAATTCAAAAACAAAATAAACGAGTGCATCTATAATTATATTTAATCTTATTGTGATCACTTTGGGATAAAGTCTTACAGATAACAATAAGCGACAGATAACATCGAGCTGAGGATACAAGAATTAAAACAAAATGCATTCATTGTTATAAATACATATTTATTGTTAAACAGTAACAGATATGAAGTTACTAAATTTATCGTTACGGACAAATTTTCATCATGAAAATTGATAAGAAATTTATTTTTTTATTTTTTATTTTTTGATTCATTTTGGATGAAATGTTTTGGACCGATTTATCTTCGTAACCGTTTGATAGAATCATTCCTGATTATGGTAAACTGCTTCCACTGTATGTTAAAAAAACACGAGATATACATACATACATATTAGCAAAAGGATAGGGTGCCAATCTTGTCCTGATAATTAACGACTTTGTCTCAAGCACCACTTTGATTCCGCATTGAATTCGGTCCTCAACGGGCACCCCTATACTGCAGTCTTGTGCCAAACAGATGAAAACTTAGTGAATAAACCAAGAGAAAATTAATCGATGTATACACACTCACATACATACAAAAAATAAATATGAATATACAGAGATATTTGTATACATAAATATATACATATATATACATAAATATATTCGTACATATTTCTAAATATAATAAAATACCTATAAATACATAGATATATACACATGTATGAAAAATGTATACAAATGTAAATAAATAAATACATATATATATATATATATATATATATGATGTACATATATATATATATATATATATATATAATGTACATATATATATATATAAATATATATAATGTACATATATATATATATAATGTATGTACATATATATATATATAATGTATGTACATATATATATATATATATAATGTATGCACATATATATATATAATGTATGCACATATATATATATATACATATAATGTATGCACATATGTATATATATATATATATATATATACATATAATGTATGCACATATACATATATATATATATATATATATACATATAATGTATGCACATATATATATATATATATATATATATATATATATACATATAATGTATGCACATATACATATATATATATATATATATATATATATATATACATATAATGTATGCACATATACATATATATATATATATATATATATATATATATATATATACATATAATGTATGTACATATATATATATATACACACACAAATATGTGAGTACATATATACACAAATAGATACAAAAATATAAGTAAATATATGAGTAAATATATAGAGAGAAATATGTAAATATATCAATATATAAAATATATAGATATATGCAGGTACATATATACAAGGATATATGCAAATATATCTTTATGTCATTTATTGTATATATACAACTATATGTATAAATAAATACATATCTAAGATATATAGATATAGATAGATATATATATATATGTATATATATATATATATATATATATATATATATCTAAATACGCATATATTTGTATACATATATGTGTAAATATAAATATATATATATATATGTATAATATATATGAATATATACATATATACACGGATATAAATATATATATACATGAATACATGTATACACATGTATATCTATTTATACATATATATACATATATATGTAAACATTTGTAAATACATACATACATTCAAAAATATATATATACACATATAAATATATTTGCATATACATACAAACATACATATATAAAGATACACATATATATACATGTACATACATAAACATATATTCATAGAAACACATACATATATGTACATATTAACATATACATGCATATATATACATAAACATATACACTTACATACATTAACATATACATATGTAAACATAAATAAACGTATACATATATATATGCAAAAACAAACACATATATGAATACATAAACGTATGCATATATAAACATATACATATATATGTAAACATGTACATATATATAAACGTATGTATGCATATGAACTGATACATATGTATTAATATATACATACATACAAACTTATATGTATATATAAATATATACAAATATATACATAAACACATAAACATATACATATATACATCCATATGTACATATACATATATGAATACATTTACATGTACATATATAAATACATTTACTTATATACACATATATAACATGGGTATATAAATATACACACAGACATATATATACATATATGTATACATACATATATATATATATATATATATATATATATACGCATGCATATATACATATATATTTGTATGTGTGTGTGCATGTTTATATACATATATATACATATATATATGTATATATATATATATATATATACATATATATATATATATATATATATATTCGTCTCTATTGAGCTTAACATCTACAGGTAATCATCATCATCATGAGCATCATCTGTCCTTTATCATCCTTCGTTGGACATAGACCTTCCCCAGATCTACCAAAATTCTTTATCATGGGCGCTGCAGAGCCAATGTTTTCTGAATTTGTCCAGTACTGCACTCCATCTTGTATTCCGTCGGCCTTGATTTTCCTTGTGATCTCTGGGGATCTATGTTGTAACTCGTGATGTCCATCGGTTGTGTCCCATTCATGCAACATGGCTAGCCCATTGCCATTCGATAGATTTAACAGATTTTATGATGTCTCTGACACCTGTTTTCTCCCTGATATACTTCGATTTTGACAGTTATGTTCTTATTCTAGATGTGATTGTAGCACATGACGTTTGTTTTACTGAAGATCATCAAACGACTCTTTCCATCCCGAATTTTCATATTGTTCAATCACATTCCATTTGTTTCATTAGATGCAAAAGTTGAATATCAAAAAATTCGACAAAATGATTATATATTGTGTATGATGATATGTACGTATGTAAATATATGTGTGTATATGAATATGTATATGTATTTCTATATATACATATATATCTATGTGCATGTATATATATTAATATAAATATATATGAATATATAAATACATGTACATATATATATATATATATTATATATATAAAAATATATGTATATATACATATATAAATATTAATATATATGCATTTGAAAATATGTATGGATATAGTTATGTGTATGAATATATGAATATATAAATGAATATAGGTAAATATGTATGAATATACGTATAAATATATATATATATGTATATTTGTATAAACAAATATATATGTAAATATATATATGTATGTATAAAATTTATTTACATGAGTATAAAACATATATAAATATATGTATGTATGTATGAATATATATATATATATATATATATATATATATATATATATATATAAATATATCTATGTATGTATGAATATATATATATGGATATAGATATATATGTATGAATATATATAAATATATATATACATAAACATATATATGAATAATTATCTATATACAAATATATATAGATAAAAAATAGAAATAATAGATATACATGAATATATATGTGTATAAATATGTATAGACGAATAGATATATGAACATATATGGGAGTATGTAAATGAATATATACAAATGAATACGTATATATATATATATATATATATATATATATATATATATATATATATATATATATATATATATATAAACATACATGTGCACACATGTATATAGGTATCGATATATAAAACATATACACACATATATATACCGGAAAATACAATTTGATGGAAGTGTAGAATAGGGAACCCACCTTTGGACCACTGTACATCGACAGCAAATGAGTGAGGAGTTTGTTCACTCATTTCTTGATGTTATCCAAAAAAAAATTATATGAATGACATTGTAAATACATATATATACGTAAACACATAACATATATATATTACAAGTGTGTATATATACACATGTATATATAACATGTATGTATTACATATATAGAGAGAGACATGTATATATAACATATATATATTACATATATATACACATATATATACATTACATATGTATATACATAGCATATATATATATATATCCAAAACACACATATACACACATACATATATATATAATATATATGTATATATACATATGTATACATAACATATATATACACACATACATATATATATATAACATACATACACACCCTTATATATACGCATGTACATATCATATATTCACACATCATATATACACACCTATGTATATACATATATAAACATAACATATAAGCACATATACACACATTTATATGCATATATGTACACATATATAAAAATACATATATATATACATAACATATATATACATATGTATATAACATATACATGCATATATATACATAACATGTATATACATATATACATATGTATATATATGCACATGTACATATATATATAACTCATATACATACATTTCTATATGCATAACATATATGCATAACATATATGTACATATATATACACACATATATATACATATACATAGCATTTATATTGTAAGCATATATATGCATAATATATATACATATATATACACACACATATATATACATAGCATTTATAATGTAAGCATATAAATGCAAAATATATATACATATACATATGCACATATATATACATATACATAGCATGTATATTGTAAGCATAATATATATACAGATACATAACATATATATGCATAATATGTATATATATACATAACATATATATACATATACCTAACATATATATACATATACATAACATATATATATATACATAACATATATATACATATACATAACATATATATACATATATATTTATACACACATATATAACATATATATATATATACACGCATATATACTCAAACCATATATATACGAAAATACGTATGCATAACATATATATATATCCCCTTAGCCTATATGTACATGTATATACACGCTATACATATGCATATCTATATAAATATACATACATAACTTATATACAAAACACGCATATTCATATATGTGTACATAACATATGTATACACATATAATTACATAACATACATATACATAACAAAGATAGATATATATAAACATAACATATGTATATATATACATAAAAACTATACATATATACATACGTGAACATATTTATAAACATGATTCAAATAAATATATAAACAAAACATATGGACATATATAAACAACACACACATATATATATATATATATATATATATATATATATAGAGAGAGAGAGAGAGAGAGAGAGAGAGAGAGAGAGAGAGAGATAGATCCAATAAGGTCCTAAATAAGGATTCATAATAAATTGAATCATCTGTCAAACAGGGCAAAAACATCAACGAGTTTGTGCAGCGAATCTTTCCTTACATTACATATACATATATATATATATATATATATATATATATATATATATATATATATATATTACTTATATGATACCTTTTATGCACACTCACCACTTACTTCTAAGCAATAACTGATATCAGTCCAAACAGAGATGATGGTTTCATTGTAATTATGGCGTAAAATCTGACAAAATCAGGAAACAAAAAAAAATTATGAAAAAAAGGTAATTATTGTCAAGGACGACATTCCCAAATTTCCTTGTAAGTGAGGATTTCGAATGCTGTGTTTGAGCCAGACAGCTCTTCCCACGTGGAAGTCTGGCGCTACCTAATCTCAATATCATTTCCCATTAACTTTTATGCCGTACTAAGCGAAACTTAGTAAATATCTATTTATCCCTCTTTGTAAATTTTTTTGATACGCAGACTTTTATGACGCACATTCTTTTAATAAATAATTTTTCTACAAAAATGTTGAATGTTCGTTTGCTTTTTGCTTGTTTAGTTTTGTTTTATTTTCTTTTTTTCTCAAAGTGACTTCTATCGTTCTCTTTGGGGCGTTGGATGACCCAAGAGCTAGAAGGCAAGGGGGCAGTATAGGACATTGGAAGACAAAAAATGAGTCTCGTCACATCACGCCCACCCTTCACGTTGATTATTTTTAAATTGATTAGTCTAGAAATTTACATATTTTTGTACTGTTATGTTTTTTCTTTTTATAAAAAATGCTTGAATTTTCTTAATCATCAAGATTTGATTTTCAACACATCATTTTTGACTTTACGGGGAAGAGGCGCTAATGAAATATATGCTCTAGAAAGCGGTGGTAGTCCAAAAAGGTTTAGGAATCACTCGTCTGGAAAAAGTCTGGTTTTATATGAGTCAACCATTTTGTCAATGTTTCAAATTCACACTTAGTCCCTTGACATATTTGCTTACTGAAATCTGGAGTTACATAATATAACAAGATAAGGTCGGATAGAAACGGGGGGTGCTGGAGTCTGTCTCAGACTCTGGTTGATGGAATTGACGGACCAGGTAAAACGGGGTGCTACTTATTCTGGCAGACGATCCTAGACAGACCAGAGGAGATATGGAACATAATACAGTGGCAGCAAAAGAAATGTTTATATCAAATTCAAGATAAGACTAAACAAGCAGAAGTGTATTTGAGTTCGGCTTGATTTTCCACCAACTAAAAGATAGAAAGGGTCATCGCACATTTTGAAGACATTCAGACCACCAAATTTTGTGCAAAGGAAGAGTTGGTGTTAGTGCATCGAGAAATTGCCATCTGAGAAGACATAATGTTGACCACTCGATCAGCAAGTTTTCTCGTCATTTTTTGGTTACTCTGCTTGTGAGTGCCACCACGGAATGGTGTAAGTTTACAACTGAAGAGGAATTTCATGTGATGGCCCTGCTGGAGGAAGGACTTTCTGTGATTCTTGTGGCGCAAGACATTCGAGTGTAAATAAGACAATCTACGATCTGATGGAGGCTGATTAAAGGTAACATTTCCAAGCGAAAGTCGGTACTGGGAGAAGGAAGACCTCTCCTACTACCAACAAGCTTTGGAAACATGAGTCGATGAACAAACTTACTATCTCAGCTTAGCAACTGCATCGGAGATGAAGTTTATAGAAGTTTACACTAGGTCATAAACGGCCCTCGATATCTTGCCCTACAAGAATTACAGAAACTCCTTCCTCCAGCTGACAACACTGTTTTGTGTTTTAAAAATAAACGGTCTTTCAGTCAAGAGAGAGAGAGAGAGCCAGCAAAAGTAAAAGACAGGTTACATCCACTTCTCCACACCGTCCATTTCGGTTCCTGGTCCTTTTCTCAGTTGAACTTCATTCTCATCATCATCTTTTTAGCTTCTGTCATTGGACATAAACTGTCCACAAGATTTACCAGACCTCTCTGTCGTGAGCGTCGCGGAGTCGATAGGAAAGGGGAAATATCTCGGATATATCAAACAAAAGAAAGCAAGTTAAAGAAAAACATCTACGTGAGAGAAAGAAAAGGAGGCATATTTATGGAAGAAAAATAAAATCGATGAACTAGGAAGGAGTCGAAATAAAGTGAATGGGTGAGCATTAAGAGATGAGATTCAAAAATAGTCTTCATTGTTGCAAGATGAATTGAGATGCTCCGTTTGAGAAGACAACAGACTTGCTCAGCTATGAAAAAAAATATATGGCGCTTGCATTTTTCTCATTTTATTTTCACTGAGAAATAAAATCAGCTGTTACTGGACACAGAGACGGGTCACTGTGGCCCAATGGTAGAGCGCTCGCCAAAGACTTTCAAAATTGTGCACAATGCCTCTCTACAAAGCAGAGGGCTAGGATTTGCGAACCTCTTCCCGAGGCTAAGGGGTTACGGTCAAATCTATTAGATACACTGGTTCTCGGAAGATCACCAAACTGAATCAACGTCGAGCCAGTCCCACCAACGGAAGGTCTGCACTGGGGAGTTTAAAGAGCATTGCATGGATCAAACTCACTGGCAACGGCTTGCAGTATAAGCAATCGCTCTACAGTAACTGCCTGAATCGAAACAAAATATAGACCAGAAGTTTCTAATCGTTCCCTTACCCAAAACGCCTTTCATTCAAATGAATTTTCCCATGGAACTCGAGCTTTTGGGAGGTCAACAAACGCAAAGGCCCTGTAATATATTTGTGGACTCCCAGGGATCGGTGAACCCCGGTATGAAAACTGCTGATATAGAATTTGTTAGAGGGGGGGGGTTGGGGGTCAAATTTTTTAAAGCTGCTAAAGATATCCCTGACATTTCGAAAGTTTGCTTCATGCCAGTTTGTTCATACGAAAGACCTACATTATCACAGGTTTCCCACACTATCGGAAATGGCATGAATCGAAGCAGTTGCCATTAATTCATACAGGAAATTCTTTTGAGTTTTCTCAGACCTCCAAAATAACCTTCTACGCCAGTCTGCCTCAATGTCGAAGTTTGTTGTTTGCTGTGGAATACCACAGTATACTTGACTGCTTAGCCTCACGCATTTTCTACCATGAAGTTCAATACATTCTTCAAGTCTGCCCTTAACTAACTCGTCCTGATTAGTCATTCCCTTCTATAACCATTGCAGCACTGTCAATCGTTGCAAAATCCTCATGCAAGGTAATTATTCGGCACTGGGGACACACAAAAACTTTTACCATATAGATTAGTTATAATTGCTTCTTCACTTCACACCATTTTGACTTATAAATTTTGTAGGAACGCATTACTTTCAGAGAGCGAGAGAAATTTATCTATAACAAACAGAAAGCATAGATATTTTTTCTCTCTCTCTTTCTCCATCTTATCCCAACTATGAGAAATAAAACGCAAATTGAAATTATGAAAGAGTTTATTTTAACACTTTGCAAAAATGATGCACCAGCTATGTAACAACTACAACAAAAGTAAAGGCGTTTGGCAGTGGATAACCCCTAACCCGGACAGTATATTGCAAGGTTATAAAATTTCAATGTTAAAGACAAGACCAAAAAATGTCAAGATCCTGAAAACGTATTGGGCTTCACGCCGTACTAAGTTCCGTACAAATCAAGATCCTAAGAAAAGACCTGCAATAGAGAGCGTCGATAAATAATTTTTACAATTTTGAAAATCTTAAATAATAAAATAAAAGAAAAAAACACTCAAACACAATTATTAACATTTGTTGCAGAATGGAGACTTTCCAGCTAAGTACGCAAATTTCACCATAAAAACGTTCCCTAACCGGTAGATCTGGAGAGATGGACTGATTCTTAGGCTGCCGAGGTCACCTGATGCAACGGTTATGGACATCTTTTTGTTGAGATACATATAAGATAGAGTAGAGAAACTACCAAGGCATATCCACCATTGATGAAGAGATACTCCCAGGTACCTGGTTGGAAATTGGATATCGTCTAGATGTGTTACATATGACTAATAGTGCCAATTAAAAAAAACGTTTTAATGTTTGTAAAAAAATCTTTATGACTTAGTCCTTAGGAGGTGCCAGTGATTGATCGGTTAATAGCGTGGAAAATAGACTGAGTGTGCCGAGTTCAAACTCCAGCTGAGACTGGCACTAATGCCCTTTGGAAAGGCTTGAATTTGATCCCTACAACTATGGGTAAAAAGAAAGGTATAGTGAAGTAAGCGACGCCATTTCAGGTGCTTGTTGCCTCTAGGTCTAATTTTGCAAAAAGATAAGGAGAAATTTGTGATATCTGAAGCCTGGACAGAGACGGCTATTGCTGCGGCAGGGGTAAGGACACTTGCTATTTGCTTCGTCTTTATTCTATATTGAAGACATTCATACAAGTCATCAAACGGAAATTTCCCTATAAATGCAATTTTGAGCTTTTTCAATTTCACAGTCGCAGAAAATCTTCGTTCGTGAAGCCAAGCCAAGCCATACATTCATTTGTACTAGCGTACTCGTGTCGTCAAAAATCATCAAAAATCACAGCATATACGAATTGGATGTTTTGTCAAGTCCGTACCATACCGACTATAAAAATGAAAGGAATCTAACACTAACATTCCAGTTGTCCATGGAGAAATCTTTTATATCAGCTTACTGGTTTACCTACCAATCACCCTTTTTCCTTTCTTTTGGAGTGTTACGGACAAAAGATGAATATACTAACGCACGTAGCGTATTTTCATTGTAAAAAGGCAACCATCAAAGGTTCATCCCCACTACTGTTTGTTTTATTTACATTTTGTCGGATAACCATTTCCCTAATGTGTTTCAATGTGGCGCAAGAGCAGACATGTAATTTCATCATTAGCATTTTGACACCCGCTGTTGGAGATACACATTCCCCAAGATTCACTAGATCTCTCTATCATGGGTGTCACGGAGACAATACTCTCTGAACTTATCTAGTTCGTCACGCTACCTCTTTTTTAGTTTTTGACAGCCAGTTTTGCATATGATCTCTGGAGATTCACGTTGTCTGCCATTCTTGCAACATGGCCAGCCCATTGCTATGAGTTTTCTGATGGATTTTATACACCTTTAACACCCGTTTTCTCTAATATACTTTGCTTGCAATCTCTGCGATGCACATTTGTTCTCTGTCTGAGAGCCACACAAATCTTTTGGTTACGGGTCAGGTTTCAGCCATATAACTATCATGAGGATACATTTTAGAACTGAAGGCATTTTCTTGCTTTTGAGTATTGAGTTTGTTCCACCAAAATCTTGCCTAACTAGAGTGATTTTTCGCCCGATTTCTTCCTCTTTAAAAGATTTCATTAAGATTCGTTGTCCTGGCACAGCATTTCCGATTTTTCGTTGTCTTTGTTCTCAGCATGGTTCTTACACATGATCTTAGTTTTACTGAAGTTCAAGTGAAGACCAATCATGCTGAATCTTGATCCAAGCACTAAACACGTACAAATCAGATTACATTGAACATAAGCTCTCAGTTCATCGCCATCCATATTTACCATTTGCTCTTTATATTTTTGAGTGACTCCAAATGGAAAAACTCCTGAACCAACAACGCCTTCACCAAATGTTGTTCATTTCTACAGACAACTGCTTTTGTTTCAAGTTTAAATTCCTTTGGTTAAGAAGCTCTCATTATCAGCTTCTAAGTGGCCGTGTTAATTTTATTTGTTACTATAGTAAGAATAACTCTCCTGAAGATTACCTGGTGATAAATGACAAGTCAGGGTTTCATGCTGGTAAAAAGTTGCTATTCAAAAGGTTCTTTTTGGAGATGATTCAATTCTTTTTCATTTAACAGAAAACAGAAGGAACCTTTTCAGTTACTAGATATTAAGCAAATCTTAGCATGACAGGAAGTCAAGTATGGGGGGGTGAAAGAGGGGTAGGAAGATTGTTTTTTGCTGATTTTCCAAGCGAAAGGGATCTGTCTGCCTTGAGAAAATCAGCATTTGAGATCCTAGCAGTTCTTTTCAACAAAAAACTAAACGCTGAAAATTGTCAACAAATTCATTACCATTTGAGATGACCCAACAGATTTAATTCACAATAAGGAATATGAATTGTAGAACTATATTCAAATGGCTCCTTAATACTTTGAATGCATTATTACCAAATTATGTTGCACAAAACTAAGTCTAGTAATATGGCCTTAAGTGTAGAGTATGAGGATTGGACCAAGACAGACATAATGGCCTGTGAGCTTTGCTTGCTAAGTACTGCTCCAGAGTAGCACTAAGCAATACTGGTATGATTAATCTGCTAATAAATGATAAATAGATAGATTATTATGACAAATTTGACCAAAGCTAAAAACAAAAGCTGGTCACCTATTTTCTTCTTATTTAGAGTTTATTACTAGATGAAAACTAACCACGGGAACAAGCTGGAAACTAGTAAAAGAAATAACCCCACCATGGGCTATCTCTGTTTGATAAAAGAAGAAAAGCAGCAGAATACAAAATGCCACTAGGTGCACCAATTATAAACGTCAAGAAGCCCTTTGACTGTGAAAATTCCAATAGTCCTGAAGACCATCACTCTACAAAGTGTAAACCCTGTACATCATAGTACTACGACATATATCGTGACTGCAGCTCCAATATCAGGTTACATGAAGACTCGAAGCCCTTCCAGCTCAAAAAAGGGATAAGAAAAGGTGATACCAGCTCACCCAAACCCTTTACAGCCTGTCTCGACATGATCTTCAGAAACCTAGACTGAGAAAAAAAAGGAATCAAAATAGGCGGCAAATATCTGAGCAACCTCAGGTTTGCAGATGATATTGCCCTTTTCAAAGAAAACCTACACGACCCCCAACTAATGATAGATGAACTAAAAGAAGAAAGCAAGAAAGTCCACTTTCACATGAAGTTCAGCGAAATGAAGGTCATGTGCAACAATCACGTTGGAAATTAAAACAGAACGATCGAAATCAAAGACGCAAAACTGGAGAAAGTAGACCACTACATCTACCTAGGACAACAAATCTCAATGAAAAGAAGAAATCAAGCAAAGAATCATTCAAGGATGGCAAGTCTCTGGCAGAGCAAGCTCAATCTTCAAAAACGAGAAGATCCCATTAATCCTAAAAAGAAGAGTATACAACCAATGCATCCTCCAGATAGTCACTTACAGAGCTGAAACATGGAACCTAACCAAGAGACTGACCAGCAAACTGAGAAGCATGCAATGTGCACATGAAAGAATCAAGCTCATGCTTAACCTCACATGGAAAGATCACAAGACATTACATTATATCAAGGAGAAAACAAGAGTCAATTAGAAAACTCAAATGGAAATGGGCTGGTCATGTTGCAAGAATGGCAGACAACCGCCGTACATCACGATTCAGAACGTGGATCCCCAGAGATCACATGCACAACTTAAGCCGGCAGAAGACAAAATGGAGACGAACTAGACAAATACAGAAAGTAATGGCACGACAACACCCACAATAAAGAGGCGTGACAAGTCCCCGAAAAGGTCTCGTGTCCAACGACGGATATCATCATCATCATCATCATCATCATCATCCATCTCCAGTTTTCGTATCCAGGGTAGGGAGGGAATGTACCTAAAGCATATTGAATTGGGTTGAAAAAGTCACCAAATGCTTACAACCCTGGCGGACTGCAGGGTCAAACTCTATTTTAATCGAATTCCGACTGAAGATGATTTCTGTAACTTCCAAATCATCTATGTATTAAATAAAGATATCATGCGTATTGGTGAGATAAATTTTGTTCATTTGTAAAAGTTGTCAGTTGGTAAGACGCCAGCCAAGTAATCAGATGGTTATGATTTAAATCACTTTAGGGAAATGTAAATTCGATAAATGTATTCATCTATTAGAAGGAAATAAGCCCATGTGTATATTCGACATAAATTTTAGCTCAGCTGGTAAGAGACACATTAACCAATTAGCTGGTTGTGATTTCAAATCATGGTAGGGAAATGTTCATTTTTACTTCCCAAATATAGTGAGGATTGTTCTTGTTTTTGTTATAGTAGAAAAAAAAAGTCAATTCCAGGTTTGGTCTTGAATTTGAAAGAAAGATTTTCATATAGATGGTACCAGTGTAGATTATTATTTACTTCAGTCAACCAAGTTGAAAAAGTTATATGTATTCAGTCACGTCCGATCATTCGCCTGTCCACACATCTCTAGAAGTACTGAATAAATTTCAATTAAATTTTGTGGGTGGATAATGGGGTTAGAAATAGGTGGCGAAATTTGGGGGAGGATCCAGGATTTTTTTTCCATTACATTTATGTATATGCTCATGACTGTCCACATGATATCTCAAAAGGTTATCAATGAATTTCTATGAAATTCTGAGGAGGGGTGGACAATGGGCAAGGGAGGATCTGGATAAATTTTGAAGTAAGTCCATGCATGATGATCACCATTACATTGTAGTTTTATGTCAAACCACAGAATATCACCATAATTTCATGCTCGCATGATACCTCAAAAAGTTCTCAAAGAATGTTTATGACGTCTTGTGAAAAGTTGTACAATAGGCTATGAGAGAACATGAAATTTTTGAGTGGATCCTTTCTCAGTTACCCCCAATACGTCTCAGTTATGTTAAAAGCACATAATATTACCAATTTTTTTTCGTGTCTGCAAAATATCTCCAACAGTTATCAATGAATATCAGATTTGGGGGAAGAGTGGACAATTACCTCCCCAACTTATACGTCCAAACAATATCTCCAAAAGTACTGACTTTTGATTAAATTTTATGGAAGGGTAGGCAATACGGAGAGGAAAAGGTAACAAAATTTGGGAGCGGATCCAGGAATCTTTTTTTGATTGAGTGATGATTTTCTGTTTTGCTTTTTTTTTTTTTCAATTATATCTATGTATATGCTCGTGACTGTCCACACGATACCTCCAAAAATTGTCAGTGGATTTCTGTGGAGGGGTGAACAATTGGCTCAGAAAGAACCGATCCAATTTTAGAGGGCATCCATGCACAATTACTCTCCCTGACTATAGCGTTGGCAGAGATATGTGGTTTGAGAGCTTTTTAGTTCAGCAAGTCAGAGTTGATTTTTTTTTTAAATGCACCAACTCATCCACTAATTTTTGCACTGGAAAACGACAATTGAAAACATGATTAATTCATTTGATTTCTTCAAGACTTCTGGGACAAATATATTCCAAGGTTTCTATAACCAATTCATTTAGCAACTAAGATGAAGACACAAGTCCAAGGTCACAACATTTCAGCTATTGCAACCCTCAGGCCTTCTTCAGGTATCTGCTTTAATTGATAACCTTCTCGGAATTTCCAACCAAATCCCTTTTATTCGATCTGAGGGGATAGATTGTTCTCATTACTCTATCTATGCAAGGGGATACCTCATATCAATTAATTCTTCCTCGTTAACTCGTCCTTGCAATGTCACTTGTCTGTCTCTTCCACTGAACCAGAGAATATGACTTTTTTTTGCACTATGTGACCCAGGGATTGGATAAAAGATTCTATACTCAAAATTCCCAGGTCAACAACTATAACAGACATTGTAAAGCTGGCGAGTACAATGGCTGAAATGTTTTTAATTTAACCAAGATGAGGACACTAGTCCGAGTAAATCAGTGTATGATAATAATACTAATCATAATTCCTCACCTATTACTATAATTCACCAAAAGCTTACCATTTGTCTACCATAAGAACAGCCATTGCTAGAGTCACCAAATTTTCTATGGTTACCAATATCATTTTTTTTCAGTAGGGGTTTCAATTTACAATATAAGTTCATGCTAAATTGGTCTCTTATTTGGTATTTGGCTGTATTCATACTTATCTAAAAATTTACTATTACTTTGATTCACACAATATCTGTTTGTCATCTCTATCTCAGGACCACAAGATATATCTCCAAGAAATTTTCTGTGTGTACTAATGGGACTTAAGAGCTTGTTTTTAGCAAGTTAGTTTTTGAAAATTCCTATTTATTAGTGAGCAAGTGACTTTACAATGTAAGTATTATGCTAAACTGGTCCCTTATTGCGTGTCCGGCTGCTCTTTCATCAAATTATACCAGTGAAAAAAGTGAAGATCAACCAGATTCATTGTCTATAACTTTGAAAAGAGTCAACCTTCCATCTTTTGTTTGGACAATTGAATCTCTTCTCTCCATTTAGAATGTTGTCAGCACAAGGGAGAAAAAAGTTGGGTAATTGTTTGGATGAGGTTCATTAAACAAAGTGAGGTAACTAGTATAGATGATCTACATGATAGAAATGTAGATTGGGCTAACAATTTTGAATAAATAGGAGACTGTTTACTTCTTATTTACATAGGTTTGTGTGGAGAAGTACTGTTAGAAATGATAACAAATTATTTAGTCATTCTATGGTATTAATTTCAACCATATATCCATTTCAGGATTACAAATATGAAAAAAAATATTCAATTTTTTCAACCCCAACTAGTAACCCGACTAGTTGCCTACTTTTTTCGTGAACCTTATCCAAAAAATTATCAAAGGTTTGCCTCTTCTTGAAATATACATCTGACAATAGCTAGAAAATGGATCGTCTTAAATGTTGTGTAAAAACATTAAGGATGGGAGAGATTCGATGGTCCAAACTAAAGTTAAAAGCTTAATGACTTTTTCAAAGTTATAGACAATACTTTTACAGTCAAGACAGATCTGACCTAATCATATAATTGAAACGAATAGAGGGAAAAAAAGGTTAGCTTCTTTCTTTGTATTATACACCTGATGGAGTGCAATTGGCATAGTTGGTAATGGCGTGGACAATGGAAGGGGCAACTCCAGTTGGGGATACTTACATTCACTTAGAACTAATGCCTTTTGGAAAGACATGAATACATCTTTTCTACCTACAGCTATGGGTAGAGTAGTGGGGCAGATTGGACTTTCTAGCTTTGGGAAGGTAACCAATCCAGGACAACTCTGATTCTTAACTAGGGTGCGGAGCCCCTTTAAGGCAGACACCCAACTTGATTTCCATATGGTTTGTCTAGACATGCTTCCCCAAGGTAGGGACATTTCATTGTCTGCTGAGACAGAACAAGGCCATTCACATTTGACAAAAATGAGAGGAAGAGATCTGAGGAGAAGTTGGAAAATAAATAAGATCCTTTCACCTGAGAGTATCCATGTGCCCACCAAGTTTCACAGCATTCCTTTTGGAGATAAGACTACAGACTAAAAAACAAAATTTCTTTGCTTGGGATAAAACAATAAAAGTGTTTTATTTATTATGATTGAACTCAGGATTCGCCCAATGTAAGAGAAACCATTTTACCGTAGAAAGTTAGCAGAATATATGGCCTTTGTAATACCTTCAATCTTTTGAGGGAGGCAAATAGTGCTTCACCACATTGTCCTCCCAGTACACTTTCCTTATGAAACTATAAGCAACATGACTTATGCATACCCCTTGTATTTTATTTCTCTTCATCTTCAGTGCAAATTGGAATTATGTATTCTTTATTAGAGACATTGACTAAATGTTTCTCATTAATACATGAAAAATAACTTATTCTTCAAATCATTTGCAAAGTGCCTGGCAAGCCAATCTAAATCTATATTACTATATTTATACTAATCCTTATGATAATGAATTTAATAACAATAAATTCAAAGCATTGAATGTGAATTGTTCCATTTGCTTAATGTTATCAACCGGTTTTTGTTATATAAAAGACCCAGACCGAAAATGATCCCAATAAGTGGCTTCCTCTTTATGTAAGCAACATGGGTTCAGACATACAAAAAGATACTTTCACCAATCCAACTTCATTAAGATGATGCAAAAATATTTTGAAGAAAGACCTGTGGCAAACATAATATAATTAAAATTCTAACACCCCAAACTGTCATACTTTTCATCAGTTACCCTTATAATTTTTTTTAGTCTCTCGTTTAATAACAAAATAGGAATTAAAACAAAAACAAAAACAAACAAACAACAAAAAAAAACAAAGCATGAACAGATCCTCCACACCTGATTACTCATCAGCATCAAATTGTTTTTTACAGGGTTGCCAGATACAGTCAAAAGTACAGATAATTCAAGCTTTATCTCCTAGAATTAACATTGAATTTGGAATAAAGAGGTAGAGGTTCACAACCAATGCTTTTGGTAAGTTTCTGAGATAAAGACTGGATTATCAAGCCTTCTGGTCAAATCTGGTAGCCCTGTCACATATAACATCACTCGTCATGTGCTAGGTCAATGTCGACATCAACAGACTGTTTCTACTTTTTTTTTCTTTTAGTCTTCAAACATGATGCCATATGTGGTGTCATCAGGAAATTTACGCCTTTGACTCAAATCAATTTTGGAGTCCAGATTCCTCAATCTGATCTGATCTGATCTGATTTATCAACCCTTTGTTTGATAAGCATAACCCATGGACAAGAATTTATTTTTGAGAGGGGCTAAAAAATTCAAAGTACTCCAAGAAAAAAGGACATGCTTGTTCTTTCTGTTGGCTAGTGGCAGTAGTAACAACTAAATTCTCAAAAACATACTAGTTTGGGTTTTTTTTCACAATTTATTAGAAATAGAATAACATTTTTGTTTTTATATTGGTCTTGCATCAGAGTTAAAATTTGCCTGATATATACTTCAAAATTATACAATATATATAACAAAAGTCTCTTTATCCAATTTTATTTATGCTAATCTATCATTCTTAAATGGTTTTAACTACTATTAGGATGTATCAAAAGTATTTTCAATTTTTCAGACCTTTATTCCAAAGCTTATTTGATGTTCACATTCCAAGTTTCTCGATGACTCTATTATACTTTGAATCATGCAGTAAATTCCATAATTTATGGCATAATTCATCAGGTCAAACTTAGTTACATTAGTTGTATAGCAATACCTTAACTATACTACATCAAAACCTGCACTATTGAAAATCCTACTATTCAAGGTACATATTTACGTATTATTACATATTATCATTATCAATACTAATCAGCTGTTTCAGTTTCAGATGTTAAAATGGCAGACACAATTGACATTCTGGCAATTTTGAGGCATTATTTTGAACTGAGAGTCAAAGCCGCTGAAGCTGCACTCAGAGTTCAGAAATGAAACAATATCTGATTGAACTGCCCAAAACGAGTTCAAACTTTCAAGGGCAGTGACTGGTCCCTTGAAATAAAGTCCAGAAGAGGATGACCATCAGTTGTCAATTATGACAGTTTAAAACACAGGGGAAAAGAGAACCTAACCACCAGCGCTCGATATCTTATAATACAGTGGAGGCGATCAGAGATAGTCTTTATATGTATATCAAATGAGCTTTGGATTGAAGGTCTGTGAAAAAAAAAATTTAAAAATTCTTTTGATACAACCTAATAATTCGAAAAAAAGTCTACACATGAACAACCCTAAAATATTATGGTTCAAAAAGCCCTTTAAATCAGAACAACATGGATTTTGCCTAGCTAGAAATAAAAAACCTGTAGATGACGTAGGATTTCAGAAGTGAAATAGGTGTGGAGTAGGGGACAGGGTTGCCAGAATTAGCCAAAAGGGGAGATAACCTGAGCTTTATTTCAAAGGCTTAGCCAGCACAGGCATTGGAACAGCATTGAATTTGGAAATCGAGTTCTGAGGCAGAGAGTCAATACCAGCCTTTTGAGGCAGGCCCACTTGGTATTGAAACTCTGCCTCCAGACTTGCTACATTTCCAAATCTGACACTATTCTAAAAAGCTTGTGATGGAAATGTCGCTGAAACAAATCTCAGATCATCCGCCCTTTATGGCCAAATCTAGCAACCCTGTTATGGAGTTGGGGAAATTAGGAATTTGACAAAATTAACGAAGATATGCAAAGCAGAATTGTAGTCAATATCACAGCTAGGAGAAGCGCCGTGTGAAAAGCCCGCAACAGATGACACAAAAACCCACTGCTTATAAAGTGGTGGCGATGATGATGCTTAAATTGCTGGAGGGGGCTGACCTCCAACAAAGTCAGTAAAAATCCTTCACAGAAGAATTACATATATATATATATATTTATATATATATATATTTTTTTAAATTTTTATTCAATTTTTTTTCTTTCGGATTTTTTCAACTTTTTCAAATTCAACGTTTGTCTTCCTAACTCTAACCTGCACCAGGGTGGCCAGATTTGGCCAGAAGGGCAGATAATGCAAGCTTCATCTCAGACTTACCCAACACAGGCATTGGAATAGCATTGAATTTGGAAACCAAGTGATTTTACCAGCCTTTTGATGAGTGAGTCCGGAGGCAGAAGTTCAATACCAGCATCAAATTCAACACTATTCTAATGGCAGTTTTGAGTAAGTCACTGAGTCAAATCTCGGATTATCTCCCCTTCTGGCCAAATCTAGCAACCCTGACAACACCCCAACTAAAGAAAAAAAATTGGTAGCAAGCCATTTATAGGAATTCCAGAGTTTTCAGTAAGAACTTTGCGTTGTGTCTGCTGGTGTTGTTTATGCAACTGCTGCTGCTGTTACTCACGTCGTTTTGGGGTCACGTCCTTACTTGGCAGCTTATATTCATGTTTTTTTTTTCTTTGGACAAAGTGATGGAGTTGAAGGAAGTCTTTTAAAAAAAAAATAAAAATAAAAATAAAACGAGGGAGGGGGAAACATCTGGATCAGAAATACTGCCACTTGCCAAGGATGGCGTCTTTGATGGCCTCTGCATACTGGGATGGGACCCAGTAGACCCAGTAACGAGATGCTTCTGTCGTACCAAGTTGAAGACCCTGAAACAAACAAGGGAGAGAGAGAGAAAAAAAAAAGGTTGGTAAATGTAAGTCATTGGTTTTTGTCTATAATTTTGGGAATTTTTTTTTATCCTAGGCAGAAGTGCCTCTCTATATGGAAATAATCACATCATTTTTGACGGGTACAATACTAATAATAAAAAAACAGAGGAAACTGATCACATACAGAAAAAATATGTATATAGGAAGAAAAGAATACTCTCATCATCTAAAATATAGTCAGACTATTTTCCCCAGCTATGTGTTCATTTGTTCAGTGTTTTGGCCATGTCCTCTCCTTTGTCAGGTGTTGTTGGTTCTAGAATGTGGAAACACTTTCCAAAGCTCATACTCGATTGGATTGGACACATCCATCCTATTGAGCATGCACTCAAAGAAGTGTTTCCACATTTTAAAACCATTAACACCCAATGAAGGCCAGACATGTTGTCAACAAATGAACAAATAGATTAAGAAAATAGTCTAATTATATCATACATTAATACACCCCTTCTAAACAAAATTCAGACAAGAATTGAAAAAACATACTGTCTCTAAGGCAGGTAAACTGTAAAAAGTAAACAATGAAAATAAAAACAATGAAAAAAATAAGAGCAGATTCAATACAACACAGCAAATGCTTAAAAAAGCAAATAAAGATTAAAACAAACTAAGTAAAAACGGGACTGGTTAGTCACTTGATAGAAACCCATCATATGACCTAAATCTTTAAGCAGCATGCCATGTTAAGGGTGATAAATTAAAGAATTCAAAAAAATGGGTGATAAATGATTGCTCCTATTGCCCTTTGTTGAGGAGAGATCACTGAATTTTCTCGAGAAATAAGCATGAACACTGCTGAACATGAACTAAGGGATCAATTTAGTATAAATATACATGGCAAACTGAACCTTCCACTAAAAATCTATTCAAGAGAGGAACTTTCAAAGAACAAAACTTTTTTTTTTTTTTAGACATAATAAGGAGAAAATATTTGAATTTTCAGTCTATCTTCATTGGTGTGGCCTGTACACATGATACATACATAACCAGCCATTTGGACCAGCTTAGAAATAGAAGAATCTGTGTTAACAGTTTGAACTGATGGTTTCTGATTGAATACACAAAATATTGCGTATGAAACACACACACACACCTGATGTTGTATGTCCTGTATGAATTTTGCTTTTGGCTTCCCATCAAAATTTCTGAGATGAGGAATTATCATCATTATACAGATTTACTTGGACTAGTGTCTTCATCTTGGTTGCTATAGAGACAATGTTTTAGACATTGTACCCTCAAGTCATCTGCAATTTATTCAAAATGAAGCAACAGCCAAAACATTGTGACTGAAACAACCAAAATGAAACGGCTATTTTTTTCTGACTCTTAACCAACCATACATAAAACAAAGAACAGTGCGAGGAAAATGGAGGGAAAAAATTCAAATTATTTCCTTAATGAATTATGACCTTCATCAAAATTGGCCGTGCCACATTTCATCAGTGTGTGAAGAAAACTAAATAGCCTTATAGGATTATTAAGTTGTCACTAAATTCAACATCTAAGACTTAACTTTCAGCACTCTGCATTAATTTTCAAAGGATTTGGTGCACTTAGTAACTTTGAAAGACTGTAACTTGTGTCTGTTCAGGTATGACTGAAATTGACAAGACACAACAACCTCAAAATTTAAACACATTATTGTTCAGCATTCAGAGTCACTTGTACTGGCAGAACAAAATTTTTGCTTGATGAATAAAGTCACCAAGTACTCAAGATTAAATAACATCTTTAACAGTTCAAATTAAGGACCCTCAATTCTGTAAAACCCAAGTTCTCCTCCTTGCACTTTTATAATGGTTATGAATTTATTATATATAAAAACAATACATCATTGAAATCACATTTCATTTTTATAAAACAAATTTACAGACTGAAATTAACCTATCAATTAAACTGGCCCAAAGCCAGTTAAAATATAAGATTTTAAAATGAATCATAAATGACATCAGATCCAGAGGTGTGGGAGGGAATGCTCCATCGAGATGATATAAGGCATTAGCTATGTCAATTTATCAGATAATGACACTCATCACTGCAGTTATGATTGCATATGAAGATACAGGCATTTGCTAAGGTCTCAAAGTTTTCTCACTCAATACGAGATTTTATACCATGAAAAGGATTCTTGAAGGAAATTTACAAAGTAAATGAGAAAACTTAACTAGATATTAACGAACCTTCGAATAAAGAGAAGTGGACGGTTTACAAAATTTACATCCCGAGGTGTGAGTGGTGTAACATTTGTGGAAAACAGAGTCAACACACTGAGTTCAAGCAGAGGCTTCTAGCATTCATTTTGAACTAATATCCTTGAAAAAGGCACGCATCCATTTCACTCTAGCTATGGGTAAATAGCAAAAGCCATCCTGCCAGTTGCAAACATGGGTAAAGGAGGAGGGTTGATTGTAAAAACCTTTTAGCTACCAGAACTGCAGCAAGATTACCAAGTAGGGTGTGATTGCAGCTATGCTAACAGAAAAAAAAAAGAAAAAAAACATTCTGGGGGTATTAACTAAAAACTCCATGGTGGCTCACACAAGTTGCACCCTATCTAAGCTCCTCCTTGATAGCAACACCACTAAATCCAGTAAAAACCAAGGGAGAATTATAAAAATTCATAACTGATTACTACAGGAACATAACAGACTATCTAACTATTTTCAATTGTTAACAGTAAATGTAACAATTGTTATATCAATAAGCTATATCAATGATAATACTCTTAATACTACTTAATTCTTCAATTGGGCTAGTTCAGAGCAGAGAGAGGGAAAAATTGACCATAAGGGGAAGAAAATCTAAAAAAGGGGGTGATAACTCATGTCAGCTAAATTTCTTCAGTGTGAATAATTATTCACATCTCTAAATAGACAATAATTTAACACCAACTTTTAATTGTTAATATTTTTTATAATTGAGATTTAAAAAATATCTACTAAATGGATATTTAATGTTTTCTTTCTTAGAGAATTAACAAAGAAATGAGTAGAACGTGGTGAACAGTGCTAAAAATAGTTTCAACAAACAATTTCCTTCCCAATTCATTCAATTATCTTTTGTTGGTGTTTAAAATCACCTTGCACATTTCTAGATTACCACAGAGTACAAAGTATTCTAAACCAACTATTCTCAACTCTTAGGGGGCCATGGCCATCATTAAGAGCTCTTCTCAGGTTACAGAGCTCAAATTTATTTATTACCATTTCAGCTTATGGTACCCTTTAAATGTGCTGAGGCAACATAAGCTAAGATAATTACACTTTGAACAATCTAAAACATTTCCCTCATGCTTCCCATGTCTATCCTACATTCATTTAATGAAGAATCATTTTCAGAATTCAAGTTATTCAGTCGATCCCCTTTCTACTCTGGAATTCATTTCCTGGTGCCGAGAGTGAGGAATATTTTTTTCTAAAATGGGTCTGGCTAGTCACTCTATAGAAACCATCATGTGAGTAACATCCAGCATGCTCTGTTGGAGGTAATTCATTTTCTTGCTTTATTTCTATCACTAAAAAATGCGGCTGGGCACAAACTAAGAGGCAATTTAGCATAAACATACATCTTAGATTGAACACCCCACTAAAATCAGGGGGGGGGGTCATTTTTTCAAGACATAAGTGAATGTTTCAATTTCAAATCCTCTAGCTCTATAGGTGCTGCCTATATGCATTATATATATATATATATATATATATATATATATATATATATATATACACAGGCAGCCAGCTAGACCAAATTGAAAACAGAAGAAAGTTTTGGTTAACAGTCTTTAAAAGTGGTGGTAAAGTTTTTTTTATTCTAAGCTTTTAAGACTCCTCAAGTATATATCTGGAGATTTCTATGACAACTGAAATATATGTATCACATATATCTTTTGTAGAACTCGACTGAGAGATTTTAATTTAGCCATTAAGCACCTTAATAGGTTAGTCTTGCAACGGATTAAAAGTGGGAAATAATAAATAAGTTACTTAAAGAATCTTCTGAATAGACTAAACTATTTCAAAATCAAAACAATTTAGACAGAGTTTTGAAAAAAAAACAAAATTAGTTGTTAACTATAACAATTTATATACGATTTTTAAGCAACCAATTCTTTTTTTTCAATTAGCAGCAGAAAAATTCAAAATCAATTTAACATTAAGACAACATTTTACACAACCAACCATTTTTTTCTAACAATAAATATCTACAATTATTTCAACAATACACTGTAGGGCTTGCAAATTAGACATTCAAATGCATAACACTCCAGCTAATCAGTTGATCTGGTCTTCTTTAGATAAACAACCTTTGATCCTTCCTGAACAATGAAATAGAGGTGCCCCTCCCTTATAACATAGGTGTTGGGGTCTGAGAAAGCCAACTGCACTACAACTGAACCATGATAAAATGTAGCAATTTTGGAGTTACATTAATATTTTGAGATCCTTAATCCACTCACATTATAACACAAACCATGCTATAATGACAAACAAAGTAATCAATTTCAGACTACGCATGGGTTCTCTTTCAGGCCAAGATCAAGGTTACCTCCCCTACTTCTTAATACCACATGCAGACCCTGCTAGTGGCACTGACCGGACCAAGCAAAAACTACTCATCTTATAACCACTTTAATATGCTCACTGCCACACAAGGCACAAGTATCTTGTGGCAGGTCACATATTATGTCGGACTTACATATGCATCCTTTCCACAGTTTTATTTATTGTTACATGAGTAACTATGGCAACACGTCCAACCAAGCTACTACTGTTTCATTGGTCCGGTGACAAATGACAAAAAAATGCCTAGAACATTCATCAAAATTGATCTTAATGATAAATAGTGTCATTTGTAAGACAAATGATTGCGGAAGATTCTGATATGAAAACTTTTCATTTCCAATGTTTAGAACCAGATGCTGGTAAGTTTTTTGATGGCAAGAAAAAAAAAAAGCAACTTCATTTTTTTCATCTTTATTTCCAGGTTTCCTACTTCAAAATTATGGACATTAATTTTTTTGCTTAAACAAAAAATAGCTTTGGATGGTTCCAGATTCACAAAATGCTTTGTAAATATAGTTTAAAACCTACCCCAGTGAAATATCTCTCATATAGAACTATAGTTTTGGGGTAAAACACAATTTATAGGAGAAATTTGGTTTCAACCAAACATGGCAATTTTCCAGTACTGTAGGATACAAAAATACAGGAATGACAAAATAGCCACCAAAAGTCAACGACAATCTTAAAAACTACTTTAAATTAACCAAATTTTAATCTATTTATTCATAAACCTTCATGTACCAAAATTACTTAACTCTTAGTTATTAAACAAGAAAATCTAGATGTTAATTTCTACATTAATAACAGAAATAACTACTGATCCAAGTTACCTCCATTTCAACGTAAGGTAAAGTTTTTTATTCCATCTGACTTAATAAGTCAGTTGGATTTAACAAATGTTCTTTCTGCTACAGAAGAGCTCGGGTGTTAATTAGGAGCGGTTTCTAGCAGTTCATTAGGTTATGGGTTGATATAAGCACACAAATATACAATTATTAAAATTGTATATTATTGAGTGCTTTCACCCAAATGGAGTTATAGGCTTTATGCCCCTCCATCCCCATCAAGGCAAATAGCAAACAAAGATGTTCTTCCCATGATTAAAACATCTCATCAGCATTGCTAACCATAATCTTGACCACTTCCAGAGACTGAAATGCTGACAGATTGGTTTGTGAAGACTCTGGAGAGATGGACGATGCAGAGGTTGTTACAGAATGGTAGGATCTCAAGAGGTTTCCATTAAGTTCACACTTCCAAAATAGGGAAAGTAGCAAAAAATAAATAAATAAATGAATAAAATCAAGTAACACAGATCAGTATATAAGAGTATTTTATTTCTCTGTTACAAGATTGTCAGGTAGTAGAAGGAATAGAAAATAGAAAGAAAATTTTTTCAACTATTTATCAGTCCATGGCAGAGAAAATATTTCGAAATATTCCAGATTTATGCTTCCTTTTAATTTTTTTTAAAAAAGATTCTTTTTGTATATTCCACTTTTTTTTTTGTTAGATTTCTTTATATTATAGGATATTTTCAGGTTTCTTTCCCTCTCTCTCGTTTGCTCCACTTGCTAGAAGTACAGCTAGCAAGTTTAAGACTTCTGATTGACTTTGAACCCTCAAGGAAATTAAAATCAGTTTCAATAAAAAAGCGGACAGTGAGAACATTGAACAGAGTTGCCAAATTTGATCTGAAGCGGAAATAATCTATGCTTTATCTCGGAGATTTGCCCTGCACAGTCATTGGAGTGGGCTTGATTTCCAAATTTGACACTATGCCACTGCCTGTGTTGGGTAAGTCTTTGAGATAAAGCTCAGATTATTTCAGGCCAAATCTGACAAGCCTGATATTGAACAAAAACATTAAAGCACATTTTTAAAGCTTCAAACAGATTCAGTTTTCCTGTCTTATATTGCAAACATACCTTGTTTAAAAACTCAATACAGCCTCATTATCCATCCAGTAAAAAAACTTTTGATAAACCAGAACAACATAAAATAAAGAAGCAATTACCATTGATTTATATGCAAAGAATTTTTGAGTGTTTCCAGACCCCAAAAAGGTGTTGATGGTACATTAGGTTGAGTTTTCAGAGTTTGGGATGGTAAGGGGTACAGGAGAGTATGGCTGTGGGAGAGAGAAAAGGGTGAGTGCCGCCTCAATAAGAACTCACTCCAAACAGATGCTGAATGCTATTTTTGCTTTCTACCTTTTTTCATAAAAGTGAAAAAATGGCATAAAGCATACTTTTGAAAAGCTGGGGATACCTTGATTTCTAAGACGTCTCAATGTAAAAATGGGGGTAGAAGGATCCAATTTTTTTTCTAAGACTGGGAGAACTAAATTTTGCTTCAGCTATTCTACTATTCTGAGAAAAAAAGTATCTCAAAGAATGTTGTCATGCCTTCTATAAATGGTATATTTGCAATATTAGTCAAGTAAAAATAAAATACAAAAGTTACTTGCACTTTCCAAGACAATAACACTGTGCAACTTTTTTTTTCTTTTTTTTTTTACTTGTTTTTGTTCTTGGGTGGCATTTTCTGATTGATTATATCTAAAGAGCATGGAAAATGGCTATTATTCCCTTCAAACTTCTGTGATCAAAATATTGATATTTACTAGTACTCTACCTATTTCACCTCAGACAGCTTAGGGGAGGTAATCAAAAACTGAAAACCACATCTAGAGTTAAAACAAATTGTTTCATAAGGCCATGCAGTGATGGCATCAACACCTTCCGGGGTCAACCAGTGATTCCCATCACACGTCATTCATTCCAACATAGAATTCAGGTGGCTGTGATCAGTCCTGCCTTCGGTATTGTGTCAAAGTGTCCCGGTTGTCCAAAAAAGAAAAATCAGTGAAACCATCTTGGAAATCCATGAGGAATGTCACCATTTTGAAGTCTCCAATGATCTCATGACCATAATAATCATACTTCAAAGTGTCTAACAAAGTCTTGACACTGCTGTGTTGCACAGAATTCATCTTGATCCCTGATAGGCAAGTTGAGATCTTGACTTTCATGCCTTGCTCATCTTAATAGATGCTGCCACAGAGTACTGTTTGAGGCAAAGGTTGAAGCTGGTGTCTTCGTCGGATTACAGATAGAGAATTTCCTTGAATGCCAAGAATTCTCAAAGTAGGGGAGAGCCGCTTGGTACTGCTTTGTCACAGATGTTCGGGGCTTCTAAGACCATCACAAGGCCAAAAACTATTTACAACTGGTTGAGACTGTGGTGAAGAACTACAGTGCTTTCAGTCCATATCATTGACGCTCATCTAGATCAATTCAAGAATATGTGAACATATTCAATGGAGCAAGGCGAGTACTTCCACTAGGATATACTGGACTTTGAACAATACTATCAAAGAACATATAAAAAGACCATGATGGGAGATTATATTTTGGAGTCTGCTTAATGAAAATGAACTACAGTATAATTGTAAATCTCAAAAAACTACTCACTACTGAATCTTTCCACTTATGTTCAACATTAGGGTACGTACATGTTAATTTAGATTCATATATTGTTGTTTTTATAAATTTTTTTTCCTGTAAACAAAAATTATGAAAATCCAATAGGTAAATTACAAAATATCACAGATCTGGTCACAAAATCAATGTTTGAGAGGAATAATAGCCATTTTCTATACTTTTTACATACAAGCCATAAAAAAAAAATAATCACAGGAACAAAAATTGTGTTGTAGGGTGTAATCCAAACAGAAAATAACTACAAGACACTCACTTTCAAGCAGCAATAATTAGAACTGAATTTGCAAAGATAAAAACTAAAAAAAAAAAAAAAGGTCCAACTTACCATAATCTGGTAATCTTCATTTCCTTCTAATGCTTCATTAACAACAGTTTTTATTGAATTCATTGGAATTTTGTCTGTTCGTTCTGGAAAACAGAAATTTCTAAACCAGGGTCACTCAAACGGAAAACAATTTAATTGAAAAATCAAAAATTCTCATTGTTAGGGAAACTTTAATAACAAACTTGAAGAAAAAAAAAAATTATGATTTCAAGTCAATGAATCAGTAGGAGAAGCAAAGTAATATAATGGTTATCAACATAGAAAACTGTGTTTGAGTTTCATCTGAAGCAGTTTAATTCCCTCAATAAAGGCATGGAGTCATTTCTCTAAAGGAGAGATGGTTACTGCTTTTTAATAATGACTGACATTCCTCAAATCTTTTAGGTAACATCAACATTTAAATGAGAAATTAAAATCAAAGAAACAAACTTACAACATTTGATTAACAAGAAATATATCAACAAATCATTTTTAAACATGACAATAGGATACTGTCTATAGTTTTGCAAAGTGTTTCTTGGATAATTAAACTACTACCTGTCATTTGTACTATTAATACGACGTTTCAGCCAATCCCTTCTATGGCCTTCTTTAGGTGTAATATCCGGGGGAATACTGTAGGCAACTAAGAAAAATCAAAGAAGTAGAACATATCAACATGTCGACTGAATGTATTGTCAGACAAGTGCAGAATTCAATCCAAAGTGGCTTCCAAAACTCAACAGACAAGATATCAAAATCCAGGCCTAACAAGGAAAAGAAAACACGAGTCTTGCAACCATTGGAGAGAAAAATCTGTTCACTACCCTCAGATTCAGATAGTATACCTGGAGAAAGCCGTAGAATGGATCAGCCAAAATATTTTGAGGAGTTCAATCATCCAGAAAACACTTTGAAGAACAAAATGAGCCTTTAATTAAAGATAAAATGGACTAAGTTATTTGAAATTCAATAAATACATGGAAAATTAAAGGGAAAATTGAACTGCTCAACAGAAAGTTTTAATTTTGCATAACAAGGTTGACAAATTCAAAACTTCGATAAACTGATTAGTCAGTGGTAGAAGATGAGAAGCAACGTGAATGATATTATTGCTCTGTTTCTTATTGCTTCCCTTTGATTCTTGTAATGAGAAGCAAGAAATGTAATAATACAGAGGTTTGTAGTGATTAAAGAATTTAAGGCTAAGGGTATTGTTATGGTTATTCATTGATTAGAACAAGAGCTATAAGTAAATGATATTTTTTCTTTGCTCAAATTCTTTATCATAAATGTACAGTATAACTCCTACAGAAGAAGTCTCAGGTCCAAGAAAAGTTATTCTGTAAAGATTACTGTATATTTTTGGTGGATAAGGCAACTTTCATTTAAGACTAGACCACAATTTCAGTTTGAATTTCATGGCTTTAGTTTTTATCAGTGGTATAAGACAGCCCCACCAACTATAAACCATCTGTGGTGAAATTCAAGTCAGTGAGCACCAAGCAACCAATACAATCGATCAAATAAATGTATTACCAGTAACAGGATAATATCTTCATGTATTATCTGTTAATGGTTTGAATGTTATCAATGAGGCATACAAGGTAAATACCATAGGTGGATTATGGTCTGTAGTGAGTGTAGTTCAAGGGTTTCTTCATAAGCCATATGCGGTGTGCACCTAGCTGGTAGGTGGGTGAAGCACCAATTTATGTATCAATCTGTGGCTAACTTCTATCTTAACCAGTTTGAAAGCTTTAGTTATCATGAAGTCCCCAACAGAAAAAAGAAAGTAGAAAGCAAGTTGCAAGTTAAAAATCACAGAATGGTCAAGATTATGATTTGTTGTAGGGTGAGGTCTGGGTATTTCATGGAACCAATCAAGTGTTATTTCGAGCAGAATTTTAAGGTCACTGTAGGGCGATCCACAAAAATGAACAAAACTTTCAGTCTATTCCGAAAAAAGACAAATTAATTTTTCTTTTTTAACCCCGAAAGACCTTTACAACAGCTATTTTTTTGTATGGCTCTGAGGGCTGGAGATTTACAAAGACATAAAAAAGTAGGTCCTTCACAATAGCTGCCTACAAGAAATTTGTAATATCTTCTGGCCTAACAAGATCTCCTACGAGGAACTGCATGAGAACAGTGGGAATATGTGCCTTTAAATTAAGAAACAGATTACAATGGCCTGGCCATGTCTTGAGGATATCCATTGAAAGAATACCTAAATTTACCTCAATACGGAGCCCAAAAGGGAAGAGAAAGACAGGCAGACCAAAGTCCACATGGTAGAGAACGATCATGACAGAGCTAGAATAGATGGATCCATCATGAGGTAAAGCACAGGCCAATTTGCAAGACAGGATTCAATAGCATGGTATGAATGTGACCTTATAAATAAAAACTTGAATTTATTGTGGTTATTGGATGAAGTATTATAACAATATTTTTATAATTAATTTTGACTATTTTTACCTTTGTCTTAATCTAAAATTGTTTTTTATCACAAGTCTGGCAAGCGCTCTCAACTAGGAGTAAACAGAGTAATCTGGAGTAAAGAATAAACCTTCTGTGAGAATCAAACTCATGCCCTCCTGCCAGAGGAATTCCAGTATACGTCTGGCTGCCTTAGCTATTTGGCCACAGAGACTTGAGAGTTTGCAGCAGATTTCACACCTTTTAAATTCATTCCTTACAACCAACGATCAGTATCATGTTTATTAAGATGAAATTAAAAACTGGTTGAAGAAAAAAAAAAAAAAAGTTGCATGAACAAAACAAAAATTACAGCAACCAAAGGGTCAACCCACCTTTTGTTCCAATCCATAATTGGTCAAGTTCTAATTTAAATGTGAGTCGTACTTTTCCGCCAGACTTATTGTACATTCCAGAGAGCGGATGTGGAGGCAAGGGGAATTTTTTACCTTGGAACCCAGGCATAACATCATCAGGCTTACCATATTTTTCCAAAACTTTTTTATGATTCTGTAACAACAATTGAATTTATTTAGCACAGTAATAATTTTCATTTTCACACTCGAGTACAAAATAAAAGAATAAAGAATGATCAAGCAAATATCTCCACCCTCCCCAATCATAGGCAATTTTATAAGCTACTATGGCTGGCTATGTATGCAAGTATAACATGTATAGGTCACATCAATGGAGCTATAGAGTTGGGAATTTAAACATTCACATTCGTTATGTCTAGAAAAAAGATTCTGGCCAAAAACTGTTTTTTAAAGAGGGTTCAATTTGCAATGTAAGTTTATTCTAAATTGGTCTCTTAGATTGTGTCTAGCAGCATTCAAGCTCATTTTTTTGAAAACTCAGACCTCTTAGTGTCCAACTGTAATTGATCACTTCCAACCATGACATGCTGCCAAAATATGTTGGTCACATGAAGGTTCTTAATCAGATCTACATTTTATATTCTTCAACCAAGACAAGTCAAACAAAGCCAGATTAAGCCATGCTTAGTAAATAAAGATATATCTTGATATTTTGCCATTTATTTACATTTAAACAAGAATGAAAGGAAAAAGTTTACAAAAAAAACAAACCGAAGGAACATATCGAAAACTAGCAATCTTATTATATAAAAGCCAATGTCCCTATTTCGTTTGTCTGCATACGCTAGAGCACACAGCTATGAGTCAGTATGTTTGCATCTACATCACTACTATCGTTGGCAACTTCTTAGGCGTACAGAAAACAAATACATGCATCTCTGATTTTTCATTAAGAATGATGTTTTTGCTAGTTTTAAAAACAAATGGTTCTTTAACTCAATTATGTTGTTCTATTGTTTTAAAATTATCAAGAAGCAGAAAATATAAAGAGTAGTAAAACGAAAAAAAAATTTTTTTTTTTTTAAATCAACATAAAAATAAACTTCATTTGAGGCATGCATTTTTTGCTTGCAAGAATTACATTTATACCGAAATATTTATACATATTTGAATATTTGACCGGTACTATGCTAGTTGACTATAAAACCTCTACAAATGATTGCTTTCTATTGACAGAGACAACAGACAATAAGAGGAAAAACATCTCTGTCAAAGTAAATGTACAAATATTTGTCACTTTAAAAGGTGCAAAGAAAGAGATGAAAGGATTTTATCAGTCATTCACAGATTGACTACACATCAGAGTATCAGAAAAGACAAATGCAAGGTCTACAATGGTCAACCAAACAGGTCTGGTTAGTCACTCAATCGAAACCGCTGCTTGACCAATGTCTTTTGGCAGCATGCTGTGTAGGGGTGATCAATTAAAAAATAATAATAAAGGATGATCAATGAATAAGTTACTTCTCTCCCATTTTTGATGGGCAGTGATCACTAAAAAAGTTCGACTTAAAAAAAAAAAAAAACACCAACGTGAATGCTGCTGTACACTAACTAAGGTATCAATTTGATATTAACTTACATTGAAAATTAAACTCCTTAAATCTATTTATTTTGATAAAAACAGAAGCGTTTTTCCAAGATATAAGCAGTAAATGTTTAGACTATAAGCCTGCTAGTTCTATTGGTATGGCCTGTATGCATGATACACAGCTAGCCAGCCAGACAATTTTGAAAACTAAAGACACCTAAGTTGACAGTTTCTCATATTGATTACCTTTGAGTCTATTTTGCCGTAATTTTTCTCTTTCCATTTCTTTTTCAAATCATTATATCCACTTTCTTGAAAATGTTTCAGCCAATGTATTCTTCAGCCCTCCTTTAGCATTAAGGGGAGCAGATGGCCTAATATTCAATGGTACAAAGAATGAAATCTGTCATCAGACTTCAAACTCCAGCTGGGACAGTTTGCATTCATTCCATGCTAATGCCCTCGGGAAAGATAAAAATCTTCTTCCTCCAACCAACTTACAAATAAATAGCGATGCAGTTTGAACCCTTCAGCCATCAGGCAGTTCATCTTGAGCATCAAGCTAGCACCCAGAGTCACAATTGTTATACACAATGATTGGTTCTTGATGGATCATTCAAGAAATAGAAACAAAATCAATACTTAATGAATTGTGCAACACGAGAAGTAAATAAGTCTCAGCCTTGGGCATTATGTGACAAGTGGTTATCTATGAAAATTGTTCTCTCTTTCTCATCTCATCTCATCTAGATAGAGAGAGAGAGAGCTCTTCTAATATGATTTTTAACCAAGTTACCCAATACCTTAACTCTCAGGAAACAAGTACCATTGTTTTCAAAAAGTGTCTGGTTCTAGAATAAGGAATCACTTCAGAGAGCTCATATTTGATTGGACTGGACATGTCACATCCGTCATTTTGTACATCCGTTCCTGTATATTGGGGTTGTGTATTCAGTATCAAATTACAAGTAGCTTCCCTTGTATTAGGTGATCTGTTTGCTTTTCAGAATTTGACAACAAAAACACAACCCCAATATACATGGATAAAAAAATGGATGTGAGGTATCCAGTCCAATCAAGCATGCAAAAGTGTTCCCATTTTCTAGAACTAGGAGCACACAACAAAGGCCAGAGGGAACATGGAAAAAATGTTGTGAACAAATGAACACATAGACAAGGAAAATAGTCAAAAATATTGCACACAATGATTAATACACACTGTCTAACAAAACTCAGAAAAGAAAAGGTGGCTTACTTTTTGTTGTGAAAGTGGTTCTTTGGAAGATGCTGCCTCTTTTGCATCATCTTTGGAATCAGAAGTTGTAGGAGCACTAATGGCAAGAACATCTGTTAGGGTTGAACCCACCACCATCATTTTTGCCCCTTTCGTTACTTTTAACTCTTCCAATGTCGCATCATCTTTAGCTAAACCTGACAAACACAGAAAATAAAAGACCAGAATAAGTAGAAACAAAAAAAAAAAAAAATATTGATGATGGAATTTAAACATAGATATACAATTAGTCTTTTAATAGAAACCATCATGCCACTAATCTTTGCGACAGCATACCATGTTGGGGGGTGATCAAATTTTTGATTGACGACATGGGTACATTATTAAATAATAAACTGTAAATTTTTTTACACCCACTGAAATGAATTAGAAAAAAACATTACAGTAGTCAGTAGAGACACACTTCTGATAAGGACTTGACAAAACATCAATTTTTTGACAGAACAGGTATACTAGTGTGATGATAAAGTAAGGAAGAGAAAAGTATCTCACCTTTAAACATTATTTTCTGCATAGAGGCTGGAACACCTGTATATGAAATGAAAGATTAAAATGAACTCATAGTCATGAGACATTCACAAATACTTCGTTTAGTATAAAGGCTGAGCTATTCCCAGAGCTTTGTATGGTCATTCTTTGATTTTTTAGTAGCCTAGGCATGCAAGAAATGAAAACATTTCTAATCCGGCCTATTGCAAAAGAAAAATCAAGAAAAAAAACAATTTGCCAACCCTCAGATTAGACTATACACCAAGACATGTATAATGCATCTGCCGAACACCAAGATGAATGGTTTATAAGGCTGTTTCGAGGACTATTGCTTTCTGCAACTAATTCAAGTACCATAACTGTTCGTATTGAGCTTAGGTAGATGGCCTCCTAGTCATAATACCAGCACATTGGACACAGTGTAATATCTGCATAGTTTTTTTTTCATTTTAAATTAAATGTCAGTCTTACATATCAGCATGTGCAGTAACAGAGAGAGAAAAAAAAATCAAATAAAAGTCAGGTTATCAAAATATTCAAACCTGTTACGACAAAACTAATAAAAGGCAGGTACTTACCAATGATTTTCTCAATGCCAGTTTTTACATCACCTATAGTTTTATCAAGTGAAAATTCCACATCATGTTTTTGTTTATTGAAGATCACTTTAAATGCTACAGTCTCCTTGGACGTGCCAGCTGCTGGTGCTTCATCCGTGCTGAATGAAGCTTCTAAAAGAAGAAGAAAAAAAAAGACATTCTCAGACAAGACTGGCTACTGCAGGGTCAAACTCAACTCTAATTTCTATTCCAAGTGAAGATGATTACTGCAACTTTTGTATTATATACATAACAAAAAAAAATTGTTAAAACATATATTTACACATAAATATAATTATTTATTAGAAAGAAGTAAGCCTGTGCATACTTGTATGTTAAATTTTTGTTAATATCCAAGATTTGTCAATTTAGCTCATTCAGTAGGACAGCCTCCTGGCAATCAGTTGGTCCCAAGATCAAATCACACAAGGGGAATGTGGATTTTACATATGGGTTTACATGTAGGGGGACATTGGTGAGGATTGATCTTATTATGGTTGAAAAGCAAAGCCAATTCCAGACTTTATCCTGGAGTCAGACAAAAATATTTCAGTGGAACAATGTTTAACATGGAAATTTTTTCATTTAAAACAAAAAAAAATAGTTTGCCTAGTGAATAATCTTTATGGGACTATGACAGGTACTTTTTTAGAGCAGGGCTTCTCAAAGTAGGAGTCAGGACCCCTCCATGGTTGCATAGAGATTATTGGAGGTCACAGAAATATTTGAAAAACTATTTCCAAGTTTTTTTTTTCTCTTTAGAAAAATGTACTCCTCCTAGTGCATAGTGTATAACGGCTAAATACTATTCAATAACTTTTTTTTAAATAAATTCAGTTATGTTTTAGTAATTTTTTAAAATATCTCTTCTTGTAATAAACACTGTAAAATTTGATATAAATTATGAATACATGGCAATTTTTGACAGTTTTTTGGTAGTTATTTGATTCATTATTACATAACAACCAGAGATTAATACATAGTCTTAAAACCTTTTGCTGTAATAACGACGAGTGAGGGATAGTGAAAAATTTTGTGTCATCAAAAATGGTTGCGAATGAAAAAAGTTAGAAAAACCCTGCTTCAATGGAAGGTAAGACCAAGACATGCAGTCTGTATGCAACAAATATTGTGGTTGCCTTAGAAGAGAGAAAAAAAATTACAGCATTTTCCAGGGTCAAGGACACACCCAGCCTTAAGGATGCACTCCATTCGGACAAAATCTGGCAACCTAGGTATAAACCCACAAAGAGAGACAAATGCAGTGCCTCCAATTTCACAACTTGAAATTCATGATTTGATTATTCATGGGTTTTTTTCATCAATAAAGGGAAGGGCTCTCACAAACTTTTGAGAGAAAAAAAATTTGAATATTGTTCCATCAATAATAATATGAAATCAAGCTGTTTTAATTCAGTATTTCTGTTTTTCTTAATCTTACTGGTATCAATAAAGGGAGTTGACAAGAGATTGACAGTGCTGAGAAAAATAAGGGTTGGAAGCATAATTAATCATTAACTTGGAAATATATTTCAAATTAGGAAAGTATAACAGGAATAAATACATGATAAAATTGATATTGTATCCTAATTGTCTCTAGAATGGCACATTCAAAAAAATTGACAAAAAAAAAAAAAAAGACAGATTCTCTGAGTTTACCACACTGGTTTTCCAGTGTATCAGTATTTTTTCACTATATTTGATTATTCATACCATTGGATTATAATCAACAAAATCTCAGTTGAGCAAAGTGGAATAAAGAAATTAAAAGAATTTTCAAAAATCAAAATATTTGCACAAATGTAAAATTCTTTAAAAGTCTGTTAGGAATGAAAACTCATTTAAAATAAAGTGTCCTTTATAAGATAAGTACTGAAAATTTTAATAAAATCTAGTAAGTAGTCAAGTTTTTGCAATCTTTCAAGATTTACGTTTTTTTGTAAATGTTTTTATTTACTATGTTGTGACATTTATACTATCTATACTCAAAATTTATCCCTGGCTTGATAAAAGGTGTACATAGATAACTTTTATCTCATATTTCCTGCCAAACTTTCCTCTTACTAATGACACAAAAATTCCAACAATAAAATCAAATTTTATACAATTTTGACTTTTTTCATAAGTTGTCAATTTTAACACGTCAGCAAAGACTGCATAAATGCATACTTGTTGTCTCAATTTATTGTTATTAATTGTCCCTTCTATTTTCCCAATCTACTAAATAAATGACTAAATGATCATTCTGCACTGTCACATTCGTCTGCTGTTTGTACTTGAATAGTTAGCAAATTTCGTAACTGTACAACAAAATGAGTTCAAGGAATTTCAATTTCATGAGGGGTCTGCACCCCGTCCTCACCATGCTCCCAAATTTGAGGAACTGCTGTAAATGATCTTACCTGAACCCTCCATTGGCTTGGAATCCTTCTCCATTATTTCACATTCACCACAAGCAGCAGAACTGTTACATTCGTTTTTGGAACTCAAATCACCCACGTCAGTATTTCCTGCAATCACAAATGGAACTATTAACATCAAATGGTTGAGAGGACGTACTTATATCAGAAATTTCATCACAGTGAAAGACTTAAGCATTACGAACAGCAAATAAAGAAAATCACACCATTCATTATATAAGTAAAGCAACTTGGAATGAATTGGTATCTATACTGGGAGATAATATGAGGTCAAACCTACTAACAACGGCTAGCAAGATTAGCTTACTGATCATTGCTATATTACGTTCGTCCTGAACTGGGTTTTTTCCTCCCATATGATCTGCTTGTTAATCCAAGTGTAAAAAAATTCAACATTATAGTTAGATTGAAATTTTTTTAATATTTTTTTTTAGAAAAAAAAATACCTAATTTGTTTACCAGGTATAGTGACAAGGGCTGAAGAATAGATCACCCAAAACGTGTTGATAACATCAAAGATGGGAAGAAGAGATTACATTTTGTCCAAACAAAAGTTGGAGTGGAAATTTACATTCATTGTTTTAAATCTATTATTACACTATAAAAAACTAATAGGAAATTCATTTTTTATTGAAAAACTTTTCAATTCATTCTGAATAAAGAGTTTGGGACCAACCGATTTTGAGAAAAATAAATATTTGATAGCATTATCTATGATAATAAATGACTTCCTCTTTACTTTATCTCAAACTTCAAATTATTGATTATTACTAGGTATTAAAACTAAAAAACAATATGGTATGACAATTCAAAGTGGGGAGGTGGCAATACGACTAAATTTGTACCCAGTCTAAGTATAGACTTCTGTCATCAAATCGGTTGGGATGTCGATCATGAAAAATGAGCTCCCAGTATATGCAATGTGAATTCAAGTTTCATGGGGAGCCACTTTAACCTTACACCATGCCACTTGAATGGTTGCAGGGTATTGAATTCAGCTGTGTTATCATGTCAATGTCAATCATAGATGAACAGACACACAAGTTACAGGCTTTCAAATTACAAAGTGCACAAAATCTCGAGGCCCTTGAAAAAGAATGCAGAGTGCTAAAGGAAATCAAACACAACAAGATGTCAAAATATAATTATTACAATAAGTAGTTTTGCAATATGAGTAAGAGTAATGCATAAAATAAGTGTTTGAGTTATAGTTGTTAGTGTAACAAGATCGGTATGGGTGGTTCCATGGATAATCCTGAATTCTCAAATGGACCTAAGCTGGGGTTGAAGTCTGTAATAACACACTAGTTATCTGGTTGGGGGTTGGAATGTAAAGCACCTCCCTCAATCCTAATTGGTCCAGACAGGGAGGGTGGGTCAATATATTCTATGCAGACCAGCTGGGACCCAGAGAAGGGGCTTAAGAGATCAGCAGAAGACAAAGCTGGAGGTGATCAGGAAAAGACAAGATTAAGAAATCCGAAGATAGCAGCCAAACCCCAAACATAGCAGATCCAGAGGAGCTGAGAGAACCACTCGAGGATTGGGTTGCAATACACTTCTTGTATTTATTATTTTGGAACTAAACAACATCTCACATCTTATGAACAACAGGGTTCCTAAAAATGAAAAAAACCTACATCGATATTTTTCGATAGAGCATGTTCTGCCTTATGTATTCAACTAGTAACAGTTTCACTACATAAGTGTTTTTCATTTAATGTGAGAGCAATTTTCACTGCATAGCCCTTCCTCCTTTTTACAGCAACACCTGAATCACAAAGCACTAATAATGACCCCACCATAATAAAATCAACTATTATCTAAAACTTTTACATTTTGTTCAAACTATGAAAGTAATTTCTTTGTGTACTTCAATCAGTCTGCCATGAGACAAAGAGCCGCCCTCCCTCCAAAAGAAAAAGCTTTAAATCTTAGATTCATAGACCAATTGTAACCACCAAGGAACTCTTCAATGAATAGGATATTAAAAATTAGAACTCCTTAAGAATTGAGAAAAGATATTCTAATAATTGCCAAAAAATTCAAGGGAGATAACTTTAATTGAAGTTACTCCCCTTGAATTGCATACTATGAATTAAAGAGTTAAGATTTGCATTGTTTAGATTGCTGTTTAGGTAAGAATTTCAATGAGCAATATAGTTTCCGTCATTGGGAATATTTCAATTGATCAATCTATAGGAAATATGCAAGGTATAAAGTTTTCAGAAATTTTAACTTTTATTGTGTACTAGTCCATGGCCCGTTACCCCACTGGAAGTTTGAAGCATAAAAATGAAAATTCATGTAGCATTAGATGAAAAATAGCTAAGATTGACATTGTTTAAGGGGTAATTTTAAAAGAGTTCAACCCCAACACAGCAACACTTCAATGACATCATCTTAGTTCACATGATCAGTCTTCAATCAATCCATATTCGTTACACTATTTACTTACATCCAATTATTTCTTTGTAGTTTCCTCATTCTCTCTTTTTTGTGATGTCTATGCATTCCTCTTGTTAGAGTATCATAGGCCTCTCAACTTGACACAAGTGTGACAGACACACATATTTTATATCATAATGAAGGCCTCTCAAATCAATATGTATGATAACGTAACTAACTTCCAAATCACAAATCAAGGCTGCAACTACTCATGATAATTGGGGGTCACCTACAACAACTGATACTGTGTGTGACAGACACAGTTTGTATATGAATCAGCCTCAAATTCAATAGATTCTTTATAGGCCCACCATTCCACAAAATTCAATTGGGATCATTTGGAGATATTGTGCAGACAAACTGACCTACAGACACAGGTGAATACATATGCTGCACTTAACTTAGTTGGCAGAGGCAATTAGATTTTAATTTTGAAAGACAAGCCACAGATTTCAATGTAAACCCACTTTGGCTAGGAAATATTTTACATTTGAAATTTCCCAACACATTGATATTCAGTAATTGGAATTTTGACCAGTGTGTTAACCGAAATAGCTTTTTATAAAGATGACGTCAATTAAACTTGAAGAATATGTTTTATGAAAAAAACCCAATATCCACAGAAATAAAGGAAGGGAGGGAGGAAAAAAATCTCAATACAGGTTAATTTCCATCTTTCAAACTCAATACAATAGATCTTTATCATTTGATTCACATAATATCAAATACATTTAATAAAGAAAAGACATCAAAGTTCAAAGAAGAGGAAGATTCCAATATTCATTGTGGTTAAGAAGGGTATTGCAAATACAGAGTCACAGCCACTTTTCCAGAAGATGTATTTCTGGAAGGGGGGGGGGTATTTGAAAGGTATCTTAAGGGTAACCCTGTTACCAGAGAATATAAATACGTTTTTTTTATTAGGAAACATAGCGTTGGGCTTACAATTGTACAGTAGTCCCTCCAATTCTGCAAACTCAAAATTCGGACTCAATTATTCACATTTTTTTCCTCATCAACTAAGGGAAGCTACTCTCATAGACTTTTGAGAAAAAAATTTTAAAATTTTGTACAGGTTTTTTTTTTTTGTTTTTGCTAGAAAGAAATAAGTCGGAATATTTTTTAGAAAAAGAAGTTTTCAATAACAATGTAGAATCAGGCTGTTTTAATTCAGCGTTTCTGTTTTTCAAAACTTGACCAGCACAACATCAAGAATTGGTGTTGACGATCTGCCCCCAATTTTCTTCTTGCTGCATTATGGTTGAAGGAAGTATAATCAGAATACTTATTTATCAAGGAAAAACCAGAGTTTAAAAGAAATGATTTATACTTAAAACATAGTACATGACAAGTTTACTCCATCTGGTAGTGGATATTTTATGACATTTTAACAGGCCTGAATAAAAGTTGCCAAACACAAGCAACAAACAAATTAAGATGAAATTTCTTCCCTAACAGATTCAATAACTTTGTGTTCCCTTCAATTACCATTTGTAGATTCAAATATTTTTCCTTCTCTAATGGAAGAAATTTCAATTAATTTTTCTAATTGCGTTTTTATTGTAACTTTTATTCAGGACAGTTGAAAAATAAAAATGCAACTAGAAGCTAAGATGAAGGTAGAAAATAGTCATAAAAATAATAGGTAATTAACATCTGTAATAATAATAATAATATTAATAATAATAATAATAGTAATAATAATGTTTAAATGAACAAAAACATTTTTATCCTCTAGTCAGGTTAGGTAGCCAACTGGAGGCCATTTGGGCAGTTCTTTAGCCTATGGAAGATCACAATAACATGAAATGCAGGGCAATTTTTTAGGTCTTTTTTTTGACAAAAGTTGTCTTATATACTGTAAAATATGGTTGATTTTTTTTAGTAATTTTCCTAAAATCCAGGTGTTTTGCACATAAAAAAATTGGAAATTTTTCAAATGATTATTCTTACTTCAAATGTTTTGTTACAATATATATCATGACATTCAAAAATCTCTTCAGTTCAATAAGGTGTACACAGACAATTTCCATCTCATATTTTTTGAGAATCTTTCTTCTTACGAATGACACAAAGATGAAATCAAGTTTTATATGATTTCAACTTTTGTGAGTTAGGGGTGGTCAAGAGTAATTCACAAAATCAAAATTTCGCAAGAGGTCTGCACCCCAATCATGATCATTTTACTGGTAAATTTCAAGATGCTTTACTAGGGAAATCTAACAAATTTGTAAGATATTTGAAATGTATCTCCAAAATAGATAGGATTTTTTAAATGTATTTGTTGGCCATGTCCAATTCCTTTACCTTTGCTTCATGTTCAATTTAAAATTAGAATTACTTGCCATTTTTGCAGCAAATTAGAGGCCATCATGTCTTAGGTTTGCCATCACTAGCTGGGTAATCGAATAACCAGAAATTAAAAACAAACCAACATTTTGAAGGCCTGACAATTAATAAACCCAGATTCATTAAAATTTCTGTTTTTGTGGGAGGGTGTAATCAATTCTCTTTTATCCATGAAAAACTTTAGGGAGATTCATCTTGACAGCAAGGGAAATCATATCTTAAAACTCAGATTATGAATATTTACAGGTTTATTTCCTTTCTTTCCAAATGTTTTGTTTTTTTTGTATACATATCATTTTTCTGCTACTCCAGGAAAATATAGAGCAGAAAATCTTGACTTTAAAAAAATCTGATTTGCTAATTAAGAAGATAAAGTTATTATAGAAAGAAAAAAATCGAAAATGTTCCCACAATGCAATAGGGTTTTCCACATAGTAAAAACAATGCAAAACAAATATCACTGAATCAAAATTGAATTCTTCATTTTTTTTCAATTAAAAATCTATTCCAAAAGAAACAAGAAATGTCTACATGACAAGAGAAATTGTGAGTTAAATATCAGCAACTACAAAAAGTGGGAAAACCTGTCGAAGATAAGCTATAAAAAGTTGCTCCTTGCAGATCATTACCAATGCAACAATTCACCGATGCATCACGATATTTCCAACTTCGACGTTACATAACTTTTCCTTAAAGATACTTACAATTTTTTTAGCTTATTTAAGTTTTCTGGAAATTTTCCTTCTAGATAGAAAAGAACCAAATTTTTGTCAGAAGAAAATCTTTTTTCAAATTTTCATGAATTTCAATGTGGTACTGCCTATTTTCTACAGTTATCAATAATAATCCTCTTTCAATACAGAAGGGAAAAGGGAATGTAAGCAGTTAGTGCTTAATGTTTTGGCATACTCGGTTCATTTTTAACTAACCTTGCTAGTTTCATTCCACATAAAATTTTATTTAGATAAAGTATCAACAATTATAGCAAATTCTGTGTTTTGAAGTCTTCTTCATGACATCATAATCAGTTAATATAAACAAGCATGACTGCAGCGGGATCGAACCCCATTACTACTTCTAATTTTGGTAGGTATGACTTGCTATTTTAATTCAATCACCAGAAGACAACTACCAATCAGTTCATCATTATAGATAACGTTAATTTTTACTCCCACAAATTTGGTGTAGGCCAACTCTCTTGCTTTCTCCGTTTATTTCATCTAGCATTAGTTGAAAGTCGTATAGGTTCTCTGCAAGAAGTACAATGTCATCTGCAAATCTGAGGTTGATCAGATATTCGCCGTGAACTTCAGTAAAACAAAAGTCATGTGAAACAATCACATCAAGAATAAGAACATAACTGTCAAAATCAAAGATGCAAAACTGAGGAAAGTAAACCACTACATCTACATAGGACAGCGAATCTCAATGAAATCTACAAAAGAAGAATAAATCAAGCAGAGAATTACCCTCAGATGGCAAGCTTTTCGCAAAGCAAGCTCAACCTTCAAAAACAAGACAATCCCAATAATCCTCAAAAGAAGAGTATACAACCAATGCATCCTCCCGATAGTCACTTACGGAGCTGAAACATGGAACCTAACCAAGAGACAAACCAGCAAACTGAGAAGCATGCAACAAGCACATGAGAGAATAATTTTCAACCTCACATGGAGAAATCAAAAGACAGCACAATATATCAGAAAGAAAACGGGGGGGTCAGAGACATCATAAAATCCATTAGAAAACTCAAATGGCAATGGGCTGGTCATGTTGCAAGAATGAAAGACATCACGATTCACAACATGGATCCTCAGAGATCACATGCGAAACTAAGACTGACAAAAAACAAGATGGAGAGATGAACTAGACAAATTTAGAAAATACTGGCTCCGCGACACCCATGGTAGAGAAATGTGTCAGATCCTGGGAAAGGTCTATGTCTAACGACAGACTTTGAAAGACTGATGATGAAATTTAGTGAGGGTTGGTCTTGTTACAGTCGAAAAACAAAGTCAACTCTAGGTTTGAACTGGAATTTGACAGTAATATTTTCACTAGCATCCTTTACAGCTTTTGAAGAAACTTTAAATCTTCCAGCACAAACCTGTTATGGTGTTCAATGTCTGAATTGAAATGCCTCAGTAGACTTCTAGAAGTGATCTATGGGACATATACATTCCAGCAGTCATGTAAACCTTGTGATTTTATATATATTCGTTGTCCATAAGAATACAACCAGGTACACAAATTTCAAGTCTCATCTAAATGATGCGAACAAAATCTATTGAATTTGAGGCCGATCCATTGGAGAAAGAATTGTGGGGACAATGACATGAACAAAATAGGTTGTTTGATTTGATTTCAAAGAGCAAACAATCATCCCCAACAACTGGGGTTATTAACACACCCTGATGACGAATAATCAATGTAGTAATGGTTAAGATTATGATGCTGACTATTTATTACTGTTATGAGTTACATCCTCACTGGGTGCCCAACTACTGAGGCCTCGATTCAAAATAAGCCAAACTTAATATCAAGTATATTCTGCTTACAGCATATACACAGTTCAGTTTGACAAAAAGCCACAATAGCGTGGTGCCCAATGAGGATCAAAATCATTAGAGTAGTAATGGTCAGCAGCACAAGCTTGTCAATCATTATACTGATAGTAAAACTAAAGATTTCATAAAATTACTGAAATGTTCAGGGATTTTATGAAATCACTAGATTCACAATCTTGCTGTAATTCACCAACAAAATAGCTCCATTCATATCAGACAATATCTAACATAATGTGGTTAAAACAACAGATTATTTGTAGTTCTTTCTTGAACTAAGGAAAGACTGAATATAATTTTTAGCAAAATGTTTCCCCAGTGAAAAGCAGTGTTTAATAATTGTCCATATGCTTCTTTTAAATCAATTTAACTTTCGTCATTAAAAACAATAATGTCAGAGCAATCTTCTTCAAAGCCTCAATATACATTCATAGAACAAAGGGATGGATCGTCAGTGATATACTTTTGTAAATACATCAACTTTAATGAAGCCAAAATATCCAATGCTTACATGAATTTACACAAATTTTATGCTTAAAATAGAGCAAATGTACTTATAAAAAGCAGAAAGTAGAGAAAGTGAACCCAATGACTAAGTTTTGCTCACTTAATGTCAAAAGCAGAACACTAATAAAAATAGACAGATTCATGGAACTTAAGAAATCAATGACACCTTATTTTAAAAATGTACCAAAATCTAAAAAATTGTGTTCAAGTTTTTTCTTGTTCTAATTGAAAAAAAAAGTCTAAATCATTGCAAAAATATTTTTTTTTAAATTCTCATCAATTACAATGAAGAATTTGATTTTTAATATACTTAATTTTGATTATTAAATCAATCATTGCGAGAACAGATGTTAAAATTTCTTAAAATCAAATTTGTGATTTTAAGCATGAAACAGCCAGAGCTGCAACAGCAGTGTCATTTAATTTCATCTTAATTTTCTTGTACCCAAGCAGATTAACATACAAAGCATGCAGCATTAGGTGAGTTTCTGCTTCTTCATGTTTACATGGACCTGTATTCAATAGTGTTCTACAGGACAGAACATATTCATTACAAGTACAATTTTTTTTTGTTTTCTACACGAAACATTACAATTTTCTCAGCAATAAGACAGAATAGTTCAGTTTTGTTATTGCCAACTCTGAGAAAACTATGCCAGTTGGAAGGAATACGTGTAGTCAGACATACTCAATACATCACTGTCCTGTGCCTCTCTTTTCTCTTGTAAGTTCCTTTTGTGAATCTTTCCTATTCAAATGATGGTCAATGAATGGCTTGAACATTGTTTTAACACTCATCAAATATGCTTGCTGTTCCAGGTGACTACATTTGAGCAATGACTGCCCTATATGAACTTTTATGGCCATGGTCAATTCTCTTAGCGGAAAAACTCATCTAAGTTTGCATCCCTACTTAGGCATGCAATGTGAAGTCAAGAAAAGAGTACAATCACTATTCAATTGAATAAGTTTTGTTTCTTCCTTAGAGACAGCATTCTTTCTCAGGCTGTTCAGTAAGGGAAGATTATTTTTCTTGGTAGTGTTGTTGAGTGGCAATGCTTTTTCTATGAATCACTCTTGGACGAATCTCTGATACTGCTCATTGCCAAAAGCAGTATACACTTTTCATGGCTCAACAACCTCTTTTTCCATGATATTTCTGGTATGAATTGCTGCCAAGTCAGTGAAATCATCTTCAAAAAAGTTTCCCTTCACCATCAAAACTGCTAGCATTGATTTCAAATCTTTTGAAAATTAAGTTTGAATACCTGGCCTTTGCTTGTGATGGCCGCTGTTAAAATTGGATAGAATCACGTTATCAAATTTATTTATAAGCCTAGCAATTTCTGTACCAATGTCCATCTTGAATCCAGTTGGGCCACCTTCACCTTTCACCATGTGCATGATCCAAATAAAGAAGGAGAAAGTGAGCATTTTTTTTCTAAACAGCCAACGGTCTATCTTTCAACTTCTGGTATACCAGCAGATGTGTCCGAGGAAGTCTGTGCATGTCATAAATGTGCACTGATAGCCACCTGGAATAACTAATGTGATCTAGTGCAAACATCCATGGTACAAGCTTCAATAGGGTACCTATATACAGACCAAAGTCTTTCTCACTGAACGATCTGACAAGCTGCGAACAGCAAATCTGCAATTCAATCAATTGCAGCCCAAAGAAAAACCGTGGTGATCTTTCTGACACCTCAAGTTTCCATTTAATGGACAAGACAGCGCCATCTGATTGTTGTAGAATTGAGGAATATGCTTACAGTTAGAACATAAGAATTGCAGCAACAACTTGATGAGCACTCTGGCCTTGTCAAATGACTTGTTGATAGGAATGATTCAGCAACACCATGGCCTACGATACCTGTTTCAACAAGAATTTCCATCCAGCCACTTTAAAACCTACCATTACAGTATGTATCCAACTAACATGATAATAAAATTATCTTCCCTGAGTGTATTTGGCAATCTCCATCGAATTTCCTTTGCTATGACCGAAAACAAGGACAGGAATCTAACCAGGATTAATACAATAGACTGCAGATTTTATTATGTTCATACCATGAAGTATCATCGCAATAGTATGCGCATTCTCAGGGAAATAGGAAAGACCAAGATGATTGCAGAAAATATTTTGTACCTCAATAAGCTGCCCATGATATGTAGCCATCTTTCTTGAGCAAGTGAATGACCTGTTTCACCCAATTTTCTCCTTTATTTTCCAGTGATTGTATTTGATTTTCTGTTATACTGCCTGTATTTCTAGGTACGAATAAGAAATCATGTTTGATTTAGGAGGGTTGGAAGCACGTCACAGTATTGTCTCTGCCAAGGAGCAATGGATTATATATACGTGAATATAATAAACAATTAAAGAGAATGGGGCTGCTGCAGGAATCAAACCTGCCACTAATGGCTAGTTGTTTCAATGCAGCAATGCAGTAACCATTGAGCTAAACAGCCCGCTGGTAATGCAAATGCCAAATAACTGCTTCCAACCTGAATTCTTGTCTCGTTTTATCCTCGGTCTTTTTTGTCTCCTTCCATGCAACAGCAGGTAATTCAAGAAAATGGACATATTTGGTCTGACAGAATGAATTATTAATTATTACTTATTTGAAACAATCTTGTTGGAAGAGACAAAAAAGACCGAGAATAAACAAAAAGAGAATTTGGGTTGAAAGCATATATATATATATATATATATGTATAACATGTCAAAATGAAAATGCCAAGTTATGATAAAATAAAATCATATTATGATTTGAACATGAATTGTTCATCTGGTTGCTTCAAGGAGAAAGTGATCAAATCTCGGAGTGGATCCAGAAATCTGATTTTTTCCCATAAATTTCTGTATCCATTGTCAACACAATATCTACAGAAGTTCTCAATGAATTTCAATGAAATTTAGTGGATATGTAAGGTATATATTAAGGAAAATGTGATTAAATTTTAGGCAGATTCAGTAATTCATTTCTGACTGAAAGATAATTTTCCATTCTTTTTTTTTTTACAAGCATAGTACCCAGCACCAAGGGCAAATTTTACTCAGCTCCATATCCAAAAATGTTTCCCTCAGGAGCGTCACTCTACCATGCATTTCATGCTTTTGTCACAAAAGTGAATGATTCACCCATTTTGGAGGTCTATAAAAAAAATACTAAAAATCTTTTTTAAATCAGTTTTTTTCCAAAAATTTTTAAAATGATGTCCTTTATTATATAAGTACTGAAAATTTCATCAAAATCTAATGAATATTCGTTTTGAAAATTTTGAAATCTATGTGTTACGCTTGTGAAAATTTTCCATCTAAGATTGTCTCCATACCATATGCCACAAAGATTTTAACGATGAAATTAAATTTTATATACAACTTGTTTTTTCGTAAGGTGTCAATTTCTGGTAAATAATTTTAGCAAAGTCTGCGAGTCAACCTAAATAAGAAAACAAAAAAAACAGTTTGACAACTCAATTCAATTAAACCAACATTATAACTTAGACAATATTTATACGAGCGGTGAAATCATAATCTTAATTTCTGTTACTACTGTTTTTCTTTCATGAATTCTCTTATTTCTTTTTATTTGTGCGCGGTTTCCAATATTGAGTATAAGAAACTTTACAATCGGGACCACCTTCCTTACATTGTGCCCTGATTTCTTCTAAACAAGGCGAGAATTAATGACATTTTCAATAACACACATGGTTAATAAATAGATTGGAGAGGTGGATTCAAGAAACAAAAGAATTAACAGTAAACTGACAGACTATTTTTTCTAATCTTTACCGAAATTATACAATGAAGTCAAGTTTAAAGCAGTTAACAAAAGGGCAACATGTGTTTAAATTAAAAAATCAAGACAAATAAAAGATAAATAATCTTCCTGTAATATTATCATACACCTTTTCGCCGCCAGATGTGTCACAGTTGGGCATCCGTAACAAACTTAGTACATAGGACACGTATTTTTCAACCAACTGTGGATTCTCATGTGTTCGGATTTTTTGATAAAAGGAAGTAATTTTTGTAGTCATAAACATAAGTTTCCTTATGTTAATGAAGAAAATGCCAATAAATAGCTAAAAAAAAAAAACAGTAGCAATGAAATTATTTTGATTATCATGGGATGAAAAAAAAATAAAAAGTATTTAAAAAGTCACTTTAAAAAATTTTCAATATATTCAAGAAACTTGTGTACTCAAAGTGTCAGAGCATTTTTAATACTTTCAACTAATTTTTTCAGGGTTATAGACATTTTCATAGAATCTAAGTTTATTTACGCGAAACGAAAAAACGTCAAGTTTAACAAACCATTCAGGTGCAAATGTTCCAGGCCCTTTAAACCCGATACAAGGAATAGATTGTTGATAGTACGTATTTTTAGAAAAAGCCAAAAATCGAAATACCACTCTTAAGTGTCTATTGCAAAAATGGCGGTTTGTCAAAGATGACGAAAACTTTAGGTTATCAATAAAATGATCATTTGTGCTTGAAAGGGTCCAGAAAGGTACGTTTAATTGAATAGTTACGAAGTTGTAGAGGTACCATATTTATTTACTCGTATACAATGCTACAAATTCAACATTAAAAAAATCAGGGTCTAAATTGGGCGGTGGGGGCAACATACTTGAGAGTAAAGAAAATACTTACACATATTACTGATGTTTTGCTACAAAAATTAGGGGTCGCAATTTATGGGTGTCCGCTGCCACTTTTTGGAAGGAGGCAAAAGGGTATTTTGGGAATCAATATATATCTTAGTGATGCCAGCAAAGAATAAAAAGAATATTTTTACACGGGCACATCAAGTTGGGGTTACATAAAACGATTGTACTGCGCCATAATTCTTACCTCCACTGACTATAAAGTTCTAACTTTCAAAACCCTTCAAACTTGGTAGAGAGGGCTAATCCGAGGACAGGGGTACAAATGCCCCGTTTGCACCCTCGAACGGACGCCCATGGGTCGCTTTATATTTCAGATGGCGTTGAATACACATTATATAACCCGTGTCATAATATCTCACTTCCCAAAGTAATTTTGTGAAAGAGTGGGCCATATTTAAGGAAGAAGTGATTAAATTTTCTCTTGTTGGGGGTGGAAGGATTCAGGGATTATCTTCGATTGAGTGGAAGTACGGCATTGGCAGAGGTATGCGCTGTCTGAGTGCTTTCTAGTCGAAATCATTTTCTTTTAACTAAAGCAGACAACACGACAAAAGGAAGATGTAACACTGTGTTGTTCATGAGAAGTGATTCTATATTTATTTCATTCCTTTAATTCAATTTCCCCATATTTTTTTACTCCACAAACCTTTTTGGATTTTTTAAAAAATGTTCTTGAAACACAGAACGCCAACCACCAACGGAATTTCAACATTTCGACGGAACGAACAGATGGTTAAAAAAAAAACTGCTTTTTTTTTTCTCCAATTGTTCTGGTGTTAGAAAACCCATCTTTTCACGTCTGAATTTAGTTGGACTGGATTTTTAGTCATTGAATGATGTTCATTAGGGTTTCTATTCCTCGTCTTTGCTGTTTGTTTTTGCACAACATTTCCGGGGAAAACAACCGAAGAAGTGCGGAAGGTACACGATCGAGAAGATGTGAGAAAAAAAACAACAAAAAACGAGACAAATAGTCAGACTAAACCACATACAATGACCATGGATCTCGATGTACACCCCTACTTCGAGTAGACTACTTGATGGTCTTAAACAGTTTCATTTGAGGCGAAAATTGCTTTAGTTAGTCGTGAGGTTCTAGAAGCTGCTCTTCCTAATCGGCCAATTTATCAACAAAATCTAAGAGAAGCTTCTTGAGTTATTTACATTGATCGATCACAACGACATTATTTGTTTGTACTTGTGCCCAAATATACAAAATGACGTGGTATTATGTATGTATGCACAGAAGTGTGAACTGCAAATGCTGTATTTACAGAAGTACAATGCTATCTCGAATACAATGCAACCCCACTTTTGTAGCAAGAAATTGATATATTTTTACACTCTAACATAATGCGACCCCTCCGATTATTTATATTAAATGTCTCACATTATACACGAATAAATACAATACTATGTTAAAACATTGGAATATTTCTCATTTGATAGAGTGATACTATGAAATGAGATGAACTGTGAGCATGAAACAAAATATTCTGATCATCATGACGAGATAAGAGACACGATACAACTTAGCGATGGTGGTCCCGATTGGAATTCAGCTGACGTCACAAAGATATGCGATCTGTCTTTTTTCTTTTTTTCCTAATGCGACATTTTTCATACAGAAATCGAACATTCAAGAGGGGAAGTGAGGGAAAACAAGTTAAAAACAATAACAATATAATTTGAATCTATGTATTCACAGGTTAATTCACGAGAGAACCAAATAGGAAAATTCCAATCGGGACCACGATCGCTTAGCTGTACCAGGAATACTTCTAAGTGGCGTAGATAAGAAGATAACTCTTTTCATTTTCAAAGACTGCATTTGAAATAAACGAAACCATTTAAAATCAAATCAAAATACGGAGAAGCAACAATAAACATTAAAATTGTTTCGACGGTGAGTCAGCGAGTTATCGTAGCGTTAAAAGAAAAAAGTGCACAAAAGGAGTGTGAAAGAACTCGCAAGAAAGTAAAAAAAAATACTGTAGTTAAAGCCAAATCTGGACCGGAAAAAAACCGTTCAGGTCCCTCATTTACACGACGGTTTTTAAAAAATCTATTCATGTATTTTATTTGGGTTTACTTACCACTGCAATCTTGCAAAAAGCAATCCTCACCTGCGCCTGCCGCCATCTTAGAAACTCGAATGTTATTATGACTGGCAAGAAATTGACTCCAGAAGAGAAAGAGTTCCAACACAGTGTTGCCAACTTTATTTTAGAATTTACATCTCAAATTGGACCAGAAAACATCTAGAAACATCTAGATTCTTCAGTTATATATCTAAAATCTAGGAAATTATTAGTAAATTAAATGTGTTAATCTACAACATTAATTTTTATCAAAATGAAACTTGATTTATTATAAAAAAACGTTGCTTATTTTATTACTAGGAGTTACAAAAATTATTTATTTCATTTAAAAATCATTGGTAATTTCTAACCACCAGGGACAACCCAAAACATATACGTTTAGATAGAGAACATATAGATTAGCAATATTGGTCCCAACTACTGTTTAGGGATCAAAAGTGAACAAGACAATATATCATATTACGATACATTTATTTAGTGTGGAAAAAAGAATACAAGTTATATATAAACTCACATGACAATCTTATTTACACATTATCAAGAATTATAGATATTTGTGATGTAATAAATATCATAATTCTTTTTAGGATTATTTACATCTGGTGAAGGTATTACTTCTATGCTCTAGGTATCAAAAAATGACAGAAATTTCCAAGTAATTTTGCGTAAAATGTATTTTCCAATGGTTTTAGTGGTTAATATCTTACTAAAAAGTAAAAGCTTGGATATTTAATGCAGACTTTCAAAGCAAGTAGACCAGCTCTATGTAGGAAGATGACTGGAAAAAAGTCATGAGAAAATTTGGCTAGGAAAAAAAGTCATAAATACAATTTTTCTTTAATGATTTCTTGACATTTTTTCTTAGCCTATAATATGATTTTTTTCCATGGCTTTTCTTCCAATGACTTTTTGGTAATTGTTTGGATGAGGTTCACAAAGAAAAGAAGAGTAACTAGTGTGGACACAATTATTTATGCTGTTGTCACTAAAATATTACAGAACAAATGAAAGCAGAAAACTTGACCATTAAACTATTTTTATAGAATTTTTCTGCATAGGATATAATTTCGGGTCAGAGTTAGGGTTGGTGTTGCAATTAAGAAAATAAGATTAAATATTTTTTCGTATTAGTAACACTAGAACAAGTGAATCATTGAAATTAATATCATAAAACATTAAACAAATTTTCTTTGTCATTCCTAACAGTAATTCTCCTCATGAATTCATGTAAATAAGAAGTAAATAGTTTCTTATTTGTTCGAAATTGTCTATGTAAAAGCATCTTTTATCATGTACAACATCTATACTAATTGCCCCCACCCCCTTTTCTTTGCAAACCTCATCCAAAAAAATATCAACTGTTTTTTCGAACAATTCATAGAAGATTGACACAATCATCCAATGCTCCAATCATCTCCTCTTGTTCTCACATTGGGATGAGCCAAGATTAATAAACATATACAAACTTGACCAATCCCGATCATTACTGAAAATAGATGTAACAATTTTTTATTGCTACTATGGCAAAGCAGTAAGGAAGTTATGGGTAAGTGATTTGGTAAGGTGCTTACTCACACACCCTTCTCTCCAGGGGTGCTGAGAAAAGTATTTAGGTGCCTGAGTGTTTCATCTTGTCCATTTATTCTGGCTTTTTATCAAACTCCAATCCAAACCTGGAACTGACTTTATTTTTCTACCATAACAAGAACAATCTTCACCAAATTTAGGGGAGAAAAACAAACATTTGATAGTTGCATACGGACTGAGCTAGATTGACAAGTCTTACATATCTGCCAAATTTTATGTTAGAAAAATGGAAGGGCTTATTTCATTCTAATAAAATCTTTTATACTTAAAAAATATATCTTTTATAATTTTTCATTTATTACTGCATACCTGCTCTTCTCTGTCAATAATCATGGCATGCCAAGCATTTTTTTCTAATACATCTGTTGGCACTATAGGGTGCAGGGAGAGGTGGATGCCTGCCTTTTCCAAGGCTATTAGTATTAAGTGGACACAATTAGCCTTAGCCAAAATTGAACTTGGTTTTCTGATTCTGATCTCTGAGGTTATAACCATTACACTACCTCACATCCATCCTATCTAAGATGTACAAGGTCTATCTGGAAGGTACCCAGCCATTCGATATTTACCAAAGGAGAATGATGCTTTAGTTTCCCTTCAAAGTACTTCAAAGAACATTCAAAATGATGATCCAGCGACAATATAACAGGAAGAAAAAAAGGTTTATTGTCAACGGGTTTACAAAAGTTGACCCTTCCCGTTGACTTGAGTACTACTATTGATCAGGTGATCCTATCAATGTGTACAGGCAAGATATGGAAGCAACCCAGGGACTGTCAGGAATCAGTCAACTTCAAGCCAGAACTTCCTCAGTTGGACCATCATAAGAGAGGTAGTGAGTACCATTGAGGCTGAATTCCGGCAAAGAACTCCCTAGAACTGTCTAACACTGCCTTATGGGCTAAATTTTCACTTCTATTTATTGGGAACTCAAACAAGGGCAGTCGTGGAGGGGTTAATTAATTCTATACTAAATAATTAATTCAACGCCAACATAACTCTGCAGAATCAACAAAACCGCCCTCTTTTACTCCTACTACATGATTTGATTGGCTGAGGACCTCACAACAATACCAAGAAGGTGTTTCCATTTCTTTTCATCACATGACCAAACAATCAAAGGGGCTCCCTATTCTCATTATAATTACATGTACTTTTCAGGCATAACTGAATTTCATTTGATATTTCACACAAGCAACAAAGAAAACAGAATTCAATATATATCCAATCTCAAGTACCTTTAGACCAGACTGATTCCCTATACACCGCAATTTTTTCAGACCAGACGATGAAAATTTATCTATTTCTAGTTTTCCTAAGTGTTTTTTGTACAATATTCATTTTATTTCCAATTGGCCAAGGAACAGTAAGAAAAGATCCCTTTCATAACTGGACCTGATAATAACATATCTCTTCAAACTTATCTATTCCTGTTTTTCTATGCGATCTGAAGCCTGAGTCTGGAAATATTGTTCATGCGATGGTTTCTATTTAGTGACTAACCAGACTTGATTTTATATCTTCTGCTCAATGTTATCAGCTGGTTAATGTTATCTAAAAAATCCTGTCCTAAAGTGATCACAATAAGCAAGTTCCATTGTATTTTCTTATAAACTTGTTATTTTTTTTTAAATGTGTCAAAAATAAACAAAGTACAGATTAATAATAAATAACATTTGACTATTGTTTTTCATGTTCTTTCATCTTTGTTTTTTGCTTTTTTTGCCTTTTTAGTTTAAGTGTTCATTTCAACGGTTTCATCAGGGCTATTTTTAGACTGCTACCAGTTTCCATTTTAAGTAGGAGACTTTCTTTGAATTCATCAGAAACTGAAAGTATTTACATGTCAACACACATACACCAGGACCATCCTAGGAATATTTGAGGCCTCTGTGCATAGCAATCTAACATCTGTGTGGACTATCAGTTAAAACAAAGGGGAGGTAATGCTGATGAATCCACTCCAAAATTTAATCACTTCTTTCATACCTATTGCCCACCCTTCATCAAAATTTAATTGAAATTCATTGAGAACTTTGAATATATTGTGTGCACAGACCGCTAGCTTTCGGAGCTATTATGTGTTACATCAGTTAGGATATGAGAGGTAATTGTGCATGGATCCACTCAAAGATTTCATGACTTCTTTCATTTTCTATTACCCACCCTTCAACAAAACTTTATAGAAATCAATTTGGAACCATTGGAAATATTATGAGCACAGATTGGAAAATTTTGAAGATATTGTGAGTATGTAGCGGAGATAATTGTGCATAAATCCATCACAGTTTTTCTTCACTTTTGATGAAAAAAAACCATCCAAGATTACATAAAACACTCCAATCTGAAATTTTTATACAGTTCTTTCCATTTGTCTATCCTAGCAGGGAGGAGGAGCCCCCTGGAAAAGGGCAGGAACAAACTGAACTACACTCAATATATATATATATATATATATATATATATATATATATATATATATATATATATATATATGTACTAACCGAGGTGCCCAGTGTTGTCTAGGGAATGGGGAAGTAATCAATACTTGAAGATCATGCAGTAAATTGTAACACAGAGCTTTGCAAAGTGGGTGAAAACCACTCAAATTGACATTTTTGGATAATAGAACTGACTAGGCCTTAAATTAACCTTTTGAGGTCATCAGAGGTCAGTGCTATCAATGTTTACCTACATACACAATTTAGCAGCAGGTAGGGTGCAACTGTCTTGGTTATGTTTGAAAATGTCTACATTGATCTGATCCTAAATTGACCATTAGAATCCAATTAGGTGTGCAACCTGTCCTATGTTCAAAATTGACCTGATTACATGAAAAATTGACCTGACCTTTAATTGACCTTTAGAGTTCACCAGCACTAGTTCATACTAGGATCAAGTCACTCTTGTGCACAAATTTGCTGGTTTTATGGCTTTCTTAGATTTAAAATGCCAAAATTAACTTGATACCAGATTGACATTGAGAGGTCTTCAGAGATCATCGCCACTCATCCAAAGTTCATTCTGGGGTCAAGTTACCATAATACACAAATTTTCAGATTTCAGGGTAAAACTGTTTGAGAGTCAATGAAAAACTGTGTCAGAAACTGACATTTTTCATCTTCAAAGCATTAAATGTACAGATCACTTTATAAAGATTATTGTGATCACTATGGGACAGGGTCTGTTAGATAATAATAACGCATGATAACATTAAGCAAAGGTTATACAAATTGGAACAATCTACCGACATTGCTATAAATTCATTGTTATTGTTATAAACAACTTTGCATCATAAAAATATCTGATTACAGTAAACTGTTAATTTTCTAATTGACTTCATCATTTATCCCATCACTTATCTCATCGCTTATTGTCCATCTTTCCACAAAATGACAATAAAATTCATCTATAACTATTGGAGATATCGTGTAGACAGTTATGAGCATATAACTAAATGTAATTGAAAAAAGGCGAAAAAATATCTCTCAATCAAAGAAAGATTTATGAATCCAACCCAACTGAGGAAGTTCTTGCTTGAAGTTGACTGATTCCTGACAGTCCCTGGGTTGCTTCCATATCTTGCCTGTGCACATTGATAGGATCACCTGATCAATAGTAGTACTCAAGTCAACGGGAAGGGTCAACTTTTGTAACCCTGTAGACAATAAACCTTTTTTCTTCCTGTTATCTGTTATATTGTCGCTGGATCATCCCTTTTTTGAACCCCATTGCCCACCCTTTTACAATATTTCATTGAAATCTTTTCAGTACTCTTGGAGATATGTTGATAGGGGGGGAAATGACAAGCATGTGATGTAGGGAAGGTAATGGTCCAAGGATCCTCCCCTAAATGTATTTGTTCTTCCGTTGCCTATTCTCCATCCTTCAACAAAATGTCATAGAAATTCATTGAGAACTTTTTGAGATATCGTATGAAATCATGGCTATATTGTTTATTATACGACATGAATTCATGACGATATTAAGTGGTTTGGAATATAACTAAGATGTAGGGGAGATAATTGTATTAGGATCTGCTCAGAAATTTACTGGCCTATTGCCCACCCCTCCCCTGAACTTCATAAAAATCCATTGAGAACTTTGGGAGGTATCGTGTGAAAAGTCGTGAGCGTATATATAAATGTAATTGGGGGGAAAAAAGCGGAAAATTTCTCTCAATCAAATAAGATCGCCGTTTCTGACCCAACATTTTACCACTTCTTTCTTACCCCATTCCATTGAAATCCATTCCATACTTGCAGAGATATCGTGTGGAATGACGTTTGGAAACACAAACGAACAGACGAACAGACGCGACCGATTACATATATATTTCTTATCAACTTCGTTGACAGAGATGAATAAGGAAGAACGTGTTCATTAGTGGTAAGTGTTACTGATAGAATAGCATAAATGCATAGCAAATCATTTTGTAGAAACGCATTGAAAATCAGGAAGTATGTTTGAATAAGTTATGACACTCAGTCCGATGGAAACAGGAAGGAAAGAGTCATCAGTGGTTATGAAGTGATGCATTTATTACTCACAACATAGGCCTATTATATGTATGTTAATTTGGGTGTGGCTGATATGGAAATACCAATTGATGAATGGTATATGAACGGAAATGGACATTGTTTGGTGGTTCAAAAGGAATCCATGGTTTGACTAAGTTGAGAGGGAACTGTCCACAATAAGATAACTTTGATTCAATAGTGTTTCATTATCTCTGTCCAACTTTATTTGCAGAGGTTATGAATTCATCCATGTTTGTCTTTCTGTCTATTTATACGTCTGTCTGCTGGCCTACACAATACGTCCTAAAGTTCCCAATCAATTTCAATAACATTTCGTGAAAGGGTGGGCCATTGGACAAAAACTATGATTGATTACATTTTGGGGCGGATCCTGGAATTCCTTTCAAATTTTATTAACATTGCAATATAGGACAATTTTTCATTTTCCGGGTAAAATATCACTGTAGCGACCAATTTACTCAGTTCAAGGGATATAAGGAATTGTTGAGATAAATGAAGCGATGTCTCCGCTGAATAGTTATCACAGGCTTCCCTTATGGCAAAGTCTGTGATCTGTAACCAGATTGATCAGTTTTTATATACAATAGCGTCGACGGAGGTATGCGCTCTTTGAGTGCTTTTAGTTTTGAAGAAAGCAGTAACAACATTTATTATCACGACAGTAAGAATTCGGGTACATTTACAATAATGCATTGCTCATGGTAGGCAGCTGGTAGCAGGTTGAGTTGCCACGACAACCAGGGTCGACCCTAGGGTTCCTCGTGCCCCAGGCAAGCTGAACTTCAACGCTCTTTGAAGTATAGTATTATCTTATTTGAGTCGTGAGAATCTCCTCTGCCAATTGTTTCACCACGAGTGTTTAAATATCAGATATTCCTGGAAAAAAAAATTACTTAACATCAAGGAAATTTCTTATTTTGACTGTTTTTCGGTATGAGCGAAGACTGTGGAAAACTCTTCAGTTGGACGAATTTCCCTGCACTCAGAAGCTAATTGAGTACTCTCTGTTGTGCGATTATGAGGAGATACCCCTTCAGTGGACTGGCATCCTGCAGAGGGAGTGATCATGAAAACTTGTAGAAATAAATCCCTGGTCTCAACCAGACATGAGACCCGCAAGGACCAAAAAGTTGACGTGTGCAACAGAAACTGTGACTGCATTGACGGTCGCCATACACCAAAAAGAAAGATAAAAGAAATATGGGAGAGAAAAAAAGCCCAAAGAAGGTAAAAGTATATGTCAGAAAGAAAGTAAGTAAGCAAACGCTAGAAAGAAGTATAAAGAGGATAATAAAAAAAATGACAGCCAAAGAAAAAGAAATGACAAGAAAGAAAGAAAGAAAATCAACAAACAAACAAAACAGAAAGGAAGTGAATTGCTGTAAGAGAGATTAAAAGCAAACAAGAAGAAAAAGAGGAATGAAAGGAACAAAAAAAGAAAAAAAATCTGCGATAGAAAGAAATAAAGAGAGTCATAAAAAAAATTCAAAATTAAGAGAAACTCAAAGGAAAAAGCTATAGAAAAGTTAAAGGAAGACGGAGAGAAATATAGAAAGAAACATCCCGACAAGAAAGAGAGACAGGGAGAAAGAAAGATCCCAGCAAGAAAGAGAGATCCCAGAAAGGAAGATCCAAGATCCCGAAAAGAAAGACAGATTAGGGAAAGGGAGATCTAGGAAAGAAAGATCTTGGAAAAAGAGAAGGGTTCGGGAAAGAAAGAAAGTTCCGTGAGGGAGAAATCTGGGAAAGAAATGAAGATCCAGGAAAGAAATGAAGATCCGGGAAAGAAATGAAGAAAGAAAGAAAGAAAGAAAGAAAGAAAGAAAGAAAGAAAGAAAGAAAGAAAGAAGGGATAAGAAAAAGGAATGCAAAATCTGAGAAAGGAAGAAGAAAAAATAAAGAAAAAAGAAAAAGTGTGGAAAGGAACCAAGAAAGAAAGGAAGGAAGAAAAAAGGGACGAGAGAAAGGAAATAACCCGAAGAAAAAGATACATACAAGAACAGAGAAAGGAATCCCGAAAGATAAAAAAAGAAAAATTGAGAAAGAAAGAAAGAAAGAAAGAAAGAAAGGAACAAGCAAACAAACAAACAAAGCAAGAAAGAATAATGTAAGAAAGAAAAGAATAATGTAAGAAAGAAAAGAATGGAACAGAAAGAAATAAAAAAGAAAGAAAGGAAAATGGAATTTAAAAAAAAAACTACAAAAAAAGAAAGAAAATGAGAGCAAGTTTCGCCCTTGTTTTCCGCCAACTTAGCGACATCAGTTGCCCGTAACACGTACATGATGATGAAAGCGCATATGACAGCCGCAGTGGAGCGAACAGAAAAAAATGGTGGTTGAGATTGTCTGGTTAGCGACACCAGTCCGTAATGACATATTTGAATGGTTTTACGTTCTTTACAATCCAATCCGCAAGCTCATTCTTCTATCTCTTTTTTTTTTCATTAGCGGGACCGGCCTAAGGTACCGCAGAAAATCAGGGCGTTAAGTGCTAAGGATGAAAATTTTGGCAGGGCAATGGAGTAAAAAAACAGGAGTGGTATAACTTGGGATCGGTCGGATATGGGATTTTTTTTAATGAGATATTTTTCCGTTCTTTTTTCGTTTTTTTTTTTTTTTTAGTACTTTTTTTCACTTTTAGACGATATCTCCAAAAACTCTATGGAGAGGTGAACAAATCGACCAAGAAAGATCTGATTAAATTTTGGAACGGATCAATGCACTGATTATCCCCCCCTATGCTGCAGTTATAGGTCCAAACCACATAATAGCACCAAAGTTTCTTGTCTATCCACACGATACCTCCAGAAGTTCTCAATGAAATTCCAACTGATCAAATTTTGAAGCAGATCCTTGCACCCTTACCTATGTCGCAGTTATAGATCAAAATCACGTAATGTTGCCATTTTTTTCTCAAAAAGTCATCAATGAATTTCACTGGAGCGGATCCTTGCATAATTACTTCCCTTGGGTAAAAATTAAATGCCCAAACCACATGATACCGCTAAAATCTCAGAACTGTCTACACGATATCTCCGAGAGCACAGAATGGATTTCAATGAAAGGGTGGGCAATGGGATAAAAAAAAAGATGGTAAAATTTAGGGGCGGACCTAGCATTTTTCTTCTCCAAGAGATATTTTTCCGATATTTTTCAAATCACTTTTATGTATATACGCCCATGAATGTACACGCGATACATCCAAAAGTTCTCAACGAATTTCAATGATATTTTCTCGAAGTGTGGACAATGGGCCGAGGAGAAAATGATTAAATTTTCTGGGGAATCCATGAGCAATTACCCCAACTCCCTGAAAATGGCGTTGACAGAAGTACACACTCCTATGAGTTCTTCCTAGTTTAATTAATGCATTTTAATTTAAATTATTGATTCCCGTATAATTATTTCCCTCGTTGTAAAATCACAATAAGTTAATAAGATAATGCTATACTTTATAGTCCAGGATCAGGAGAATTATCCTTCGGAAATGCTTAATAGGTGTCTTCGAAAGTATTTTTGACTTGGGCAGACGAGGTAGGTTTTCCAGCTTTGACATCATTAAAGATGGTGGCCATTCGATTACAAAATTTGTCATATCTCTCTTTAATAACATTTCTTATTAATTTTTTTTATAATTTTTCACCATTCTTTAAAATAATACGAATTCTTGATATTTTACCATGAATAAAGTGATTTTACATTATCATGAAAATGAATATTTTACAAACATGTTCAGATTTTTATCAAAAAAGATTTTTCTGGACTCCTTTACGCTTGCAAAAAGAGCAACGGGCAATCTCATTTTCCCAACAAGTACATGATGATTTCGCGCATTTTACACAGCTATATGTACCAATAGTCATTGGAATGCTTCTTGAAGTTGTTTTGTGGTACCAAACCATTTTCTTTCAATTCAAAATCAAATTCACAAAGGTGTAAGCGGACAACGAAGTCATCAATACAGTGATATTGAAGGTAAGTGTGGTGCCCCATGTATTTTAGTCAAGAATTCGATACGAAACCCTTCTTTTAGCTAGATATCTAAAATGTCACTTCCTACGATGAACCCCTATAAACTCCTTGGACACACGTGGTCAATCGCTTTTGTTACCCCGGCTTTTCAGCCGGTTACCTTCTTTTCCCTCTCGCTTATCTCACGACTGGCATAGTTTCTATTCTTTGACCGTGACTAAATATATATCGTCTTGTCATTTATCTTCCCTGATGTGTGAATACACAATAACTTTATAGCTACTAAATGTAATTACTGCAACTACTACTTTGGCGACTACTCAACCGCTGTGCATACTATTTCACCCCTTTTAGCTCCTTCTTGCACCTTACCTGAACTAACCGCCCTTTTATAATCTAGTTTGGTCAACTATACCACTCATTACAACAGGAATTATTTATCAGGCTCCTTTCAATAGATAAACAAAACAATATAAGACCCGTTATTCCACATGTCCCATAAATACTTATTCTTTCCTAGATTTCATTTTTACGTGTAGGAATAACCCTATAAACCAAACAGGCCTCTTTTCTTCTCTTTACACGATCAATCATATTAATGTCTTCATTATATGTCATAAATGTTATGAATTAAAAGTACCTTTCATTTGCTCATCTATATACTTGTATATGTTTTTATTACTCTGTTTAATCTCTGCATCAACATTCGTACTTTGCGCGCATGTTCTCCATACATTTCCCTTCCTCCTTCAAGGTTTCCACTGACGTCCACGTGGGCCCACAAACTCAGCAGGAACCCATTCTTCAATGAGAACTATCTAGAACCTAATGAGTTATACCGACATGAATAGATTTTATAAAACCTTTGGATTAAAATACAAGGTGAATAGTATGGCATCAATAAATGTCCCTTGGCACATACGTCTTCAATGCCATGTCCACAGTCACAATCTGAGTTCATCTAGATTTTCAAGATGGCCCTTTTCCTAATTCGATTTGATTTACGTAGATAAGTAGGGGAGGTAATTCATGCATTGAATCATGGTTAATCCTATCCGCCTTCTACATTTGAATATGCATATTTGTAATTAATTTTTTCATCAAATAGTGTATGGATACTTGATCAACCATTTTCTCTAGTACACCTTATGACGATACCTCTTTTGGGTTTTATTCATAGCTTGCTCTAATGCCATACCTTTAGCAACAGCCATGAATGTATGTTCATACCCTTTCACGACATGCTTCCCCTTCATGAACACTATGCATGCCTCTGGGCTGCCTTGGACTGTCTCCTCATGTCTTAAAAATAATATATATAAGATATAATGAAGGGTATAGCCGTTATTTAAGACAATCGAATACAGCAAGTTCTGGTTCAAGTTTCTATATCACATCCAAGTGTAGTTGTTCATAATCAGAACGGATTTCTTCGATGACAGCAGCCTTAGAAAATCGTCTCAACAAAAATTGCTCTGTTTTGCTTTCTACAATCAACAAATTGCTCTGAGTCCATGAGGAGCTCGTCCTCATTAACATTTAGATCCAAATGATCTACTTTCCCCTTGCCGAAAAAATAATCTGCTGGATTTTTATTCAAACTCTGGTGCATAAGACTCGATAGAGCGCTCTTTCAGAAATTACTTAACCGGCAATCGGGATCCCAACGCAGGCATCCTTTTTTATTCAGCGCACAGACTCTACTATGTTCACTCTAAACACTGACCATTCAATAAATATACTTGAAACTCCACTTTCACGAACATATTTCCCTACACAACCGGGCAAAGTTTTAGCCATGTGAAATGCTCCCAAAACATGGATAATATTTAACGTACAATAGTTTATCTGCCTTTATCACAGGCTACTGGTGAATAACTCTTGTACGAAGATTCTTGTTCTTGTCGAAGATACTATTGAATTTCAATAGTTCTGAGTAAACAGTCGTACTCTGAGATATTGGGGTTGGGATAAAAATTAAATTTGTTTCTGCAATAGATCCATCTTGAGCAAAGTGCACTTAAAGCGCTCTATCATGGTACTGGCTGTTCAAGATTTTCACTTGTATTTGAAATCTCAGAACTGAGTAAAATGGTATGTGCAATTATTGGAAACTTCCATGATATGTCTTAATTTTTTTTGAGACGAGAAAAATGCTCACATGAAAGAAGCCCAGCCGAAGATTCCCCACTAACAAAAACACGAATGAAAAAAAATCCACACGGAAAAAGCTCGCATGAAAGAGCTCACGCAGAAAAGCCCACCTGGAAAAAGGGACACTGAGGAAAACCACCCACACGGAAAAGGCCCACGTGGGAAATGATTTTTGTTATGAATTCAGATCATATTTCGATACGATAAAAGTTCACACAAAAATTATTTTTCTATTTATATTTTTTTATTATGAAAAAGAAGAATTAAACAAAATATCCATTAAAAATCAATGCAATAATGGAATTGAATATTTATCTTTTGTTTTTATCAGATGGCGCACCATGAATTCATCTAGGTTTTGGATCAAAATAAGGACAAAATATTGGCATTTGCATTAATTTCTAATGAATGTTTAACTATACTTTTTAATAAAAAAAGATATATGTATATATATATATATATATATATATATATATATATATATATATATATATATATACTTTTTAGAGCCTTTGAATGTATTTCCAATTTCTATATATTCCACCTACACACCTCTCTCGTTTCTTATGTGCATAAAAACGTTACATTTAAAACATGCTTTCTATTCAGTTTATAGGTACATGAAATACACAGCACACAGCAATACAACTAAAATATTTTTGTTTGGGGTGAAAGCATCATTTCGTAAGTACTGAATGACTCCTCAGCTCTTGGGTAATCACTTATTCTATACTTTGGATAAGTATGCTTATGAGATTTCTGCTAACAGATAAAAGATAAACTTCTAGCTTAGAAGTAACTTTTGCTCGAGGATTGTTGTATCATTTGCATTTCTTTGTAGATTTCCAAGGATTTTCCTCTTCAGTCGATTGAGAAGTGTTTGCTTTATCTTCATTCTTTCCTTCGCACTTAGAATCTTGAGAAAGGACTACTTATGACAGTATTATTATTAGCATGCATTGCTCACATGGTAGTAAAACACTGCTGCATCACATGATGAGTTCAACCGGTTAATAGTAATGTCATTTCACAGTTTTTCTGATGCCTTGATTTTTCTCCACCATTTTCAACACTTGACACACCATCATTACTTTTATTATACATGATACGCGGTTTTCATTCAATTTGACGTCTGATACGCCTTCTTTCGACACTATAAACAGTGGTGTAGTTCTGTGTTAGCAGCATTCCCCTACATTTTGGCAGGGAACAGTTTTCCCTTACTATCTTTGTACATATTATCAGATATTTTCTATCATTGATTAAAAAAATTAGCTAGGATATGTCCAAATTCGTTCATTATAAGACCTATATGAAATTGTTTAAGCGCTGGCAGGTCTGCGTTCCTGGCACTGACTCTAGATGATTTTAGAACACCCATATCCCAATATAGGCATCCTTTTTTATTCAGCGCACAGACTCTAATATGTTTACTCCAAACGCTGACCATTCAATAAATGTACTTGAAACCCCATTTCCACGAACATATTTCCCCAAACAACCAAGCAAAATTTTAGTCATGGGAAATGCTCCCAAAACAGGGATAGTATGGACTTTCCTTCCAGCAACCTGCAAACAAAAAACACCAATTAAAAAGACATAGAAAGATATTTTGAGTATACCCGAAAAATAGGAATTTTGGGTATTTTTTCAACATTATTTACGACTTATACCTCTCTTATGAGATTTGTAGAGGTCAAACCAGTAGAAAGTGAAAGCTTGTAAGAACCTCAGGATATGTGTCAATAAACAGAATCCAGAATTCACCAACAAACTTATTACATCTTTCTGAATATTGATTATATTGTATAAAATTATCATTGTCATCAACAACAAATTCAAAATCATTTTGTATTAGAATAAATTTATTTGCTTGTTTCGAGTTTCAATTACATTATTGTTCCGTTCGCAAATTATTGCTTTTTGTAAAATTCAAGAAAAATTATTTTAATGGAAACAATTACACCTACAACGTTTGAAATTGAAAATGGAAGGTTCAATTTCAATTAAAACTCAAGAAAAAAAGAACGTTGAAATTGAAAACGGGAAGTTAATGTTTCATTGCCATGAGAAGAACACCCATAGCACTTTAATCTTGAACTAAATTGCTGCTTAAAGTTGGACAACGAAAGAAAGAAATTGTTCCACTTCTACACACATATTTCTTTTGTAATGATTCCTAAGAACTGATTACTGGAATCATTTTGGCTTCCTGCGAAAGCACTAAATTTTTTCGCAAACAAACCCACCTTAACTTCCTTCTACATTCTTTGATTTTTTTTCTATTCAAGATCGGGGATTATTATTAAACTAAGGTCTTTGAGTCTTTTGTTTCGTTCATCGTTTTATTTCAAGTTGCGACGTTCTTATAACAAGCGGGCTCAGATGGGTGTTAATGGAAATGATATTATAGCACTTCTATAGAGTTCTTTTTTTATATATCAGGGTCATCAGTTATAAAAAATATTGTTCTTATATTGTGTGGGAGAGAGTAGATGTGAGAGATGTAATAGATAAAGGATTTTGCCTCCACGTGGTTTGGTGTTAGCGCCGACGTCCCTGGAATTGTTGGAGAAGGATGAGAGATGTATGGAGAGAATGGGTGCGAAGATGAAACAAAGTAAAGGGGACACTTGCAAGTATTCAGATAGACAAATAGGAGATAAAGTGGAAGGTGGGAGCTTTGTTGCCATGATAGTAGGGTCATCGGAGTTGAAGCAGAAGTGTCTGAACTGCTTCTGAATCCGTACGGCATGGTACATACCAAGGAATGGTTATGGAGACCGGGGTTAGTGTGTATGCCAAACTGCTAAGCTGATTGTGCAACTTGGAGAGGGTAACCAGCCACAAGTGCCGGGGCCAGTGAGTGATTGACCACGTGTGTTCAGGGCTTTTATAGGGGTCTTCGTATGACGAAGTTTTTTATATCTAGCTAAAAGAAGGGTTTCGTATTTAATTCTCAAGTAAGAGTATAGGGAGCGCTACAATATCTATGCCTTGCAGAAATTCTAGAAATTTTCAACAGTTAAACTTATTTGGTCTTACACAGGAAAATGGGGCAGTTGAAGATAGATTTTTGAAGAGAGAAAAGGGAACCATAGAGTTCCAGATTGAAATTTTCTTGTAGTAAGGACAAGTCCCAGCAGAGGACACATGTGCTGTGGTAAAAGTTTTCTTGTGTGCATTTAGAATGCTGAAATATGGGTGTTGCACATTGAGTGACAGAACTGTTGGAACGGGTGACAAAAATGGCTTTATGAAGTCACGATGCATGATAAAAGATTTGGTTTGCAGCATTTAAGGAGTCAGTCTTAGTCTTCATTTTTGTTGTTTGATTTGCAACTGGTTGAGTCTGCTGAATGTTTGTCTCGGTGTTTTCTATCAGAGAATCATTGAAGATGTGTCGATGTACATACAGCCTAGGCGTGCATGCGCAATAAGGGTTAGGATAGGTCAGAATGACGTCTGCAATTTAGTGCCGAAGAACAGTTGTAGAACACAATCATTGTCTTTTCTTGAAATTGACGTGTAAAATGTTTTCCAAGTGTTTAAAATCAATGAAAAAATGAATAGTTAAAACGAAAATCAATCTTGTATAAACAAACAATTTTTAATTCACATAACTTATGATTGATGCAGTATATTTCCTTTCGAATTGATGCAGTATATTTCCTTTTGGAAATTGGTTTAGCTATCCTCGTCCTTTATGAAACACTGAAGACTATTGAGGTCAGTGTATACTTTGACATTCTGCAAGCGAGGTGTTTTGATTGCAGGTCGATTTCCATATCCAACTGTTGATATTTGATGTACAAGATCTCATAGAAATCCAATCTCCAGACCTCCTAAATTAATCAAGTTGTTTACTTACGTTAAACATGAAGAGACTGTCTGTCACCTTTCTCTCCAGCATCCGAAGTTGGAGGAAGCCTCAAGCAAAAGCACCATGACCACGTGAAATAGTTCCCAGACTGAATTATAAGCAGAAGACAAGTAACAAGATTCAGTGCAAAATACATTCTCACGGATAAGGCCGAAAATGGAGCTGTTAATACATTGTGAAATGGACACCGATACTCATCACTGGCAGAGTCTGGAAGGGGGTCCAGAGACCATCAACTTCTCCAACATCGATCCTCGTAATGAAGAAATGAAGAGAAAACCGTGGGGTGTGGGTTGGGTCAGATGAATCAGACAGGAAGGCAGAAATAAATATAAAAAATCGTGACACCTCACTAGGAGGTTACATTTTGACAAACTTTAGATACATACGTTGCGAGTCAGTGTTGCCAGTTGAGCGTTTTTCATGCGTTTCTTTGGCAACGCAAAACTACAACGAATAGCACAATTTAGTGCTATTTCTTTTGCAAATTTTCGGGTGATCCAATCCTTTTTAGCCATTCAGATGGTCATAAAATGGCTACCAATGTCTTGAGTGCATTTTGGCGTTTTTGAGGTTTATTTAGTGCGAAAAATATTTTTGAGCTCGCAACACTACCAATGGTCCACCAATATGTTTGACCTGGCTCCATCGCTGACTCACTGTAAGGTATGCAAACAGAGTCAACTTATGCTACAAAAATACTATACAACAACATACAGAGATCATAGTCACAAGCCAAATACACCATCAGCCTGGTATTAGAGACAGGTATATAATACCAAGATCCTTTTGTGACTTGGAAGTCCCTTTCAGATAAAAACTAAATTCTATTTCTATTTCAAACCAATCCATCAAAAGAAACTAGCTTACCGCGCAAGCATCAACATTTCTAAAATGCTCACACTTCCAGTGCCAATCCCTATTACAACTGTTAGATGTAACTTTCATTAACCATTTCTGTGATATATTTGTATCCATCATTCCCCAGATCTACATAATCGGCGATTATTCTAACTTATTGGAAATTTTTCCTGATTGAAAACAAGCTATTTTAAAATTTCATTGCTGTAAACACTGAAGTCTACGTGTATGGTAATAGTAAATAGTGATGAAAAATAACATCAACAAATTCATTTCTTCGCTTTTAATACCAAATTTACGGAGCAACAATTCCTATAACTCCCAAAACACAAATTATCTAATTACAAAACTCATGATTTTCTTGGGATAATCTCAGGAGGTTATTCGAGGTCACCAGAAGTCATCTCAAGTTTTTGGCGATAATTTAATATCTCTGAAACTGAAATTGGGCATAGAGATACATTTCCATGGAGAATATCACTTGTAAGCAGACTTGACCTCAGAACTCATTCGAGGCAATCAGAGATCATTTCTGGTTATTTTTTTTAGAATTGTCGACCATGATTTTACACCGAACATATGGGTACATATTCTAAGCGAAGTTGGTCTTGGGGTCATTCAAAGTCACCAGAGGTCATTTCTGTTCATTTCTTTTGAGTTTGATGCTGAAGATCAACGGAGGTCATTTCTGGAAATTGTAAAAAGACACAAGGACAATCTCTCAATCTGACCTTTACCTGACTTCTCCATGCTTTTCCCATAGACAGCTTTATATTGATTGGTCTAGGGTCGGATCATCAATCAACCTTTTCATACCGGCACCAAATGGGAGTAACATTTACGTAGTGTATCCAGAGGCCCTGTCAAGCTAAGCGACAACATCATGTTCTCTTTTATGCATCAGAATATTTCTTCCATTACCTCTACTTTATCATGTGTACATTGTAAATATTCGCTTTTCCCATTCTATGTATAATATAAGAAGAAATATATCAAAGAACCTTTTTCTCCTGTTTGGTTATACTCCAAGTTATTTCAACGTTGAAAATCCCAGCTTGTCCATTTTACAATTTGCAACGAGTATATCTGTCTGTCATACTAAAGAGGGAGGGCTACTCGGCAAACTTGGTTCTACAGTGATTTCGCTGAGATTATTACTATCATTTTACAATTTAACTTTATGCTGAATTGGTCGCTTAGTTTGTGCCCAGCTGTGTTTAGTCTTGTTTTTTGAAAATTCAGACTTTTTAGTAATCCTACAAAAGGCGAGAGAAGTAACTTATTCATTGATCACGCAGTTTTCAATTTTGTTTAATCATCAGCCCCAACACCGCATACTGCCAAAAGATGTATATTAAAAATGGGTTGGTTGGCTGTTACAACGCATTGTCAACGCAATTGTCAGGGGAAATAATTCAACAAAAATTACACAAACATTCAATAACATCTTCCGTTTTCCATTGCCCGCTCTCTCTCTCACAATTTCATAGGAATTCATTAATGACGTTTGGAGATATCGTGTGAACAGACGTGAATTTTTGGCAGTTCATGTGATATGGACATACAACTACGACGGTGGGGAGGTTTATCGACATGGATCCGCCCATAAATTCAATACAACCTTTCACGAAATTTCATTGGAATCCATTGATAACTTTTGGAGAAATGAATTTCTGGCAATATCATGACGTAGGGGAGGCACTATTGTATAGATCCACCCTAAAATTCAATCACTTCTCTGTAGTCTCCACCTTTCCATTCTACAAAATTTCATTGAAATTCGTTCGTAACCATATATATATATATATATATATATATATGTGTGTGTATATATATATATATATATATATATATATATATATATATATATACATCAACATAACGATGTTACCAGCTGCTATGTTTTTTCCACTAAATTAGTAAGGGACGAAGGGGCAGGACTTTTATCCCTGCCACTCCCGGCCATTCCCTGCCACTTCTTTACTACTAGTTCTCAAAAATAAACAGACTATTAGGTCACAGCAAAAATGGTCGAAGTTTTTTCACTATAAGAGCTGTACATCTCAGCTTTGAATAAAAGTCATTAACCGAGTGAATATTTAGAATCTACATATTTTGCCAAATAGAAACAAATCCATCTATTTCTGAAGTATAGAATTCTGTGGTCCTGGAAGCAATGGATTCTTCAAAGATGTTTTGAGATACTGTTTGGTTGTTGAAGACTCTCCTTTACAGGAAGTGGTCGAAATGATTGAAAAAGTGGTAGTTGGTCGGACAGAAGCCAGGTGGATAAGCTTGGCGGGGTAGAGTTTGATAACTTATTTCATTCGATTTTTGCAGGGTCGCTCGTACGATATGCAAGGATTTTTGCGTGACATGTCGAGCTTTTTGCTCTCTCAATTCGGTACAAATGTCGGAGACTGTGAAAAGTTCAACGTTTACTTCCTCTGCAACCTCTTGAGCTTTTTCTTTGTGTGGGTCCACCTCAATAATGGCCTTTAATTGGATGTCGTTAATCACAGAAGGATGTCCACCTTTTGAAGACTATCGTCTCCAGTTCCGAAATTTTTAGAACCAGTATTAAGTTGTACGTTCGTTGACGGTCGGTCCCCTGGCTAAATACTCGCTTGATATTGCGAGCAGATTTCTATCTACGTCCCGTTTAGAACTCATACAACAAAATAGCTCGAATTTGCTTTCTTTCTATCTTGAGTTTAACAACTTCAAACAAACCAGAATGAATAGCAGGAAAAAAACGTCCAGCTTGAATAAATAGACAAAATTCACTCTTTTTCAAAACACTATATTCTATGAACATAGTTAAGTAATACTTTGTTCTTAACTAAGCATCATCATTTAAAAAAAAAACACGAACTGCAATTATCTTAACACCATCCTAATACTCGACATTCCCTACAAAATCTTGGCGTCGATTTCTGGCAATGGCAAACCTTTACAGAAAACTAGCCCAAAATTTCAGCGATTTGATATCACCACTGCATACGATTAAACCAAAAATCAAAAAATCTGCAACCGATATAAAATCGTTTGAAAGTGTCGAGCATAACTGCCCTCTATTTTCCTAACGCGAAAACAACGAATTATCGACTTGTCACCAACAGTTCGAACATTATACCAAATGATTGATGGTCAATCAGTCTCTAGCAGTCTCTTTCCCCAAAAAAATATCACAACCTCAAAGGGAACTGGTAGCCGCCTACTTGGCAGTGTTACATTTCAAACACCAAGTAGATGGCCGAAATGTGGTGTTATTGACTGACCACAAACCGCTCTGTAATGCATTTAAGGGTCAATTTGCATTAAAATCGGATAGAAAAGAACGTCACCTTTGTATCATCACGAATTATATCAGTGATATTTCACATGTTGAAGGAAGTCAAAATATATTTGCGGATTGCTTGTCTCGACCTGCCAATACAATCATAAACAATACATGTGATTTACAGGAGTTATTGAAACATCAATTCACGGACGATGAAATCAAACATTTTAATGATAAATTGGAACCATATTCAGTAAACAAAGATCAAATTCTTCTATACGACGTACCACTACCTTACCCAAGATCTTTTGTTACATAAAAAATCAGGAGATCTGTATTTGACCGTCTGTATGATTTATCTCACTCTGGAACATCAACTTCGAGAAAATTGATAATATCTCGGTACTGTTGACCATAAATGAGCAAAATGAGAAAAATGAGAAAAAAACGTGGTGTAAAGAATGTTAGCTTTGTCGAGAAGCAAAAAATATCAAGCATATAAAGAGTGCAGTTCATCCGTTTTAATTGCCTTCTCTACGCTTCCAAACAGTAAACCTGGATATTGTTGGTCCTTTCCCTTCAGTAACAATCTTTACCGACACTTACTACTTGCTCTATCGCTATTTACAAACGTATTGGCAGAAGCACCCGATGGATAGAAACATGTCCTTTAACAGAAATAACAACACAAGCTATAGTAAAGCGCTTTGTCGAAACTTGGATATCTAGATTTGAAGTTCCACTCCATGTCATCACAGATAAGGGCACCCTATTCGGATTAGAATTGTTTTAAGAGCTGTTGAAGATAATAGTCTTCCACAGACTGAGAATGACATCCTATCAACCACGAACAGATGGGATAAAACGAGCTCATCGAACTCTTTGAACGGCAATCATTGTCAGGAAAGAATCATGGTTGTCTACTCTTCCAGTTGTCCTTCTCGGCATCAGAATAATACCAAATGAGTCGGGTCACTCCACATTTAGTGTTGTGACTGGTATTAATGCACAAGTTCCCTAATTACGAATAGATACAAAAATTAAGAAGAAATTGGAGTATCAAACTTACCAATAAAACAATTAGCAAAAGAAATGCCAAGATTTGATATGGACTAATTTTCAAGTGGACGCATACATTCTGTACCCGATTCGGATATCGTAAATAAATGTGAATACGTATGGTTAGAAAATCACTGAAAGTTCCATACACAGAACACTATGAAGTATCGAGTCGTAGATAGGATTTTGGCCTCCGGGTCCGATGTGAGGGTTTGAATTCTGCCTGACGGTACTGGGTGGGATAAAGTCTATAGCCACACTGAAGAGATGTAATACATCGAAACAGCTGTCTGTGGATGACACAATAATATATATATATATATATATATATATATATATATATATATATATATTATTATTAGAATAAAACATAACTAAATCATAAGCACAACAAATACTCATATGCACTCTCTCTTTCTTTCTCTCTCACTCTCCTTCTCTTACTTATCTATTTATCAGGAAAGACAATAACCAAATTTGGAAACAGAATATACCTGAGAATTTGCCGAAAGCTAAACGTTTTTGTTTGTTTTTTTTCTCCTGGAAATAATCCCCCTTTTACTAAGAGATAACCGGACAGTCCGGCAAAATCCCTTCCACAATCAACAGGTGTGGATAGCAACGCAACAGCTCGATTACAAGCCAAGTACCTCGATTACAGACTTTTACTTTTCACTTTGAAAAGACTTTACATTCACTACACATTCCACAAAATACCATAAGTTTATAATTCATGTACATCGATAAATAGTACCGTATTTTTCCATGAGAAATTTTTGTCATTTATTCTTCTATGATTTTCTGTCCAACTTACAAGGCCTTTTCTCTTACTTAGCCGAATGAAACATCCACGCTTCCTTCCAAGTAGTCGTACGCGCGCATATAATTTCATCCGGGAGAGCCTTCTGATAATATACTATAAATCCTATCTTTATGGAGTCGACAACAGAATCACACTTACAGAACCCCATAGGATGTTGAATCAGTACGTTTTAAGATTTATACACAGTTTAGAACGATAAATGATAAATAACAGCATCATAGAATGATTAGAAACTATTTTACTGATGGTGAAACATCCCCCACTCGTCGTTTTTCTATAAGGCAGTGCACTGATACTAATTTGATTACCCAACCTAAATAAGTTATATAGAGGAGAATTTTTTTTAAATGAACTCAACGATACTCTTTGCTCACTGTTATACTGAAGGCGTCTACTTATTTACGCCAGTGATGATGTCATTTTTTGTTGATGTCATAAAACCAAATGACATAAGACTGTGAGATGCCGCAAACTTCTGCTACGCACATCTTTTAGCCGGTCCTTATCTAGCTGCACCGAAGCTTCCAGATGGGTTCGAAAGTAATTAGGGTACCCTCTGCCGAGGTGGAAGACTTCTTCATGTTGGGCATTTACCTCCAATGGTTCATGCTATTGTTCAAAACGCTGAATACTGTTCGTTATCTCTATTTTCTTCGCAGCTTGAACACGCCTCCAAATAGGATGGGTTTCGCAATGGATGGACCGGCATTTGAACAATTCAGGCAATACCAAGGTCATAGGATAATTTTCTACTACGTTATCAACGTCCTGAAATGCATTTTCATCACATACGTTTATCATTTCAAAGTGATAAATACTATGTGGACCATTAGCGGTTCTATACTCAGGGATTTAAGTATGAAGGGCAATGAACGAAACAGATCGGTCGTTTTATGTGTGATGATTAGCGATGCCTGTACACTGTATCAGGCTGCAAAGTACGCTTATGTCAATTACGCTCTGAACAGAAGATACAATTTCTCCAGCGAAAACATACTATCGTTTATGAAAAATTCGGTTTTGTATTGGTTTTACAAAACTCTGAGCGTACTAATCGTTACATTCGTAGTCTTTTTTGGTCACCGGCTATTCGGATTATTATTCCCTTTCTATGCCTGGGCTTTGATGTTACCGTTTCTGGGCACGTTGAGTTTCATGGCGAGTTATTTGGCACCTGTTGAGAAACCGGATTCAGACTGGATCCTGAACAGCACGAAACGTTTAGCTGGGTATTTCGACGTAAAAATTGAACAAATTGTAATTAACCCTTTCTTAAGAAAACCGGATCGAGTGATGTACAGCATGAGTCACATGCTCAACTTTAGCTTGTTTCGTTGCATCAGACTTGATTATAATATTGTCAGAAAAGATGGTGCAATTAGTGACGGTTCCAGCTGGAAAAAGCTGGATGGTGACCATATAATGGCTATACTCTGTCACCAGCTCGGGCAGTATTACTTCAACCACAGTTTCAAGACGCTGATTTCCTGGATGTCCAATATGTTCTTCCTGGTGGTGAGCGCCTGTCACTTTTTTGGCTATTCGCTGATCCTGAAAGAGCGACCTATCACCGTGATGTTCTTCTATTTTATTCTTTATGTCGTCGACCCTTACATCAGTCTTACAGAACCACTCCAGATCGCCACCCAACGCCAGTTTCTACGCGAGGCAGACAAGTTTGTTTCTGATAACGGTTTCGCCCAGGACTTTCAAGAAGCCCTGGTGAAAATGTTCCACTTGGAAATGGAAGAAGACGACGAGGTTTCATTCTATTCTTTCCTCTACCATCCTCGGGTAGCGCTGTATGAAAAGACCGTGTCTACCTACAGGATTCTATCATGCGGAATTTAAAGGCCGTTCCACTTTTTCTCAAGATTTAATCTTAAATTTCTGTAATCTTTGACAGAAGTTTGCGTTTTTACACTTATCAGTTTTTATTGTCGCTGGTGATTTGGACTACTTCTCTTTCGGTATAGAGACAGAATTTCTAACATACCAAGTTCCCAACCACTGGTACACTGCTCTTTTGTGGAGCCATACCAGTAATTTTATAATATTGGTCTTCTTTCGTTCATTCATTTTCAGTGAAATCCACTGGTAGGTCAACCTCTATCATATTATAAAGTAATGACATACTCTCATAGTTATTTGATTTTTTCTGGTTCTCATAATTAAATAACACCTCCCCAAAAGAAAAAAAAGCGTGCATTTCAAGAAATTCAGAATTCGAAAAAGCATTACTTAAATTTGCAAATTGATAATTGCCACTGAAAGGCTGACTCTTAATCAATACATCTATCTGAAACTGGCGAAATAGCTTACCCCAACCTAATCCTTGCTAATTAAATTGGAGTCTGCTTAATATTTCGAATGCTGACTTTCAAAGCATTTAAGCCTTACCAGCTCGAAAGATCAGTGCAATGCATTCTTTCCCCTCCTCCATATGACCCTCTGCCTAACTAAACCAAAGTTACTAACTATCTACAGAAAACTAATCCTACTAGATATTGCTCATTTTATTTATTATACGTATTAGTCAGATAATCCTAACCTCGATACAAGTTCACATTTCTTAAACAGATAATAAAAATTAAGTTCACACCCAATAGTTTACAAAAGAAGCTCACTAACTAATGTGTTCTAACGCGTGTTCCTTTTTCATTCCCAGATAAAGGTATGAGAGGAAATAGTTTGCTGTGATTATAGCGATGGGACTAAGTCAGCGTCAGTTCAATTTGTCTGGTACAAACAGAAGCCAGACTCCTTGCATGCTTACCAATCGGGGAGCTGTTATTTAAATATCTAAGATTTTAGAGGTACAAATCAGCGCGGTTGAATGTGAATCCTAAAGTCATTTTTGCAGTAATATCCGAATCTAACCTTCCCTGAACCTTCTACCTTCTATGCTAGTCATCTCAAGCAATTCTTTTGCTCATATATACCACGATATTTGGCAAGATATCGTGGAGGTAATGTTACCAAATTTTCCCCAATTGTAAGCCTAAGCAAATGCAAGCGTCAGTCCCCCAAAGAAAGAAACGAATCACCACTCACTATCGTCTATCACATTGTACTTGAAGATCAAAGAGAGCTGCCAAAGGTATTGCATATAGCATGCTTTAACGTCGGCTTTGATTCACGAAATAATGATTATATTCATAGAATCTGGGGTTCACCTATAATTATCAATTTGGTTCTGGCGAAACTGAACATTGTTTTTCGGTCTCATTAAGTTTGCTTCATCGATAATCATCTTTTAAATAAAATGTGTAATTAAAACAAATAGAATCGTTTCGATATGTAACTTGAATAATTTAAATATTGAATTATTAACTGACAAGAGGTTTCGTGCATAAGTAGACGTTGCTACCTTTAAGGCCATAGTGATATCAAAACAAGTGAAATTAGCAAATGAATAACATGAAATTAGAATAATGAGAATTCAAACACATCTGACATTCACTATACAGTTTATACTATTATACTACTTGTTTGTATGTACGACCGTTACACTTTATGGTTATTATTTATTCTCCTTATATCTTTCTCCCCTTTTCTTCAATGAGCAAGAGTAAGAAATGAAGAGGGTGCTTGTATTTAAATAGCATACAAATGGGTGAAAG
>OY735225.1:46612555-46803304 GCA_963457665.1 Thysanoteuthis rhombus | reverse complement strand
ATGGTTATATTATTCATTCTCCTTATATCTTTCTCCTTTTCTTCAATGAGCAAGAGTAGATGAAGAGGTGCTTATATCTAAATAGCATACAAATGGGTGAAAGCATTAGTTCAATCATGTATAAAAGAGTATACAACGTCTCCAATAAGACCCGTTTATTACGTGTATAGGCGAGTTACTCTCACAACAACAATGCATAAATAACGAAATGAAGTTCTGTCCAAACCAGACAGCTGAATCGTTCAGTTCCACAATCCCGACTTAAGCTGTAATGTCACCATAGAGTTGTAATCCTCCATTTTGAGAGCACCTCAAGAGGCATCACCTGCATTGAGTATGTTGAGAGAGATAAGAACATGTTTTTAATAAAATTTTATTTGTGTACGAATACAAACTCATTTAAAGAAACCACCGAATTGATTAGAAGGCTGTCTGAAAGGCAACGTAAAGTATAGTATTGTCCCGCTGAACCTTTCTATGCTTAATTGGAAAGTTATCTAACCGGTACGGAATCGAGATCAAAGATTGTTATGCTAGCGCTTTTTTTTAATTGATGCATAAAACATGACACACAGGCAGTGGAGGGGAGAGGTCAAACTTTTTTTAGTGTGTGGGGGGGGAGAGAATCTAAGCATTCTTTCGCGCTTAATCAATTTCGAAAATGCGTAAAAAATTGCAATTAAATCATTGCTTGCGATTTTATGTCCATTTAAATAGCTAAAAATGGCTACATTAGGTCGTTGTTTTCGTTAATGGCAAAAAATATCTAAAATGAGTGAAAACTGTTAAAAAGGGCTCTGCTAGTTGGACTTTTGCGCTGCCAAAACAAAAACGCTAATTTGGCAACACTGGTTCGCGACAACATTTTTTGTCAAAATGTAACCTTCTGGTGAGGCATCACGATTTAGAAGACGTTTGAATATTTATTTTTGTCTTCCTATCGAAATAACCTCATCATACCCAATATCCACGGTTTCTTCTTCATATATGCACGAATTACGAGGCGCAGTCTTGGAGAAGTTAGGGATGGGGTCTGGACCTTCCTGTCTCTACCAGTGCCAGACTAAATGCATTCACCCTAAAGGTCGGCATATAGTAGATAGGGTCATTAACAGAGACAAAAACTGAAGATAGAACGAATATACAAGGAGATGTAATGAATGTTGATAAAAAAATGGTTTTAGATACATTCTTAACATGATGTAATAAATACGTACTCAAAGCAATGTAACAAATACATACATAAGACAATATAATGCATATACATGGCAAAGTAATGAAAATTGTTGTGGTGATCGAGGGTGGGCGACAATAACGTTGGTGGCATTTTCTTGGTAGGAGTGATAGATGAAGCGTGCGTGAATGAAAATGGACATTGTTCGGGGTTTTGTAGTAACAACAGCGAGGGCAGACAAATATGTTTATCTTAGATATGGACAAACTAACAAATTTAACTCACTCTGCAGCAAAAGATCAACACACACATAGTTTTAGAGTAGCAGCAGCAACGAGAGAGAGAGAGAGAGAGATGAGCTCCGTCAAGTTAAAAACTGACCATCGGAAAGAATTCGGCAAGGCGTCCTCGGATCAGTATGGGGTAAGTTTTGCAGCGTTCACAAACTGTTCAAGCGTCTTTCACAGGATGGCGTGTAAGATGAGGAAAAACTTTTTTTTCGGTCAATATTTAAAAAAAAAAGATTTTCATTATTTTTATCAGTTATTTCCATATTTTCTAATTGTATATTTTTAAAATCCTTTCTATATCTTGCTTCGATTGAAACTTATATACGAATGTTATAACAACGATGATCAGTTGAATATTGCAACACGATGAAAAAATATTTTCGGGGCATATTTTTCATACATTTTCATATATTTTTCTGTTTTTTGTTTTTTAGATTATGTAAATCGACCGTTATTTCAAATAATAGAAGGTTGCAGATTGATAGATAACACGACACAACGCGCGTTTCTTTTGCAGAGTACAGCTGTGGTGCATTCGAATGTTGTAAATTATTCTGCATTGTGGGATATGTCTCCACGTCCTCGCGGTCTTCCGTAGTCAGCAAAACATTACTTTTGATAACTACCTTGGAAACGTGCTGATTGATTATGTTAAAAGTATTTTTCATTTTTAATGCAAAATATTAGACATTTTAGCACTGTTCAGTTGACCGATGAAAAAACAAAGTATTTGCGCTAAAATTAGCTGAATTAGACAATAATAACTTCTTTTTTTGATAGATATTTAATAACGGGAATTCGAATTTAAAAAAAGGTTTTTACTGTCATCGGTAATGGCGTCATTATTCATTTTTTTTTTATTAAATGTAGGAAACTTTGAATTTATAACGATAAAAATCTACGTTATAAATAATGAAAATATCTTTTTCTTTTTGTTTGGACAAAAAATTGAGCTAATTCATTTCTAGAAGAACACTTGAAAATCAAGAACGGAATTATTTGAATTTTGATTACGTTTTTAAAATCAGGTGTCGATTTTTCGGTAAATTTCGTCCATTTTTCGTTCATGTATACTCTTTGGTGAAATTTTCTCTGTAGACTATTCTTTCTATGTGATTAATATTCACCGCCTGATTTTGTACATTGTATGACGATACCCCTTCTATGTCGTCAGGTTAATCTCACCCAACTAATCGCCTTCTCAGCGCACATTGTGATTTTAAGATCTGAAAAAGTCTTTCTGTGAAGTTGGTTGAAACGTCTGACGAGGTGAGGGTTCGTTAGTAAGACAGATTTTGCCTCACCAATAGAAAGTTGGAATGCATTAAAAAAAACACTGGTTTTAAAACATGTTGCTTTTTATTTCGTCGTGGTACGAGCGTCTTATTTACCCTTTCTTTATTACGGTCGGTTGTGTTTCGTGGGATATGAAAAACCTGTAGTGGCAAAGGGAAGCGGAGTTGGCAGTGTCAGGGGACACCAGTGTCAAGCCTTCTGTCAAGAACCATTAGCAATGCTTCCTCTCGGTCTTCAGACTGGTCTGCTTCTCGGGTTTCTTCTTAGTTAGGGTCTCTTCAAGATTGGTGTTCTACTCGTCCACAGTCCCTTCGGCGGTCTTCAGTATCAACATGTGATGTGTCTCTTATAGTCCCCAAGATGGTTACTTATAATATGAAAAGGGCTAGCTGCTTATATTGGAAGCTTTAATGGTGAGTTATGGGCATAGTGTTGCGGGGGCTTATGATTAAAAGAGTCCCAAGCTCCAGTAAAATTACTTCTCAGTTTATTTTCCACACATCTCAACATCCAGCCAAAGCAGATGAGCTCACAAAAACCCTGGAAGATGTCTTCCATGCAGATCCTCCAAAGGGAGATGCTCAGCAGAAATGGAACTTCCTCAGAGACTACCTCTGCTGTCAGGGTCCTTGAGAAGAAACAAGGCAAGTCACAAGACTGTTTTGAAGCAAAGGCATTCGAGCTCAATGCTGTCATCGAGGAGACGCGGATGGCACTGTTGGAACATAAATGTCACCCAACCAGATCAAGGCAGCAAACAGTAAGGACATCCAGAAACCCACAAAACAGCCATACGTTGTGCAATCGATCACTGGCTGAAGCTCAGCGGAAGCATTCAATCATTACTGATGCCGGTGTGTACGAGGGCATCAAGAAAGCTATTGCCCCAGTTCTGAGCAAGATAGCATCACTGAAAACCAACACAGGTGAAGTTATCAAAGACGAAGGCAGGTGTATGGGGAGATAGGTAGAGCACTATGTGGAACTCAACCCCAAAGAAAACAGCATCTCCAAAAATGTATTTGACGCTGTTGAGTGTCTGTTTGTCATGGAGAAGCTGGGTGTCCTGTCAACTGTTGGAGCTTGGTAAAGCCATAGACAACTTTCCCACTAGGAAAGCCCCAGGACTGGACGGGATTCCAGCTGAAGCCTGAATTCCACAAGTGCGCAAAAAGCGATCTGCTGAATTACCTACATGCACTATTATGCCAATGCTGGGAGGAGGGAACAGTACCACAAGAGATGAGGGACCCTGAACAAAGGGGATAGAAGTGATTGAATTAGGTACATCGACGGGAAAGACTTCGCCCTCGTGATTCTTAATAGATTGCAAATAATCACCGAAAGGGTCTACCCAAAGTCCTAGTTCGGCTTCAGGTCAGAGTGCTTCACGATTGATATGATCTTCTCCCCTTGACAGCTCTTTATCGCTTTTATAGATCTTACAAAGGCCTTCGATATTGTACTGGATCTTGGCCAAAATCGGTTGCCCAGCTAAGCTCCTCAGCATGATTCGGTCATTTCACACCGACTTGAGGGCCATCATTCAATATGATGGCTCTTCACCGGAAGCTTTTGACATCCGCAGCGGCGTGAAGCAGGAATGTGTGGTCATCCCCATTTTGCTGCGTCATGCCTCTAGAAAGTCAACCAATGGTTACCAGCGCACTCAATCGGATGAGAAGCTGTTTAGCCTGTCCAGATTGAGGGCGAAGAAGAAAGAAAGCGGGATGCTCCCAAGGGAAATGCTATTTGCAGACGATGCAGCACTGGCAGAGCAAAATATCAGAGACAGCTGCGATGTATCATGGACAGCTTTTCAAGAGCATATCATAATTCTAAGTAGTCTCTCAGTCTGACAAAAACCAAGGTGTCGAACATCCACCAGTCATTACCATCAATAATTACCAGCTGGACGTTGTCCACGAGTTTACCTACCTTGGGCCCGTTCTCACGGACAGTTCATCCCTAGATATAGAAATTAACAGAAAGTTCAAACAGATGCTACTGCATTTGCCAAGTTGACCACGAGGGTCTACGAAAATAAGAAGCTGATGTATAGGGTTTGTGTGTATAGCATACGGTTCTATGGTAGCGAGTCCTGGGCCCTCTACACCAGATAGGAGCAGCACCTCAACACCTACCACCAGGAAACTGGCGATGGGCGTAAAGGTGCTGGGGCGTCCCCATCTTCGGTTCAGGGATGAAATCCTTGGACATGATCATAGAGGAATGGGAAAATGCTGCATGGGATTGGTCTAAAGTGGGAAGAGAAGGTCAGATGGGCAACCGAGAAATGGCGCTCTCGCCGGAGAAGTAGAGGCAAAAGACCACCGGAAGACAATGCCTTCAACTACAGCTGTCGTGGTCGGAACTGTCACACTCGTATGGGTCTCTATAGTCATGCTTTGCCGGCTCAGATAACAAACAAACCCCGGGCGTGGATCCATGGTCTCTCGAGACCAACAGATGCCATCATCAAGCTGTCTTAACCTTTTTTTACTGGCTTTAATTCTATGCCATAAATAACTCCTCTTTTACTAACTCTTCGATGTGACCAAAAGTCAATATCTCTTTTGATGGAAAACAGATATTTCCTGACCAGTAATCCTTTGCTAAAATAATCAAATCGTAAATTTCTTTGTGCCAGTATAATTTATCCTTCCCTAACTTATGGGGCAATAAACCGTGTTTTCCCAAATGAAAAAAACATTCATTTTTGACCACCCACGGCTATCAGTAATACTTGGTTAAAATATGCAGATCTTCAATTCCTTCGTGCCGGCCGAATTATAAAATTTCTGAAAATCAGACAGCAGATCGCCCTAAACAATTCTCTGTCACCAACGTCTACCTACTACTGTTCCTATAGGCCTAAGCCCAAGTTAGTGGGTTTATTTATTCAAAACAACCCCAGGTCCATATTTCGTTCTCGTATTTCTGTTTTCCATGCAGGTGTCCATTTACGTTCTGAACCCTAAAAGAGGCTCTACTTTTGCAAAAAAAGAAACTCCCGAGATACTTAATGTATATTTGACCGTCTTGTGAAATTCAAACTATTAAGATGACTCACATCAAATCTACCATGTCAATCCATCTCTCGACTAACCGTTTATGTTACAATTCACAAGGAAAAGGTTTTTGTTAAAAATGAATATTCGTTGTGAAATAAACGCTTTTTTCATCATTGTGTATGGACGTACATATGGACACAAATGAAACATGAAGTGGGTGTGAAATTTAACAACAGAAATGTCTTTTATTCAATTGTGTATAAACAAAAAAGATAAAAGACAGGCTAGTTTCATTTGGAAGTGAAAATTTTGGGAGAAATCGTTTGAACAGCATTTGCTAATAAATCTAGAATAGAACTACTGTAGCCACCAAAGGTGGCGAAGTGTTCTATCCATTTATTATTTTTTGTATATATATATATATATATATATATGTGTGTGTGTGTGTGTGTGTGTGTGTGTGTGTGTGTGTGTGCTTGTGTTTATGTGTTTCAATGCTCTTGGCCATACCGTGTTGTCTACGGGCTTGAAAATTGGTATCAGTACTCCACTAGACTCCTTCTAAAAAAGTTTTTGTTTACTTTTGGAAAATGAGCTTTTTGACCGGTCTGACAGGTTTATCAAAAACATCTAGATGTTTTTCAACTCTATTTTAGATGTTTTCCGGTGAGAAATGCCAGTGATGTCATGAACAAAATTTATTCTGACCACATTTTTTTTTTTTCACATCACCTCAAATGCAACAATTGCTCAATTACACATAATTTTTTTAATTTATGGTAAAAGATTATTTTGATAATTCAGAGAAAAAAAAATCCTGATTGATTACACTGGGTGTTATTTTGTAATTGCGTGTGGGTAAATAGAATAGAAAACGGATTCGTTTCCAAATTTGTTTTTCTGACCAGGAAAGTGATAGTTCGAGATTCACCTACTTTTTTTATGGTACAAGAGTTTAATCTGCATATTTTTCATTCACATTTTTCAGAAAAACGATATATGAATATTTACACTAAAGTTGAACAAAAGTGATCACGAAAGATTTAGAAGTGAGTGGTTCTTTGAGATTTACAATTGTACTGTAATTCACTTCCTCGTACCAGAACAAAAATGTAACTCCCCACCATCATGTTCTTTGATAGCAGCGTTCAAAGTTCAATATAACCTGGTGGAAGGTCTCGTCTGGCTACAATGAATACACTGCCATGGTCTCATTGGATTTATCAACATGAGTTTCAAGGATATGGATATATAAAACCCGCAGCCCATTTTACTGTAGTTCTTCACCATACTTTCAACCAATCACACCTAGTTTTAAACCTCATGATTGTCCCCGACGGAGCTGCTTTCTCCTTCCTAATGAGCTTCTTAGGGAATTTCTTGCACTCCAGGATTTCTTTATTTATGGTGTGATGGAGGCACCAGTCAGGACTTGGTAGTAGCATCTGCCAAGATGTGCGATGCCTACAAGGCATTTGGTATGCCTAATAGGGATTGGCAAATTCTGGGTACCTCATTTCACCTACAATACAACAATGTCAAGACATTTTTTAGATACCTTGAAGTATGATGTATATGACTTGGAGGTCATCAAAGACTTCAAAATGGTAGCAGTCCTGACAAGTCTTCAAAGTAGTTTTACCTATCTTTGACTTTAGGATAGTAGTGACATCTTGGCACACTACCAAAGGTGGAACTGGCCACCTTCCTCAAACTGTCTGAAGCAAAATAGGCACTTACAAGATATCAATGTTCTGATCATGAAAACAAAGTTTGAAACCATTTTCTATAATCAGAAAATAACACATATTACCCAGGAGCAAGAGAAAAAAGTTTTAAGAAGTTGAATAGTTTTCTGGTGATTCAAAAATTTCAGGTGGTATTTTTCTTTAATTTTTGGATGCCTAAAAAAATTTTTAAATAAAATAATGCTTTAAAAATGTATGATTAGAATATGGGGCTAGGTGAATTCTTTTCTTCAAGTAAGTATAATAAAGAAGGAAAAACAAAATGCAATACTGTTACCAATTACTTGAATTTTTGTCATGTTCTATTTTAACCATGGTTTTCATTATCCTACACTTGTCCAACATAACCAGATTTACTTCAGTTGATTAGGAATTTGATTTTTCAGTTTTAAATACAGTACTTCCTCCAATTTCGCAGACTTGAAACTCACAGATTCAACTATTAGCAAGTTTTTTTTATCAACAAAAATAAGCTACTCTCATGGACTTCTGAGAAAAATTTTCAAATATTTTGTTTGAGTTTTTGCTAGCAAAAAAACACAAATATTTGTTGAAAAAAAAACAAAAACAAATTTTCATTAATAATACTGTAGAATGGGGTGTTTTAATTCATTGTTTCCCTTTTTTTAAATTCTACCGGTAGATCATCAATAATGGGTGCTGACTGCTTATTGACAAGCTTTGTAAAAATGGCAGTTGAAGGTTTAATTATATTTTAACTTGAAATTAAACTTCAATTGAAGAAAGCAAAACAATAAAAAAAAAACACTTGAAAAATTTGCTAAAAGCTCTAACCAAATCATGTCTAGAATGACTCTTTCAATCAGTAAAAAATTGAAATGGAAAACAAAAACTGCTGAGTTTGATACGTCATGTTTGTTTCAAGTTCTTCAGACATAGGAAGAGTGAAAGAGAAGACACCTTGCTAGGTTGAGCTAATTACTTATTGAAAGATACGTAATGAATGATAGTTGTTCAGTCCTCTTCTAAATGAGAAGAAAAGACGTTAACTCTATTTTTAAGAAATAACTTCTAAATATTCTTACCTTAACAGATATTGTAGGATAGGTTTTCCTTCTAACATAGATGAAATTTCATAATAACTTGATATCTTAATTTTTCAATTTTTTTTAAGGTGGTTATTATCTCAATTTTTCTTTGTAATTTTTAATTATTTTTCTCTGATAAACATACTTTTTTTTCAGATATAAACACTCAAAATTTCTACATTAGCCTATCCATAACTATTTACATTAGTAATTTATTTGTATTATTCAATGTAAAACTTCACATCTGATATTGTTCAACCTCTGGCACTGTGTACTACGCATGGTTGCCAATCAATAATGGAGTCGTCATGATTTTTATAATGTCTTTTATTTCAATTGATATCCATGACTGCCTCACCTTTCTGGCCGATTCCATGTTTTAGAGCAGTTTTGTTCATCAAGCAACTCAGTCATACCATTTTTAATGATTTTTTTTCCACTAATCCATAGACCCTTTATATATTCTGACATAAGTAACTCCATCATCAATTGGCAATCTTCTTGCAAGTCTTTCACTACAACTTCATATTTTTCTACTTTACTGTCACATGAACTGACAATGCTCTCAAATCAGACTGAGCCTATTTCACATCCAATTCTGTACTTCATTTTTCATAAGCCTAGCTTTCACTTTCCTTATCGGTTTTGAAGATCTTACAATTGTACTTCTGCTTTTCTTTTGCATCTTTTTGTAACCTTCCTAGAACTGCTTCTTCAGTTAACACCTCACCAGCCTTTCCTTGGATGCTTTTATGCAGTTTCCTATTTTGTTTTTGGTCAGCGTATCTTTTGGAACTTCAGGTGATAAGACATCAAGAAAACCATTCTTAAAGTGTTGTAGCTGATGTCGATGGACCACACTTATCATTTAAATTAAGTGATGTATGACCAGAAGGAGCATGAATAAGTGACACAATTCGATATAGGGGTTTTACCTCATGAGGCGTGTTATTGTACTGTCAAGAGGAGGGTGCTCAGGATTCATTCTGACAACTCATGAGCTATGCTCTTATATCTTTGCGACAATAGTTACAAGGACAGAAGAGAATTTTTGGAGGCCTCCCTACCGACACATTTTCACGTGTATCCCACCAATGAAGCAACATTGTCATGTTGGGGTTCAGAAAAATAGGGTGATTTTTAAGTCCGTCTTTGTGACTCATGATCTTAAATTTTGAATACTTAATGATCTCTCAAACTGGACCCTGACTTTCTGGCCGCCTTTTTTTCCTGAAGAAACTCTGGTTTAGGGTTAGGACCATCAAGGTACAAATTGATGTAACTAAGAATAAACTGGGGAAATAATGTTATATCATGAGACATGGAACAGAGCTATTTTGAACAGTACGGAAAATTATGGAGCAAATCAACCCCACCTACCAAGGTGTACTTGTATATGTTGCATTGAAAAAACGGCGGCCATGTTTCCAGTCAGAAAGTCAGGGTCCACTTTGGGTGATATTCATATAGAAAATTAGTCAACGGGCGTCACTAAGACGGACCAGTTTTGCATTATACGTATCTGGTAAACCGACCACCCACTTAAGGGCCAATTCATTCGCTTCCTAAGAGAAACGTTACTTTTTCTTAAAAAAAAAAAAAAAACGATAAATGTCTCGAATAAACTAAGGTCAGATTCAGTAAAAGTAGTTCTTTATGCATAGGAAAAATGTTTTTGTTTTTTTTTGCTAATTCCGAATTTACAAACCTTTACAGTAATTTTTCTGTAATCAAGTCAAATCTACTTTTCGAACATGTCCGCTGTAATGAAAAGACAAGCTACATAAAAACTTATGGCAGAAAGAGGGGGTTCAATTTTCAATTATATTCCTATACCAAGATGGACCCACCCGCGTGCTCTAAATAAAATATATTTAGAAATTATATTTTTTCTTTAATAATTTAACATGAGCTTTGGAACTAAATTCCAAAAAAATCAGTATTGAAATAAAATGAAAATAAAACAAATTTTCAAAATAGATCGACATCAAAATACAAAAGGAATGAAAACAACAAAAATGAACGTCCATGTTTGTTTGGTGAAGACAAAAAATAACAGACTAAAGAGAAGCGGACAGTCTAAAAAAAATGCACATATACCCGAAAAGGAGTAAATAAAATTTCAAACAAACACGGCATTTATGTCTACATGATGTGAAGCGGTAAAAATCCAATAGAAAAAATGCGGGTTCCGACTAGTTTTTATCAAATGTCTGAATTAAGTTTTAGATCTAGTTATGTGGAAAAGGCCAGAAACATGGCGACCAGTTCGGCGTACATTAACTTGTTCTCCCATGATGCATTGCGGATGCGTGTCACTTCCGGATCATTGTTCTGTTAGGGGGGATTCCTCATCATGGCGGCGCCAGATGCTGAGCCACTGTATTGTTTATGTCGTCTACCATACGATGATACACGGTTTATGATTGAATGTGACGTCTGTAAGGACTGGTTTCACGGAAAGTAAGTTCATCTTTTCATTATTCCTCCTTATAGTGTTTGACATAGTTTGCAAAGACGTTGTTTTATTAGTGGTGCTCATGTACTATTCTTTTTCCTCTTTCCCTTCTCTCTTTGATGCTTGTCTATGGATCTTGTTTTCAGAAAGAGTTACAACTGCCTGGCTTTTGTAAAATCTCCTTTTCTTCGCAACTTTTCAGTTAAGGAAGGCTGCAACCGTTTTGTATTTGTGTCTGTGTTTCACTTTCGATGTGTGTCTTTCGTTCAGTTATTAATACAAAAACAAACAACCTGTCCGATCATGTTTGTTTGTAAATGTCTTCTTACTTGTTTCTATTGTCGACCTCTTCTTTGCTTTTAAATTTTTTTTCTCATATTGATGTCTACCGATTAAATACACACTTAATGTATTTTATAAAATTTTCCAGCTGTCCTCATTATTGCTATTTTATACTTCCCGCGTTTAGTTAAGTGCCCTGAATATATTTTTGAACTACTGGTATCTCGTTTGTTAATTGTTAGAGGAAATTTGTGTGTGTGTGTGTGTGTGTGCCTTCAGTATGTTTGCCTTTTCTCTCTCTCTCTGTCGAATTAAATGGGACATTTCAGATCCATGTTCCACTTTATAATACCACTAATAGAATTATTAAAGACTGGAACTTACTCTTGTGATTATTAATTTTGATCTTATAATAAGATTCGTTTACCTTTATTACCATAGCCTTGTAGTGGTTAGGGCTTTAAAAGAAACTTTATGATGTGGGACAGGTTTGTATTACTGGGTGATATGTTCCATTTTTTCCTTTATAGAAACAATATTTTTGCTTGTTTGCAAAATAGTGCACACTTATTTTGGTCTGAACTGCTTGATTTCTATGCGCAAATACAATAACATATTTTTATTTATCTATATCTTACGTACCGCCCAATCCAGGGGAAGCTAATATCACTTCCTAATTTCTCTTAATTCAACCTTCATATCTCGTTCTCTCTATGGACGTCATTTTTACTGACTAATACTAAAAACGTCCCTCCATCTCGTGTCTAGTGGCTTGATATCTTCGACGGATCTATCCATTATTGCGGTTGAAAGATAAATTATAGCTAATAAACATCGTATTGTTTGGTCTTTTTTAACCTGGTTAACTTCCGAAACATTTTAAAAATAAATCTTCCCTCGTTTGTGTTCATATTTATAAACTTTTCGATTATTACTTGAGTTATTCCCCCTCTTTCGTGTGCTCATAGCCACTTAGCAGCATCTATTTTTATTTTCGATTTTTTTTCCACGAAATGATACATGTCTACTAATTTATGAATCGGTATAATAACAAGTTTTTTTCTCTCTTTTTATGAAGTTTAGAATGAAGATATCAACTTTTTGAGGTACTCTTTACAGTAAAGCGTTGACGTTCCACTTGAAATGTTCATATTTTTACATTCTAAAGAATTCAGATCTACAATGATAGAAATTAAGATACACTTGTTGTCAAATTCCTGAGTTTGAACTTTATTTTATTCACCTAACAATAATGACAATTTCAGACTTCCGGTTAAGACTGAAAAACTGAAAATGATGGGTAGTAGGAAAGGGGAGACAGATTCTATTCCTACGTCATCAATCAACAAAAGAGAGGGAGAAACAGAAAATGGATGCTAGTTAATATCTAAACCGTCTCAAATTATATCTAGAATTGTCCGCTTGGATAGTGTAGTGGTTAGCACATCTCTGTCACCCGTAAAAGTTCCTGGGTTCGATTCTCCGAATGAGTGGAGAGTGTGGAAAACTCATCATTGGGACAAATTTCCTTTTGCACTCAGCAACTAATTGAGTACTCTCTAAGCTGTGTAATCAGGATGGAAGTATTCCTCTGGTAGACTTACATCCTGCCAATGAAATCCTGCAAAGATGAGCTGATGCATGCAACTGGAACCAGGATTTTGTCACTGGTCGTCATACTCCATTTGGGGTTGTCTCTTGAGAGATATTATGATTAACCTGTTATATCTAAATCCTATTTTATAAGGTCCTCTTCCATGGCCCAATTTAAAGATCTTTTCCTGTTAAAAGGAAAATATTGTTATAAAAGTTGAAATATTTTTCAAAACTAGAATGTTGAGCAGCCAGTATTTTTATTTCATTCAGATTCAGCCTAATTCAAAATATTGTCTGTCTCCATTTTTCAAATGTAAAACCTTTTTGATAGCTGTTATTTTTTTGTTTCATGTGTCATAAGGCAACAGTACACAAATCATTGATTCAAGGATGCTTTAATTGAAAATATTACTGTCTAAATTTGATTTTGTAGAATATTGTTGGTCTTATTCAAATTGCAAAAAAAGGAAATGATTGTAACTATTTTCTTGATGAGAAATTTATGTTATGCGTTTTATTATTTTAGTTTAAAGTAATGGATATATTCAGCTTTTCAAACTTGCAATTAAACCTCAGGACCGGTTTTACATCAGCCATTAGTTATTTTCATTTTAGTAAAGAGATCAAGATGGGGAATGAGTATAAGGGTTTGATTTGGAATTGCGCTTGCCTCTGAGTTCCTTCGGTTTGGTGGTAGGAGTAGCAGCACATTGTGTGAGTTACCCTCTGGAGGGTTTGCAGTTCAATTCTCACAGGGAACTCCTTCTTCATTCTGTATTCTGATCTTCAGGGAACTCCTTTTTTAATTATCTAGTCCCTGCTGAAAGGAAACTGGCTTGTGTTTAGTTGCGATAAAATGCAACCACGATTAAGATGAAGGTAGATAGTAGCACTCCTCATGGATTATCTACTTGTCCTACTGATTTTTTTGAAGAAAAAAATAGAATTTCAATCGATTGTACACATTCAAAATTTCATCATGAAAACAAAACGCTCAAATAAATTTGCTATTATTGAAAAATATTTGAAAGCTACATTTGGTTTCACTTTATTTATGAAAATAACAGCTACACCATGTGACTGACTATAGAGTATGTTTATTAAATTCCAAATTGATTTGAAAATATTTGTCAGCCTTGACAGTTTGTGAATATGGAGACTGGAATTCAACCCAAGAGGTAATCAGAATACAATTTACAAAGTAGGAAGATAAAATATCTGTATTTCATGAAATATAATGCTATTCATGTAGTAAAGCTTATTCTGTTGATATTGTGGGTTCAACATGTTTTATCATTTTCACCAATTAAGTTGAATTTAATAGAGCATGTCTTTCTAGCTAACTTAAATTCAAAAGGCATCATTTTATTGGCTATACTTACTTTCCTTTTTATTTGACAATCACATCTTCAGTGGAAGCTAATAATAAATATTGAAATTAACCGATAAACACCAATAGCTCACTTGGCAGTTTTCTGTTAACTTTCCAGTGTATTATCCAAATTATAATCAACAAGATTAGTCTTTGAAGATAACATTTGTTAATTGGTATTCAATTACTCTATTGATTTAATTAAGAATTATCAGTCTCATGATGACCTTATAGTTTCAATGTTCACTTGATACATACTGTAAAGATGAGATTGAAGACTGCTTAAGTAGTCATACTTCTGAATATCACAAATTTTACTACTGGTAGATATTGTCATGTTGGAAATTAGTTCTTATTTCACTCCTAGGTGGAGTTGTAATATATCTAATTGATCTACAAATATGTTAAATTATTGATAAAAGATTAGTTTTAAAAAAAACTAGTATAGATTTGCATGTATTGAGACAAATTGTCTTTTTTTTTTTCTTTTCACTGACAAAATCTTTGTTTTTATACCAATTTAATACATTATATACATTCAGATGTAAAAAAGAATTTCCGGTCAGAGTATTTGAATTCTTTACTAGATTTTTTTTTTAGTTTGACACTGAGAAAGTGAGCTTTTCTAATGTAAATAATTTACATTCAGAAGTCTATCATGTTTTTTTTTGTTTTTATTCTCTTTTCTTAGATTTGACAATCACAACTCTTGTTTATGCAAATAATGACATGATTTTGTGAAAATTGAACGTTGAAAAATAACATTTTGCACATTTTATATCACATTTAATTTGTTGTTAAGTGCCGTTCAAGCTATAAATAACGTGACAATTAGATACGAGCACTAAATTAATATACTAGACAAAGAGAATTCAATGCAAAAAACGTATCTCCATTTTTTTTTATCATGACTGCCTTATAATTGAAATAATTTGTTGTTTTCCTCTAAATCCATTTAAGGGAATACATGTGTTCATTTGAATCTTTCTCTCAATTTCATTTTATTTAGAGTAGCTTTCACCTCCAAATGGGAGATGACAAGATCTATTATTGAAAATATCAGCTGTTCCTTAGGAAACATAAAGTCAAGATGCAGAGTAAAATGTAAAATTTCATTCATGTCTTGGTGGTACATTTTTGGCTTTTTATGTTATAAACACACGATCACATTGAAAACATCTGGAAATTGTAGGGTGTTGAGAAATGATAACTGTTACTTATCAAGAACATAATCATGATTTTTATTCATGATTAAAGCCCACTAAAAATAAAATTCTGTTTGCTGTTTAAAAAATATCTGCGAGGATGCAGTAGAACTTCCAAACCTAACAATTTGACCTTCGATCGTATTTTATTATGCTAAATGAGGTTTCACACGGGTGAAATGCAGAATGATAACACTCTTTCTTCTGATCAAAGTTGAACATGATCGTGTGATTTACTGAGATTGTCTTATCTTAGTCAAAGAGCTTGTAATAGAGAGTCCATTAAATGCACTCCAACATTTCACATGCAGAGCTTTGGTTTTAGTGTTCGAATTGGTTTTTTTCATTTACAATCATCATTGCTTTGTGCATTTGTTATGGGTATTAATTATCCATATTTCATTTCCAATTACAATTTAATGAAGAAGGAAGTTCATTTTCATTCATGGTCAGCTTTCTAAGTTGTCTAACAAAATACATAATTCTCAGTTGATGAATTATTCAGTCTGTCTCTGTTCAATGTAATTATTCATAATAAAAACTGAAATATTCATTATTTTAGGTAATTCTCTACTCCTTCAGCGCAGATGAGCTTCAACTATTATCAACAGATCATCTAAACTATTTGGATTTTATGAGCAATGCTAATCAGAGGGATTAAAGTCATCTTTTCCAAACTTGTAGAAACATCTCTGGCATTTTTAATACTCTTATTGAATCCAATTACTCCACACATTTATTCTTTATATTGTTGTATTACTGTTGCTCTCCTGGCCATTTGTATAATAGCAGATATAACAATAAAATCTTTGTTATTCATGACTTAATTATTACCAAGATGTTTATGACTGGTCTTGAAGTTGCATATTTGAAACAGGAGTAGAAAGAATGAAAATAGAATTATTTCATAACCATTTTACTGTTCTGATGCATATATGTATGTATGTATTTAGGAAACCAATAGCATCACATACAACCATTTTTTTTATAGAAGTGGTTGCCTCAGATGTATATTAATTTAATCATTACTCTTCCCATTCTTTGTCACAGAGAGCATGTAGGTATTTATGGTGAGATTATAACACTCTTGCTAAAACTAGTTGCAAGTCTCCTTTGAACAGAATCTACTGTCAACCACCTCAACACTTGAATTCCTAAACCACTTGATCATAAACACTGTGAAACAATTTTGTGAATTGATTTTTTTTTTTTTTTTTTTAATTACCTGAGAGTGCTTGGCAAGTATCTGATCAGAATTTATTCCCCTTGATTTAAGATTTGAATATGAATTCAAAATAGCATCCACACCTCAGACCCAAACTGTCACTGCTCTTCGTGTCCAGACGAGCACATGTTCACTGCATCAGTGTCTACAAAAACCCAAGGACATAGTCAAAAAACACCCACTACAGGCATCCATTGGCCTGAGAAAGAATTTCTTCTCCACTCGAGTGACTTAACCATGGAATCCTCTCAGTGAAGAGACCATTTCCTCCATATCAATCAATGCATTCAAAAATAATTTCTTGTAGGATATAGGAGACTCCAAGCTCAACTATGACTTAATATTATCACAGTCCCAACCTGTCTGCCTGGCCAGATCATAGTTTAGTAAATGTATCATAAAACCATATTCTAATTCAAATTCTTACTTGCAAAAAGAAAAAAGTGATTATAACTTTTTATGAAAAAAAAAAGCCTTTACTATAAAATATAATGCACTAATATAGTCAAGTTCATTTTATTCTTATTAAAGCAGGCTTTCAATTTTTCATGCATCCAATCTTAAGATATAACTTTCGTAGTATTCATAAAATGTGCACTCATTTGTTAATAGTTCTATTTAGGATCTTCTCTCCTCTAAATTAATCCGCCCCCTTTCCACAGTTAACCCCGGAAATGGACAATTCATAAGTTTTACTTGATCATCCCAAAGCGCAAGAGTAGCAATGCTGTCAATTCGAATTTGTCTGGGAAGCCATAAAATGCTTCTTTTGAGTGAAAAGGTGAAGGTTCTCGACTTGATAAGGGGGAAAAAAAATTGTATGCTGAGGTTTCTAAGATCTACAGCAAGAACCAATCCACCTCTTGCATAACTTATTACAATACATTTTTGTAATTGTTATATTTTATTAGTTATTGTTGTTAATCTCTTATTGTATCTAATTTATAAATTGAACTTCATCATAAGTATATATGTATGGGGAAAAGGCAGTGTTTATAGGATTCAGAAGTACAATCCGTGGTTCCAACATTCGCTTGGGGGGGGGGTTCTTGGAATATATCCTCCACCAGTAAGGAGGGGTAATACTGTCTTCTGAGCTGTCTTTTAGTTTCTTTTAACCAACTTGTATTTTACCATTTTTTCTTAGTACAACAAAAAGACGATACAAGACTGGCTGCTTCAGGGTCAAACTCAACTCTGAAAGAAGCTTAAGTTTAAAAAATATTTCCACTTTAGTAAAAACATTTTTCTTTTAACTGAAAAAGATCTTTCAATTTGGCCAAGGAAGAGGACATGATGAAATAACATCAAGATCAATGGCATGAAAATCTAGATAATTCTAGATATAATATGAGGCACTTTAGATGTTAACTAAAATGTCCATCATGGCGTTTGTTTATTTTTTTATTTTTTTTTCTCATTTTTTTCTTCTCTCTCTATCCATCATTTTACACTTTTCACTTTTTAAGTCTGAACCAGAAGTCTGAAGTTGTCATTGTTGTTTGGTGAGGAAAATAAAGTCAAAACTCATTAGGACTTTGACCATTACAAATTAATGAAGATGATGTTTGCTTTCATTTCTTATTTGTCTACTTTTTTTTCTGAATTCACATAGAAATTTGCTTTTTTTTCTGATTTTCGTTTTGTTTAAAGTTTATGTATGATCTTGATTTTATAAGATACTTTTCTGACTTGGTAAAACAAAATCTGGACATGGACAAAGCTTGGATTTGTTCTATCTGCATCACCATGGTTGGGGATGAATTCTGAATACAGTAACTTTGTGAAGTGAAAACAAATAATTAAATCTGAATAGTTCTTTTTTCTTTTAGTTTTACATAAATTTCTATTTGGTTGACAAATTAAAGCATTGAATTTCTTATTCAAGCTTACTGACATCAAAGTATCTACTGATTTTTTTTTGTCTTTTTGTTTCTTTACTTTTACTGCAGTTAATTTATATATTGAGGTGTATATAAAAATTTACTTAAAAATGGAAGTATACATATTATTATTTATTTATTTATTGTATTTTTTTTTTTTTTTTAACTAAATCATTGTTTGCCTTGCTTTTTCTTTCTCTTTCTCTCTCCATGTACATACCTGCAAATATATATTTATTTTTGTGAGCTGAGATGATGTGGTAAAAAATATATCCAGATATTATACTGTATCCAATGTGTTGGTATTATGGAAGCTTGAGCTGTAAATTTATAGATTTGGATGAATTGCAATTCATGTGCAAAGCCCAAGACCTGCTTTTGTAAATTATGCATCTAATGCAGGAAAGAAGAAAAATGGTTTGAATTTACAACACTCCCTTTAATGGAACAAACAACATAGTCTGAAATGATGTGTATTGCAGTTTACTATCAACTTATTGCAACTCATTTCAAGGTCTAATAAGGGTTGATATCTAAGTTTCATAATTATCAGTTTGCAAGATGGACATTTATGTAGTTTCAGACCTTTTGCTGACTTAGGAATTGGAATGAAACTAACATTGTTAATCATGCTTTCTTGAATGTTAGTTACACATTTCTGCTGTTGTAGTTTTTAGTTGTTTTGTAGTTCTGCAAATTTTGTTCTTTTATCAATGTCTTGCTATTCTCCTTCATCTCTGTATTTTGCCAACATCTTTTTTTGTTTTTTTTTTCAAATTTTATTCTTGGATGACATATTGCAACATTATCAATTTTGACTGTTTTTATCTTCATCTTGATTTCCAGGTTTTTTTGTTTTTTTGCTTTTTTTCACAACTTTGAATCAGATCATAATTCTGCGGCTATGATTAAACAGCACCTGAAAAATTAACAACATCATATTAAAAGACTGGCAGGTCTCAATTGTAAACATCATCAGCGTGCAATATTGGTTGTAAGGAAGTTTAAGGTGTAAAACTGGCTTCCAATTAACTATTAAATCCCAGTGGTTATAAGTGGCCAGGTGTATACCGGCCCCACCCTCTGGCTAAAGGGTGTGAGTTTAATTCTAGCCGTGGACATGCTCTTCATTTTCCGATTATGCTGTTTGATCGTTGCTATAGGATTATGTTCTGATTCAAAGTTGTGATGAAAAGCAACTGAAAATTAAGATGAAGGTAAAAACTAATCAAAATGAATTCTTTCTGATCGCTGAACTGAAAATTTTCAGGCACCCCCAAAACATATATCCACTACTCTATACTTAAAAACACACACACACACACACATGCACATATTCTAGCTACCTATTATCAATCTTATCTATAATTTTCTTTAAGGATGACTAGTTGAGGTACTTATTGTAACTATGTTCAATGTGACCGATGCATACTGACAGTCATACTAGTTGATATCTTCTGAATTAATTTTAGACTTCAGATTGCACTCATAAAGAGCTGTAACCGATTTTCATCATTTGGAAAAATGATCAGAACATGTTATGAGTGTATTTATTCAATCCTTGATGAGATAAATATTCAGCTTAATAGAATAAGTGTGCTCATATATTCAGAATTTGCTCTAAAAATGTTATATATGGTTGGCAATGGGTTAAGAGAAGATCAAGAATATTTACAGAGATTTCATCAGGATTCTCTAATTGCTCAATCTTTTATTATTTTTAAATAAAAAAGAAATGTTGATTTTAGTTGAAAAATTATCTGATGAATAAGATAGAAGTGTGGAAAGCTGTAGTTTAAATGACTATTTCCTTGTGTTATTGTGCTCACTATTTCTTTCTCATTTTGATTTTTTTTTTTTTTATCAGGCCATTTTAGTGTAAATATCGAGTAACAGCTAATCTTAAATTTTCTTTGGTTCATTAATTTTTCAAAAGATTGTTTCAGAACTTGTCATATGAAGAGCCTTCTTCAATGATAATTTTAAAATGATATTTACACCAAAACAATCATTACACTTCGGCTTTTTTGTATCGAATGTTAAATGTACTGAAATACAGTTGAAATATACAAAATGTGATAGCTAAATATTGATACAATAAAGTTATTTTCAAACAATCATTGAGACAGAACTGGTTTGTGTTTGAGCTTGTTCAAAATTCTCATGACTATTGATCCATTCATTTACTTGCAAAATCTAAAACTTGCTATTATGGAGATAATATTTTTTTTTGTCTTTCTAAGTCCTTTATTCGTAGACTAGCAATTATACTTATCAAGGGAAAATTCTTCCTTCTTGAACCTTTCAATGTTATTATCATCTGATATAAAAAGTGGATCTGTAAGTGATTGAAGTATTAAATGATTTGAAAAAATAATCTGAGATGCTTATATGTAAGATGTTCTCAATACAGTTTCTTTGCCTCCTTTGTTCGGCAATTATTTCCTAACTTACAATTGAATTTTTTTTTTTTTCAAGCTTGCCTCAGCTGCCATTTTACGATTATCATTCTATTTCAATCTTAGGCTCTTTTGCTAGTCTGGTCATTCCAATCCATGTATGGTTTCATTATTAATTTGTTGACAGTTTATCAAGAACTGAAACTCTGCTGTCTTATGTAGAACGTGCCATTTATTTTTCAGCCTATAATAGAGTTTTTTTGTATATTAAGGTATATAATCATGAAGAGGTTATTTTCTATTCTTTAAATTGTCTCAAATCTTTCATCTTTCTATCTTGTCCCATCCAAGCTTATTGAAATAAAAAATCATTTTTTATCTGTACCATTCTAAATACTGCTGAAATATTACAAAAAATGTAAACAAGAGTTGTTCATCTTAATAAGCTTATCTGAAATTCCTTGGGAGTTATACCCCTTACATTAGTATAGTGATAGTTGTATACATATATCAATCCTGATACTTGCCACCATGTCTGTTGAGAGTTCCAAATGAGAATTGGAAAAATACTAAAATCGATTATTTTCATCATAAATAAAATAATTTAGATAAGCTTTACCACTGAAGTGGTGTGCTAATGTATTGAATATTTTTCAATTATGAAGCATATAGATTTCACATAGTATTACTTTCCGAAATTATATTATAATAACAGATTAAATAAAAATTATTTGTTACCTCAATATGGTTACTGGTCAAAAGTTTTGTTTTGTTTTTGTTTTTTTTGTCGTTACTAGTTACAAGTTTTTGTATTCTAGTCATAACAGTCAGATTGTTTTACTCTATTGTTTCTCGATCAAATATGATTACATCTCTAAAATCCAAGTAAAAAAAAAGGTGGTAGAAAATGTATATCTGGCAAACATCTAAAACCACTTGAGATATTTATAGAATTCAGATGTTTTTCAATACATTACTCTGTTAACATACATCAAACATGTGTCATAATGCATAACGATACAACCTTTTCCAAGGACTATTTTGAATACATATGATTTTAATTTTAAGTATTAAATTCAAATATTACATGTTTTATATCACATTTTAAATTATTTATTGATGTATTTAAAAATTGACAGGTTTGGTTAGTTACTCTGTAGAAAGCATCATTTGGCAGCATGTCGTGTTGGGGTTGATCAATTAGAAAATTGAGAAAATGTGTGATCAATGAATAAGTTACTTCTCTCAGCTTTTATTGGGCAGTGATCACTAGAATAGTCTGCATATCTAAAAAAGCATGAATGCTGCTGGACACAAACTTGGGATCAATTTAGCATAAACTTACATTGCAAACTGACCACCCCAGTAAAAATTTTTTTTTTCAAGACATAATGAGTAAATGTTTAAATGTTCAGCCCTCTACCTCCATTGGTGTGGACTGTACCTATGATACATATACACATGTACATTTTCAGACAATAAAAATGTTGCTGTTTATAAGAGTTATCTCCTTTTGATTGGTTATAATTATAACTAGCATTCCAAGGGAAATTATGAATCATCGCCAATATGCTAATTTTCTATTACGTAAATTTAGCATAAACTTATATTGTAAATTGAACCCCCTTGAAAAATTGGGGGGGGGTTAAAAACAATTTCACTCATTGAGGAGAGTCTGCGTGCAGTTATAGTTGGATCCAGTCCAGATACATAAATAAGTGTTTAAACTGGTTTGTTGTGGGTAGTGGTGATTAATAACAATTACTTGAGCAACAGATGAGATATATATGAAAAGATTATTTCTATTATTATTCGGACTTTCCTCATCTTGGTACTCTACGGCCTTCATCAGGTATCATCTGGTAGGTGTGGAGAAGTAACGAACCAAACCCTTTATTTAACGGGGGTATATTGACCGTATTTCCCTCTTAGCATTAGTGGTATTATTATTGTCTCACACTGGGATTGAACCTGGAACCATCAGATTACTTACAGTAATTTTGTCTGATTCTGTAACCACTTCGCTATGTGTCCAAAAACAACCAAGATGAGGATAGTCCAAATAATAATAGAAATAATAATGATACCTCATCTCAAAAATTTTTTTCCTTTTTTTTTTTTTTTTTTTTCTCCACCACCAACGTCTTCTTGCAGTGATCAATGAATAAATTACTTCTCTTACCTTTTGTTGGATGTTAGAATATCCAAATTTAAAAATTAAAAAAAAAAAAAAACAAGGATAAACACAAAGTAAGGGACAAATTTAACATAAACTAACATTGCAAACTGAACACCCCCACAAAAACCTCATTTTGGAGAGGAATTTTTAAGAGAGAGAGAGATTTCCTGTTTCTAAGGATAAAGGAGATGATAAGATATAGCTATAGTTGGAGAGAAATTCAAAGGCATGAGATGATACTTAGTTTTAGTTCTGGTGTCTAAAACCGAGGAATTTCCCCATGGGTACAGTTAGTGCATATAACTGTTAAAACCAATGAATAACTTGAACTTGGCAAAAGTATTTAAACTACAGTGATTAATAATTGTTAGGGCCAGGCAAAGTCTGGATACCTCTATATGTCAGAACACATGAATAATATAAACCTAACAACAGTATCTAAACCAGTGTTTTGGGGAGGGGGTGATTTAAAAAAAAAAAAAAAGAAAGGTTGTCTCAAGTATTGAATTGGAAAAATATGTTTTATCTTAAATTATATGAATGACAGTTCAAGAGACATGGCTTAGAACCAAGTAATACTTGACATGGCTCCAAAAAAGATTGTGCCTCTGTTAGAATTCCTGTGTCATCTGTATAAGAACCGAAATTACATTCATTCCAGTTCTCTAGCAGCCTAAAAGATGGTGTCTTATATAGTCCAAGCGACCAGTAGATTGAATGGCTTTGTGAGGTCTAAATCTTGTTGGAAAGGGATAAATTTATGGGCAGCATTTCAGGCCACAAGAGGTCCATAATCTATCTGAATGAATACTTAGCTTCTATTGCCTTTGTTCCATGAAAGGCAATGATGCTGCATACTATGAATGTGATGGTAATGGCCATCAAATATCTAAATCCAATTCAAGCCCTTGTGTTCTTCCCTGACCAGCCTCTGTTTGCCATATCAAAATGTCTGCAATGGAAGCATCCAGAAACTGATGAGGAAGAGAAAATTTTGGTTATATTGGGTTGACTGCACATAGAAATGAATTTTGTAAAACTGCTTTGAGTTTGACCTACTGGTATTGGGTGGGCAACAGCCCTTTTTACAAGCATAGGTGACAATATCTGGCTGAGCAGATGCCATATTCAAGTGTTCTCATCTGACATGTTTCTGCTATGTCCATCAAGTCACTGCAGCAGCATTTTAGCATGCTGAATTAGATAGCATTGGAAGCATACATTAAAACCAATTCTAACAAACTCGCCTTCGATGAGTGACCATTTACTATTCAAGTGCTCGTCCACCACACTTGAGCTTCTACTCCTCATACTTTGGTTTGTCTTCTGCACCAGAACTGGTGACTTCAAGATGTATATCCAGGTTCTCCAGCAGACGGCTTTGTTGCTCATGGCACTGGATCATATCAACAAGTTGTTCATTTTGTTGTTCTTAAATTATCCGATATCTTCAGTTCGATTGCCATAGATCAGGCCCAGGAGAAGATGAATAAAGTCATCTGGTGGGGGGCTGTTTGGCCTCTTTGATAGTACACAGCCTTGACACTTATGCTATCATAGCAGATTCAACCAGGCAAATCAGCATGGTGAGCTTGGGAGGTATACACTCCAGCTATGGATGCATTCCAAGCACTCTCTGAAATAATGTGAGGTTGTGCTACATTAAATTTGAAAATTTATATACAGTAAAACCTGTTTCTTGAGTAGAATGAAAAGAGCTAGGAAAAAAGCTATTTGGCCATGGATTGCATGAAAATATTTGTACTGTACATAAAAGTGCTATGTATCAGGCTGACCTCCCTGAAGTCCTGCAATAAACTAATCCAATGTGGCTGCAAAGTTTCATATAGAGGTTGCTGTGAGTGTAGAGATGCTCAGTTACAATGCACTGAGCTTTGCCCAAGAGTTTGCCAATGATATGAAGAAACAGATCATATATGTAAACATGTTATTGTGAAAGAAAATGATATTTTGAACCAATGATTTGGCCATGAATCATTTGTTCGATCACTTGTCTCTTTCATTTATTGAATTCTGCAAATTTTTAAATGGTTTGTCTCCAAATTTTATGGGGTTTTTTTTTCCCAGAATTTTCACTATTTTGCTCTTGACAACAGACTAATGGCACAGAATTTTACTTCAACCCCAGTATTATCATTGAGCTTTATCCACAAGTACCAATCATAAAATCAGGGATTAATGCCTTAATAAGAATAAACTTCATTTTTGTACATTATTTAGTTTTTTTTTGTTTTGTTTTTGTTTTTTTCTCAGCAATATCAACATTCTGTACCCCCCCACGCATCTTAATTTTGTGATCTTAGTACTTTTATGCACCCAACACCCATCAGTTGATGTTGTTACCATAACTTACAGATATATTCTATAAGGAAAGGGGACTCTTCCCTTATGTTCATTACAGTGACATGCAATACAGAGCCAAGGCAATTCGCTACAAGTCTTAATGAAATGTCCGTCATCTGTGTATCATCAGTATCTATCTTCTCACCAGATACTGAAGCTGTTATTATCTTCATATCGTTTTATTTAAAGAGATATCTGACTTTGAATCTCGTCCATAATAAAAGAAAAGGCAAATGTGTTGCAATGTTTTGTTTTTTTTTATCTTTTTATTCATGCAATATTATTAAAGAAAATCATGTATAAAAAACAAATCAAGTACTCTATGGGAAGGTCTATGTCCAACAACAGACATTGAATGACTGATGATGATGACTCTATGGGAAATATTTCCAATTCTTATATTTTCTGAGAGGTTTTTTGCAAATTTAAAAAATCATATTTTGATTGATGAAAACTGTCACTTCCTCTTAGATGCCAAACGTAACAATTATTTTTATTGGTTCTTCACTTTGTCTTTTTCTATTTTCTTTTAAAGCACCAACATTCTTAAAGTTTGGTAGATGTTGAATGATGCAAATAACTTTATATTAATGTTGTATTTACTTTGACAAGGAATGAGGGAATCTATATTTTAAGCTGTGGTATGCATAATGCTTCTTACTCTCCTCCAAGACACATAAAACTCTACTTACTACCCCAGATATATCAATGACTTTATTGAGATGGAAAGAAACTCTAATTCAACAGCAATAAAGCCTAAGGTTAAGCTTTGGACCTGTTTTGCCACAACTGATATTTAAATCTGTACAGCTTTATTACTTCTTTCATGAGAAAGAGAAAAGAATATTTTTGACAACAATTTCTTTTTTCTGCATCATCAAAGCACGGATTGTTTGATGCTTTCTTCTGAGATTGCAAAATAGTTGAATTAACATTTTTATGTACCAATTTGAAGATTAGTGGCTTATAATTTCCATTGATGTTTTTATAATATACAGACACTTGAAGTCTAACTATAAACTTTCATTGAAATCACCTCAATGTTATTTTTAGTTACTTCTACTATTTGCCTGATGGTTCATCTATTTCCTTCTCTAAAGATCAAAATCTTTGCACTACATAACCTCCAATGCCATACACCAATATTCGTATGCTTATCTGTAAAAACTCGTACATGTAACAAATGTTATGTTTACATATTTTTTCGACTTGTTTCAGTTGTGTTGGTGTACAAGAACATCAAGCATCAGATATTGAAATTTACCACTGCCCAAACTGCCAGATAGAACATGGACCTCTTGTTTGTAAGTACATTTGTTAACAAAACCAAAACACTTACATACACCCCCCCCCCCGCACAATGTAGTTGAACAGTTGAGATAATGTTATTCTAACATGAAACCTGTGAGGCTTTATACCCAATCTTCATTGTAACATTTACTCTTGATTAAATCGTTATCAAATTCAAGAAAATAAACGTTAATAATATTAATATCTCTGGACTTCATTTATTTTCACATTCCCAGAATGACTGTGTATGTTGTTATCCATTTCTACAGACAATTTTCACCTGAAAAGGAGACATGGTGTTATAAGCTGATGATACATTTTCTAAGAACTAGAAAGCACTCAGAGAGCATCTACCTCTGCCAACGCCTTTGACAGAGGGAGTAATTGTGCATGGATCCGCACCCAAAAAATTAATCAGTTCTCCCGTAACCTATTGTCCACCCTTGCACAAAATATTATTGTAATTCATTGAGAATTTTTGGACAAACATGAAATTTGTTGATATTATGTGGTTTGGACACGAAATTACAATGTAGGGGAGATGATTGTGGGTGGATCTACTCTGAAATTTAATCAGTTCTCCCGTAGCCTATTGTCCACCTCCACAACATATCATTGATATTTATCGAAAACTTTTGGAAATATTGTGGGAACGGTCATGAGCATATACACTAATTTTGATCTTTTTTTTTTTTTTTGGAAAAATATCTCTCGGTCAGAGAGAAATTCTTGGATCCACTCCAAAATTTGAACTCTTTTTTTCATCCTATTGCCCACCCCTTCCGCTCAATTTCCTTGAAATTAATCCAAGGAGATATCATGTGGACAGACAAACAGACATGACCAAAAACATGCACCCCTTTTGAACTTTATAGGAAAAAGATTAATGAAGCTACGTGCAACATAAAGATAGCTGATGTAAGAAATAGCTACAAAATGAATATTAAAATTACGTCTCAATCTGCACCTGCTTTTATGTTATTATGACAAAAATACTATATGTGTCTATTCCTATTCAAACAAGTATACATACACCCTTCAGTCTAGTTCACATTCATTATATAATGGTAAAAAATGACTGGGTTTACTTTATTTAGTTTTGGATTACTATTGAGCTCCTATCAGCTTTTCTCTGGCATGCTGGAGATTAATTAGCCTGGAGTATTTTAATGATTTTGACTTTTAGACTCTGCTTGAACTTTTTTTAACCTTTATACAACAGTTGTATAGGTATCTGTATACCATAAACTGCACCCAAAAATTATTTCTCGTAAAAATGTGATAGATGCAGAAGAAATGGTAATGGTGATGCAGATTTATTTTAAAACCTTTCTTTGTGGTCGGTCCTCTGCTGATATCTAAATGATTACTGCAAAGAAAAATTCTCAAGTAACTTCGTTTTTTGTTATAGTATTAATAGATTTAATTGATATTTTTCTTACTAATAGTGAAGGATATTTCAATGCTTGAAGAGACTGTTTGTGAAAGTGGCAGCCATATATAATTCCAAATTTTCTATTTTATTATTGTAATTTTTAACTTTTGATACTGTTTAAATGAATTTGAAAAGACTAAAATTATCAGTTATTTTGGCAATACATGGCCATAAGTATTTACCGCCATGTTACCATTAACTGTTATTATGTTCTACTAAATGAACAAGTTTTTCATAAATATGATATCTATGAGATTTTTTAAAAATGAATTACTGGTACCACTGACACTGACAAATTTTAGATTTATGCATATTTTTATTGTTTTAAGAAATTTCTGTAGGTGTACGTAATTGGTAAAAGTGTTTGTTTTATTGAATATCTTCTATTATGATGTACTTCATGTTGATCCTTTTCTACACATCGACTGATGGTTATTTCTCATATAAATTGTATTTTCTATTCAAGTGAAAAAGAGACGTAACTGGCATCGTCATGATTACTCTGAAACAGACTCTTCAAAAGTAAGTAATTTTTTTTTCTTTAATTTTCTCTAAAATTCCAGGCCCTTGAACTGAATTTGTCTCCATTCAGTGAAATAAACATTTGAGATTTCAAGTTGAAAAACAATATTTCACGTAACTTGAACGAGAGCCCTTTTTAAATGAGCTTCATATTTGGTATCTATTATATACCCAAATTGTATTAGTTCTTTCCATGTAATTATCATGTTTAGTATCATTTATTTAATATAATTAATTCATTCATGAGTCTTTTATGATTTCTATATTTGTCAAGCATTTTCTCACAAAGCAATCCAACAATATCAGACATCATTCCCAAATTTCTGTGCTCTTATAATTCAATGTAACAGGGAAAACCTTTGACTCAAAAATCCAGTGTACCAACTTAACAAATCACACTTATATCTAATTTTAAAATGAAATTTATTCCTTTCCATCAAATATTGGAAAAGACGAGAAATATCAACATCATGACTGCATACATTAGAGTATAAATTAGGAGAAATTATAAATGATATGGTTGTTATGAAAAATCAGCATAGAGCTATAAAACTTTGTAGACCTAATGAAATCCTGTTTTTAATCATTTTCATATGAAAATAATCATTACATTGTTTAGAGAAAGATAATTTCAATTTAGAGAAAATGATTGAACTTAGTATTTCTCCATAGGTAAGTTTTGAAAGATGATTTGGAATGAAGACAAAAACAATACACAGCGGAACAGGAGAGAATTTGTCTGGTGGAAGAAGTTGTGCATATAAGTTTATAAAAAAGAAATAATGAATACATGAACAGGGTGCAGTGTGTTAGCACTAAATGAAAACCTGCTTGAAATCTTATTTTGGCAATTAAAGCCACCCTGCCAGTAGTCAGTGGAAAGCCATTGAAAGATTGTCAGTTATAGCCAGGGGTCAGCCAGTGGGCATGTTCCAACCTCACCTGTCTTCTGATTCTCACTACTAATTTTACATTACCTTTTACATTCTGATAATTCTGATGGAAAAGAAAAAGAAATAATTACTAATTGAATAATTATAGTATTATTAATTAGTGTCATTATTGTACTTTTCTCACTCTTTACACATTCATAAAAGAAATTTTATTCTTTGCTTTATCCAGGATTTTAACCAATTATAAATTAAATATTCAAGCTATTTGTTTTTTTTTTTGGGGGGGGGGTTGTTTTGTTTTTATTATTCAAACAAGAATAATTTTGAAATGCTTGAGACTTAATATTTATTTTTGCTTTTTGTAGGCAGTCCAGACTGGAACTGTAACATTCATCAAAGAACTCAAAAACAGAAATTTTCCCAGGTACAGCAGCTTTTTTTTTTTTTTTTTCACTATATAATGCTTCAATTAAACATGAAATTTCATGAATAATTACTCTTTGGTTCTATAGATTTATTTATTTATTTACAATGTTTTGCAAATCACTTAACAACCTTTATTGTTGGAAACTCATTTCTACTTCTTCATTCTGTTGTATTTTATCTTACAGTGCAGATGAAATTCCTATATTACGGGTAAAGGGTGATGATCTCACACCAGACTTCCTGGAGGAGAATGGATTTGATGTTCCTATATTGGTGGAAAAAAAGGATGGACTTGGCATTTCTGTTCCACCTTCTGATTTTTCCATTCAAGACATAGAGAACATGGTTGGTAAGTACACTTTTTTTTTTTAACTATTTCTGATATGGAAATGAAAATTCATTGTTGTTATTTATATTGCTTTCCCTTTTAACTTTTACATTCTTTGTGTGCTGATATTTCACACATTGTCTATTTATTCATTTTTCAGGTTCGATGCGGGAGATAGATGTAATCGATGTGGCCAGACAAGAGGACTACAAGATGTTGATGCGCGAGTGGACTGAGTATTATAATAGTCCTAATCGAGACAAAATATTTAATGTCATCAGCCTGGAATTTTCAAACACCAAGTAAGAATCTATCCTTGTCAGCAGAAATGTAGTTCGAAAACTAATGACTATACTAATACATTTTAAGATTTCAAAAGGCATGTCATCAGGGTGGGGCTTTCTCATATATTTCTGAGGTATCTCGTTTGCCACAGTTTAATATGTTATATGGTATAGTTGATAGCTTGACCAGTTGCCATATTGACTAATAAAACCATTTTTTTACCTATAGAATGTTCACTTTGAGTTTAAGATGAAGTGCACATAATAATTAGATGGAATGGGAAAGTACAAAAATGGAGATTATTTTTAATGTGATCACAGCTAGAATTCTTTCTTACAGTACTTGTGAAAAAAGATAGCTCTTGACATAATCATCTCATACTTATTTTCATTTGATTTAAATATCAAAGTAGAAATTATATTTATCGGGCTTTATTGTTCTTATGAGGTTTGTATAGTTTAGAACATTCTCAGTTGGATGGAATTTTTTTTTTGCTTTGCTTTGCTTAAAATGTTGACGAAAGTTACTTAGATTTTTGATAAATCAATGCAATGACTTGGGTGACGTGATAGTTATTTTTGTGATATATCCATAAATTGAACAATACTCAACTTCATATGAATTGAAATAGTAATGAATGACATGGTTTATCCAATGAAGAGTTATTTTTCTTCTAATGAATATTGGTCTTAATATTTGCTTCTAATTTTACCTTTTCAGTGATCCTTTACATTCAGATAGATAATGAATAAACAATCAAGAAAATATGTTGCTGATGGTTCATTTTGCAAATCTCTAATTAAACCTCATTTTGTAATGTCAAAAATAGTTGTTATTCAATATTATGTATTTTAGAGAGAGGTAACCATTAATCTCTAATTTGTGCAAATCATTTCAAGTAAAATTTTGGATAAAATACTTTTGTATTTTGCTCGTCTGATTTCAATCTCCTATTTCTGTCCATCTTTCAGATTATCAGATTTGGTTGTGCCACCAGGGATTGTACGCCAAATGAGCTGGGTGAACAATCTGTGGCCAGACCAGTTACCTGAGGACTGCACCTACTCACGGCCAGAGGTACAAAAGTACTGTCTAATGGGTGTACAAGACAGCTTCACTGACTTCCATATTGATTTTGGTGGAACCTCCGTGTGGTACCATGTGCTCCGCGTAAGTACAACATCTAAGTCCACCTGTTTCTCATCTATCATTTCTATGCCATTCAGTATCTGATTTCAGGATTGTTTTAGAATTTTTTTTCCTAATATTCTTCAAGAGATGAATTGTTTGAATTTCTTAGATGAAGCATTTTCATCATTAACTACATTCTATGATTGTTAGATAAGGGTAATGGATAAATAAATGGAGTAGTTACTGGCAAGATTTGACTTGACATTCTATATCCTTGGGTGCCCGTCTGACATTGACGAAACCATCCTGCTGAGCAAAGTTAAATCCAGTCATATAGCTACATTCTTTCTTGACGGTTTTTAATCCATGCTGATTAATGGTTGTAGACTGAAATGAAATGTGCAATAAAAAGTGAAAATTAGGATGAAAGATAAACTTGTAAAAAAATAAATCTCTGTCCAAGTTACATCTGTGATCTTCTTTCATCCTGTGCTGTTACCTATTATTTGGATGAATAACTTTTGATTTCTGTGAAAATATTCTTGGAAAATTTATCCTGATTTTGTTAAACTCCAGTTGGAGCCTGGAGTTGACTTGCTTTTTCTACCGTAACAAGAACAATCCTTGACAAATTTAGGAGTAAATTCTTCACTGTTTGTCTGTCCTATCATACTGAACTAAACTGAAATATAAAATTGACATTCCCCTTTTGTGATTTGAAATCGTGACCAACTTATTGATAGGTGGCTCTCATACCGACTGAGCTAAATTGACCATTCTTACATGTCTACGAAAATTTCTGAAAAATTTGCAAAGGTTTATATCATTCTCATAAATATATATATATTTATACTAAAAATCTTTCTTTTTTTTTTTTTGTGTATATAATGCAAAAATTTCTGTAATCATCTTGATTTGAAATAAAAGTAGGAGTGAAGTTTGACCCAGCAGCAGCCAGGCTTTTCTTCATTATTTTCAACTTGTATCCAATAATGGCCATATATTGTGAAAAGAAAATTGATAGTTCTATGATCCATGGGCCTCACCTTGCCCAGCTTATTAGTTCAGTTCTTTCTAAGATGATGGACTGTATGTCACTAGGATTGTTTCAATTTCTTGAGATGTATAAAAGTTAACTTGAAAAGAAATGTTAATAGTATTATTCAGACTTAAAACTTGATCATGTAGGTAATACTAACTGCCACTGTTATAAGCCAGAGAAGAGCACTATCAACAAAACTTACAGGTGTTACTTAGTTGTCTATGACCTAATTTGTAGATTTAGTAGTTCATTGGGAATGACTCCTATAATTTACAAATATAATGGATTTTTATTCTGTTTAGATAAATTTAAAATTGATTAAACATTAGATCCATTGCAATTTTCTCAGTCAGACAAGGAATTAATTTTTGTCATGTTTCAAACAACCCCTCTTTTCTTGCCTGAATTATGACATTCATTTTGTATATGTTCATTTCATTTTTCTCTCTAATTTGGAAAGAAATCTTACAAAATAATGTCCAACATTAATAAAACCCCATAAGAAAGAAGTTAAATCCTTGGCTTTTCAGAGAACTTAGAGAATTACAAAAATACTGGTGTTTATGTGCAGAAAACCAAAGTAACAGTAGAAGTGTATTCAGACACATGAATCTAACTATGATATTTATCTGCAAAATCTTTGTTTCTAGTTACTCCTTGGAACTGTTTTTCATAAAACTTGAGCAACCTTTTGCAGCATTCTAGTGAAATCTTGATGTACTCTTTTTGTAAACCTTCATAGATATGCTTCCTCAAAGTTATGGCTCATTGTCTTGGAAGATAAAAAAACATCCTTCATCCAACATTGTTCTATCTTCATTTCAAGTATAAATTCTGTGCAAAAGTAGGATCGCTGCTAACAAGAATTTTGTCAGCCATCAGGTATTAGATATTACCAGCCTAAAAATGAATCACTGTAGCCAAGTTGCTTCAATTTTCTCACATTCCTACTCTCTCTGTAAGTTCTTATCTCTCTCTCTCACCCAAGACTTTCACTTATCCATCTCCCACATCTCGACTTCAGACAGTGATACAAAGTTACATAGAGCAATACATATCTTGACAAAACCAAAGGCAGCAATCAGTTTGAGTTATCAGTCCGAGGGAAGAGTGTAAAAAAAAAAAAAAGCATGTAATTTTTATTATGATGAAAAAAATTCAACCTTTTACTCTCCCTCTCACTCTCACATATACATACACACATTCTCCCTCTCGCACTCTTTCCCTCTCGCACACACCTTCATTCATTCTCTGTCTCTCATGCTTTCCCACTCACATACACCTACACTCTCACACTCATTCTCTCTCTGTCACACTCGCAATTTTTACAATGGATTTAGCACATTTTGTAACCACTTAAACCAGTGGAGGGAAAAAGGCCTGTTTTCAGAAGTTGGCTTTCTTTTTCCTTTCTTTTTTCCTTTCCCTTTCCCTTTTCTTTTCTTTTTTCCAACTTGAGCCATAATGACTACCTGGGCCAAAAAATAAGGATAGACATCTGACAACATTTTTCTCTCTTTTGACCGTTGTTTTTCAACTTGAAAAAAAGATGCAACTGTTACCATTTATCAAGTAACTGGTATTGAATGGCATTTCTTTGAATATTTTATATTTGAGTTGTATTATTTGTTGTTGGTAGAAAGAAAATGGTCGTAAGTTAGCTTTATAAAAGCATTAAATTTTGATTTCAAACCAAAAATAAACTGCTTTAAAAGTCAATATATCTTTTTAAAGGGCAACAACTTGATTGTTATGGGTTTATCTGCATGCAAAATTGATAAACAAAGTCAGCAAAAAAAAACCTTGAATTTTGTAAATATTTGATTCCTAGCTGGTGTACCTGGTGTTGCCCAGACAAATTTTGAATATAAGAACATGAAATCAAATGAGATTCCCCAAAATGACATAAGTGGGTGGGCTGCTTGGCTAATGAAATCCTTTAACTGAAAAAAGAATTTTGGATAAAATCTTTGGTTCTTTCAAGTAATAAGACTTTTGTTATCTTTGTGAAAGTGTCCTTTTTGGAAAGAAAATGGAGGTTGGTTCTATTTGCAATGTAACAATGAGTCGGAACTATTCTAATAATTTCCATCCATTATACAAAAGTACGGCTTGGAAGTACCTTGTTTACTCCTGTTGTGAAACCAAAATTTCTATTCTGGGGTTGCAATAGGTTCATTTTAATTCTGTTCAGATAGAAATTTCATGTTCTAGAAAATAGATTACGAAAGGTCATATTACAAACGGAGTAAGGGTTCAGCTAAAAATTATAGTTAAATCTTAGATAGAACCCCAACTACACCCCAAACAAACATTTTTTGAAAAAATGATTTTATTCCTTAGGTGACAGGTTTGATTGAAAGCAGCAAGTATTTAATTGGGGGAGGAAAAATTGATATGTTTGTTGGCTTTCACTGCATAAATTTTATACTAAGAAAACCACCAAAGAAAATGAGCTGATGGTTGATAGTTATAAAAAATGAATTATCAGTTGTAAACAATATTTCTTATAAGAAAAAAATACAATCAGCCCTCCAATTTTGCTGATAGTAAATCTGTATTAGAATTATTAGAAATGTCTTTCACAAATAAAGTATAAATGAATTTAATGTAATAAAATTTTATCAGGAAAAAAATAATACATTCTTTAGCTTCCACTGTTGAAACAAATTTTAATCTGAGAAAACCACCAAATGAAATAAGCTAGGACTTTTCAGAAATTATTATTTACAATATTTCATCTTCGAAAAAAAGCAAATGCAGTTGGCCCTCCAATTTTGTGATGAGTATTTGAACTGTAAAAAATGTCTTACAAATAAAATCCAGTGTAAATTCGGGTTGATATAACTTGGTAATATACTGTACACATGAAGCCCTGTGGTTTACTAAATTTCAGTAGTTCATTGTTTTTCTCAACAGTCCATAAAATCTAATAGCCTGATTTAATCAGCTTGTAAAAGGGGAAAGGAAAGGAAAAAGAACCTGACCTTTGACTGTCAAATTTGAAAAGGGTAATAGAAGGCATATAATTTGAGAATGACCTCTGGTGACCCCAAAGATCAGTCTAGGTGGGAAGTTGATTTTTATTGATTCTCTATACCAAATATCTGGTTCATCAATAATGTAAAGAAAGGAAACAAACAAACAAAAGGCTCAAATATCTGTATAGTTTCTCTCTTTTTTTTCATCATTATTATTTTTTATTTGTTTTTTAAATTTTCTATTATTAATTACTTTTGCATCATATTTATTACTATTAGATTATAATAATAATTAATATTTTAGGGTATTATTCTAGCTTGAAGAGGATTTAATTTTCAAATTTTTGTATTAGATTATTTGTGAAAAATGTGGATTCCACCACTTTCCGATTGAGTCATCTTTTGCCTTCGTTCCATAAAGAATACTTGATATAAAGAATGTACAAAAGAAGCTAAGGAAGATATTAACACCTGTATTTTGTATATTTGTGTGTGGTTGTGAAAGCATTTTTTTCTTGTATCATTTATTCATTGTTTTCATCTTTTTACCAGGGTGAGAAGGTGTTTTATCTTATTAGGCCTACCCCAGCCAATATGACTTTGTATGAAAACTGGATCTCTTCATCGAACCAGAGTGAAACCTTTTTTGGTGATCAGGTGGACAATTGTTACAAGTCTGTGGTCACGGATGGACAGACATTGTTTATTCCGACTGGTTGGATTCATGCTGTCTTCACACCTGTGGATACTCTTGTGTTTGGTGGAAACTTCTTGCACAGCTACAATATTCCACTCCAGCTCAAGTAAGTCATTTACCTCAATTTTTGAGATGAGGTATTATCATTATTATTTCTATTATTATTCGGACTATCCTCATCTTGGTTGTTTTTCATACAACGTTTCGGCCGTTGTACTCTACGTCCTTCATCTGGTAGGTGTGGGGAAGTAACGAACCGAACCCTTTATTTAACATAGCGTAGTGGTTATAGAATCAGACAGAATTACTGCAAAGTAATCTAATGGTTCTAGGTTCAATCCTAGTGTGAGACAATAATAATACTATTAATGCTAAGAGGGGAGTGCGGTCAATATACCCCCGTCAGTTAAATAAAGGGTTTGGTTCGTTACTTCTTACCTGATGAAGGCTGTAGAGTACAACAGTCGAAACGTTGTATGAAAAACAACCAAGATGAGGATAGTCCGAATAATAATAGAAATAAGTCATTTCCATCAACCTTTTTTTTTTTTTTTTTTTTTTTTTGTGACACATTACATAAACCATGTTGAAAACTAACTTCATACCAACCTCAAATGTCATGTAAAAATCTATCTTCTATTAACTTTTTAATGTTTTATACAGATGAGTGTCGGTTGACTTGGTTTTTTTTATTTTCCCCTTAAGTGTGTGTGTGTGTGTATGTATTGTACCCTTCTCATTTTTGTAATTTCATACATTGGTAGATTGCATGAAGAACTATTTTAATTTAATTTTAATGATATACTTTTGAAATACTGATAAATATTGCAAGTTCTTTATATACAGTGCTCACAGTTTTTCTCTTTTTGTTGAATTGCTTTTCTTTTAAATAAGACTTTTAAGTCTTCCAATAAAATTGATATTTCTTTCCTCAACAAAATACTGAATATCTGTTGCAGAGTCTATGAAATTGAAAGACATGTTAAGACACCAGAGAAATATCTTTTTCCCAGTTTTGAGACAATTTGCTGGTATGCTGCAAAGTATGTGCTTGACATTTTGAAAGGTAAGTTAGGATCCATAATCTCTTTGTTATATTTGGCTATTCATCTTTACTCTGTTTACATTTATTAATTTCTTTGAATGAGACCTTTAGCAAAAGGATAGAATTAGAGATATTTGTTATTTCAGTTATAGATATTTGATTTTTGCTTTCGTGCAAAGGTTTGATCTACCTTTAGCTATATCACAATCACTGATGCTCACCTGGAATTAGGCATGTTGCTGTCATACAAAGGGTTAGTAGAGTGAAAGGTACTGTTAATTTCGTTGAAGCCTTTTCAGTCTTCTGTGTTTCTGGAATTGGCACAGGAGGACGGGGTTGGGCAGATACCATCTATTAGTTTAAGGCACATAACACAATGTTGATTTTAGAGACTTTAAATTCTGTATTCATACTCCTCGATTGGACTAGGAAAAATGTTTTTTTTTTAAACCCTGGTTTTTGAGAGGGGGGGGTTAATCAGCAATGTAGGTTTATCCTAGATGATCCCTTAGTTTGGGTTCGCCAGAATTCAGGCTTCTTCATCTGTCTTCTATGTATCCAGACTTTGCATATTTTTGCTAAATTTACTGCATTAGAGCAGTAATTTCTTTTTCCTTTTCTTTTTCTGTCAAAGGCTTTATTTCCCGGGTGATAGTGTTTAATATATGGTATTTTTTTATTAAAAAAGATAACAGTTCTACTTACAAGAAATCCTAAATCTCTAGTAACCAAACAAACAATTTTTTAAACCTGGCCTCTTGTAATGTTGTTCATTACAATTTTTCCAACATGTTTCTCTCTTTCTGCTTCAAGAAAAGCTAAAGTTTACTTAGTTCAAAATATTCTTCAATTTATTATGTTTTAGGTGAGCATTCATTTACAGACAATGCTAAAGCCATACAAATGTTTCTTTATTATATTAATAAGTATGCTTAGTTTTTACTTGAGAACACTGCTTTTATCATAATACTTTTTCTTTCTTGAGGGCAAAATAGTAACCTTACAAGTGCATGATATTCCATTGAATTTTATTTTTAGACCAATTTTCAAATATGTTAACCATGTTTGTAAGGAATTAAGTGACCCCAAGAGAGAAATGGATGAAGAGAGATAGAATACACTTTTTTTTCTTTTTTTTCCTAATTTGTCAATCATAGTGTTGGTAAAGATAGAGGGTGGACAAAGAAAGAGGAATATTTTTACATCAACTTTTTCTTCCTTTTTTTTTTCTTCTTAAGATTCATTCTTGAGATTAAAAAAAATAGGTAGTACAAGAAAGAAGAGAGAAAGAAAGTAGAATATACAATGTTTATGCGTACTCCATATGTATGTATTTATGACTTGAATTTTCAACAACATTTTTAGTTTTATTCTTGATGCAATCCTTATTTTTGTTTCAGATGTCTTTACAGTCTTTAGCTTGAAAACTCAATTGGAAACAAATAGTTTTATTAGACACACATGGGGACAAATAAAGTATATACAATGTTGCAAGGGTTGGGGGGGGGTTGTCCTAAATAATATTGTTTTTTGTTTTGTTTTTGTTTTTTTGTTGTTGTTTTATTTTACATGTTCTGGGTTGATTTTGTTCATTTTGATTCAGCCAGTATTGAGAAAAGTATCCAGTTTTTGCTGTCAAAATATTGATTTTTGATAAACTCAGCTTTCCATGAAACTCTCATAACTTCCAATACATAATTTTTTTTTTTTTTTTCTTTCCTCTCAGAGTGTGAAGAAGATGGACAGAAACCATCTGACTACATTATTGCTGGTGGCCAGGCCCTCTCCCAGCACCTTAAATCATGGACCCAGAGGAAAGATGTGAGTTTTTTTTCAAATTTTCATCTCTTTTTCATTCAATTGGAATTTGTTCTTGTTTTTTTTTTTTTTCCTTTATATTGATGTTGTGTGTAGCATATGTGTATTTCAGGCAACATCTCCCCCTCCTTGCCCTTCTTTTTTTTTCTTTCAACTCTGGAGTGTTTTGAGCATCAGAACCCACTTGTTATCACTGGTCTGAAACCAATAAATATCACCATCTTCCTTTCCCAATCTCTTTTTATGACTCCCTTACTCTATTGCTGTGGCTGCTTGAATAATACATTTTTCCCTTGTTTATACTTCACATACATTTGATAATGTGACATTCTGTTCCATGTTCTGCTCCAAAAACTAAGTATAAGATATAAATTGTTTAAAATCCTTGGTGATTAGATGTACTTTGAAAATGCAGTGGCCTTCTATAGTTAATGGCAACTGAATTTTATAAAGGCTTAGTATGACATATATCATTGTTCAGTTTATCTATCACTCTATACACCTTATTTAATAACTGCTAAGATACTTCTCGGACTTGACTAGTGTCACAATTAACTCACGATAAATAGTATCATGTTTATTTTGATTCCTTTGAACTATACTCCTTAATATACTACTGCCATTTATTTTTAATTTTAGAGTTCATAAATACTTTTGAACTTTTATTATGGCTTAAATAAAAAATCAATGCATATGCAATTCTGTTTCTACTGAAATAGTGTAACTTTCCCTTGTCTCTTGCATGAGACATTGATCCTTGTGCTCAGCTGAGAACTTGATATTAGTCTTGGCATTAGAATTATGTTCATCAAACCATAACAAAAAGACAATCATCCCTAATGTCTGCTACTTGTGTGGTGTGGGTTTGTTTTTTGTTGTTTTTTTTTTTCTCATCTTAGAAATTCAATTAAAATATTGATATTATATTATTGGAACTGAATAAATATCTGAAAGAGTAAAAAGAAAATTTCAAATGAAAGATAAGTTGCTTTTTCTCTCCGTACTAAAAATTTAAACTCATCCCTCCAGTGTTTAATTACTTATTTGGAAATAATAGTCAGTATCTTTCTGTCATTATAGATTATAAGTGATAGTACATTTTCCAGAGTTTCTTATAAGATACCGAAATACTGATGTTTCTGTTAACTCTACTTGCTGTATAAAATTAGATTAATACTTCAGAAACAACCTTGAAGTGATTTCTAAGAAAAGACATAAAATTCACGGTACTTTTTAATGAATTATGTCAAAGCAAACTGGATTAATACAGAAATATTGAACCATTTAGTTGATATTCTTACATTGAAATCCTTCATTTATCACTGACTTTAGCCAATTTCTTCTCTGTTGCTAATGCTTGTTTTTATACCTTCAATTACGTCACGATTTTTGCAAACGTGTAGATAGATTTTGGTTCAGTTATTTCTTTTACTGCTTGCTTCAGTGTTTATGTGTGTATCTCCTTAGAGGAAAGACAAATGATTATTTTCATATTTTTGTTAACCTCTCTTAATTACTCTTTAGTTTTACCGCTTGAACAAATTATGGTGGAAATCTTTGCCTTTTTAGGCATTGTTGTAGGTCCTTATCTAAGAGCCCTTGTAATTTTTTTTTCTTTTTTTTTTTTTTTCTAAATCTTGCCGAACCCTCCACTATCTGTACCATTTCATACAGAACACTCAGGGGGAAAAGCATGTGAAATTGAACCAGAATAGAACACAATAAGAAAAATGACGAAGATGTGAAGTTGTAGAAAGGTACATCATACCCCTAACCAGCTTAGTAAATACTGAGCACAGTAGGATTTGAAATACATACAGTCACAACACTTACAAATATGATCAGAAAACATCATGAGAAACCTTCCCCTGAAGCAGGCATTCACAAAATACCGTGCAAGGACTGCCATGCATTATACGTAGATGAAACATCTAATGGATATGAACATTGAAGAGTTGTGATTTTAGATGATAACCTGAACACCCTTGTCAACCATCGTAGGTTGTAAGTTAGGTCATAATTTCAACCTAAGAAAAGCTTAGCTAATCCCAAGTGGATATGACAAATAAAATGCAAATATATAGTGTCCGCCCTTAATCCGTAATGCAAGACTATAACCCAAGGTCCTGGCCCTTTCCATATAGCATTGACCAAATTAATTCGGAAACACAGAATAAAAGTCAATGTGAATAGCAAAAATATATACAAAGCTTGTTAAATATCTCACGGGTAGGGGTGGGGAATTCTTCTCACTCACATACACACACACACACACACACACACACACACACACACACACACAAACATCATTGTCCCTTTACTACACCATTTTCAGTTCCTCCTCTTTTTCTTCCCTACTGTTACTAGACAATCACAAATGCAAACATACCACAGTTGATCACACACAACAAAACCATTTACTGATAACTACAAAAGCATTACCCTCTACAAAACACCACTCACTTGGACACACACATAATAATGCAGTAGTCCCTTGAATTTTGCAGGGATCCGGGCCCAGACATTGGAATAGTGCGAATAGCCTCTCTAACTCGCACACCTTGCCATAGTTACGAAATTTGCACACAATCCAGATACAAACAACTGACTTAATGTGTCTGTATGGAATGATGATCATTTAATCATTTATTTAGTGCATTTGGAAAATACATGGAAAATCTAAATAACAAGAAATCAACTTGGACTTCTGTGTGATTTTTGCTGACATGCGCAACATACTTTACCAGAAAATCAACACCTTATGAAAAAAGTCAAACCATATGAAACTTAATTTTATTTTCTGAATTTTTGTGTTATTGGCAAGAAAAAGATTGGCAAAATAAGAACTGTATATCTTATAGAATTGGTGATGTTTTTTGTATATAGATGGCAGGAATATTGCAGATGAGTTAAAAAAACAAAACATTTACTGTAGAAAAATGTCCAATCTTTCACTCACGAAAACACTTGGATTTTATTAAAAATTACAAAAATCAACTATCTATTGGATTTTGATGAAGATTTCCAGTTCTTATCTAGTAAAGGACAAATTTTTATTTTGAATAAGTTTCCATTCGAAAGATATTATTTTGAAATTTATTTCAAAATTTTGAAAAATTTTATTCTATTCTTTCACTCTGCCTAACTCTGAGATTTTGTTAATTATAATGCAATGATATGATTAATCAAATATGATCAGTGAAAAAGAATAGTGTGTTGGAAATATTTTCTGTTTTGGTGTTGTTGTTTTTTCTTTTATAAGTATGGAAAGTCAGAGGGGTTAACTTAAATACTGGTATTTTGGGGTTTGTTGTTTTTTTTTATTATTATTATTATTTATTTATTTATTTCATTTTTTTTGTTGATTTAAATTTTTTTACTAATTGAGACTCATTGTAGACACAGCTCGGATACAGCCGTTATCAATCTTTTTTCTTTTTGTTTATTCCTGTTGTGCTATCTTTTATTGAATTTAAATTTAATTTCAAGTTATTGTTTAATTACGCTTTCGACTGCTTTTTCTTTTTTTTTTTTCCAAAGTTTTGTCAAACGAGTTGTCAACACCAATTATTGATGTTTTGTCGGTTAAATTTTTAGAAAACCCAGAAACACTGAATTAAGATTGCCCGATTATGTTATTCTTTAAAAAAAATTTTTTAACATGTTTGTTTTTTGAAACGAATAGTTTAAGATTTTTCTTTCAATCAAAAACAAGAAAAACTTTGATCAAAATATTCGAAAAAAATTTTCTCTAGTCTGTGAGAGTAGCTTGCCTCTATTGGAAAATAAAATCATGAATAAATAAGTCTGCAAAATGGAAGGGACTACTTTTGTTTGAAACACACTGATAATATCCACGAATAGTCCTCTGTCCCCAACATGATGCTGACCTATGGCCACTTCTTAAGCAACATCTGGGTCAAGTTTTTCCCACTATGTATTAGTTTTATTTCCTTCATTGTTTATTCTATTTCTGCCCAAGGACGCCTTTACTCGGGCAAAATGTGATGGAATTATAATTTTTTTAAATTTGAGGTCTATTGAAACAAGTGTCAGTATTATCATTCTCATATTATCGATCATTCTATCAAACATGAGTTGTAAAATTTCTGTCTCCAACTCTACAGTAATTTCAAGCCCAAGCTTTTCTTGGCTAAGAAACAGACTCTGAGAATTGGCAGCATTTTCATTTGGAATTGTTCTTTTCCAATATTGCTTTTGATATTTACCTTCATCACACATACATACATATATATATATATATATATATACTTGCTAAGAACTTATCAAATTTTGAATTTTTCATAAGGCCTTGCTTATAAGCAATATTTATTTCAATAATCATTCCTTTTCAACTTATAGTCATATTGAACAGACTGAGCTTATAATAATGATTCTATCATATTGCTAAATATAATTGTTACAATTCAGTGCATGAGTTGAAAGTTCTGTAAATTTATTTCTCATGTTATGTACCCCTATATCCCCCAGTCATCTTTGATAGCATGAAGTGAGGAATATATAGGTTTATACGTGAAATGTTTTGCTTAGATAATCTATCCTGGTTAAAAAATCAAAAACTTCAAATATATTGAGCAATTAAACCAACTTTCAACTGAAATGGTTTTGAAAAATTCTGAAGTTGGTGGAATTGTAGATAATCTTTTTCTTTTTCAATTCAATATCAGAAAACAACATGACTTGTGATAATAAGTCTTTTTCTTCATTTTTCTCATTTTCACAGTTTTACTTTTTGTAGATAATTAAAATCTATAACCACAAGTTGTATTCTCTAATTTAACACCAATTGTGAGTCTGACAAAATTTATGCATGTATATGAGTGAGTGAGTGAGAGTGTGTGTGTGTGTGTATATATATATATATATATATATATATATATATGATATCAATGTTTGAACAAAAAAGATATATAAAAGAGTTACAAAGACATCTTTGTGAATGAAAACTATTGGCTTCCATAATTACAAGAACAAAACATGTTGGCGGTTGCTGATGAGTGTGTCTGGCACAAAATGTTGACATTCACCAGGTATATATCAATAGCTTTATTTACTGTGTTAGATATTGAGCACTGTGATTGAATATCATCAACAACGGATGAAATAAGATTTTTCTTTCTTTTTGTATTCTCACAAATTAGAAGATACATCATGATCTTATATATATATATATATATATATATATATATATATATATATATATATATATATATATACACACAAAATAAAACTAGATGATACAAAAATATTTGTAAGATATTGTCTGTTACCAAAAATACAGGGTGTCCTAAAAAGTATATGTACTTTATCAGTGTTTAATTTTAATATGTAATGTATCAATTAAACAGAAGATATGTAATGCTTTGATACCTAATATATATTACATTTATCGTTTTATTATAAATTTGATTTTAAAAAAATGAAAAAGAAATTCTTATAATTAAAGCAAATGTTACAATACTGATTGGATATATAGACCAATTTTTACTTCATAAATCAAGATTTTATGTATTCATTTTTTGTGTTACTATGTATATTAGTAAATATAACATTTTCTCATTCAACTGATCTGTTGATCTAAGAACATGTTATGACTAAAATTCTATTTGAAATCCTAGAACAAGAATTTTCAATTATTTACTTTTTAATTCTTCAGTAGTTGATGATTGTAAATAATTCTGGTTTTATTTTATTATTAGATGAAGTATTGTAATCCATTTTAATAATTTGGACTGATATTTACCTTCATCATCTCAATTTTTTAGTTATTTAGTTGAGCTATGATAAAATCTACTGAAAAGTTCAGATGATGGCTTTACACTTCATGAAATTCCTCCAATATTATCAGTATGTTGCTTGATCTTTTCAGAAATTTTACTATAAATTGACCACATTATGCAAAAGTAAAACTGATAATGTTCTCTATTGAATTTTGAAAGAAACAATATTGATTGCATTTGAATTGCAAGAAAAACTTCAACTTTTGTCTCTTAAAGGTGTCTGAGGATTATGCTTATATTAATGTATACTATCAGCAGTTGCATTGTTTTTGTATTTTCATGTCTTAGAAAATATATTTTAATTTGGTTTATGATTTTTTTCCATTAAAAAAAAACGACAAAGATATTGTCTTGAAATTAATATTTCCATATGCAATTTTCTTGTCATTCAACTAGAAAATGGAAAAGGTTTTGCATGATGTGAAGTTTTTCTAGCAGAATTGCTTTTGTATTCAAAATAAATTACTTCCATTTGTTGATAATACTTTGTGCCAGAATAATATTTTTTTTTTGTTTACTGGGTAATGTGAACATTTTGATTAAATATTTAAAATAACCTGATTTCATAAGCAATGTTTTTAGTTTTTAAATAACCAAAACGTTGAATGGCTGTTTAAATCATGGTCATACCTGATGCAAACACCAAAATCAATATTTGCCACCTTATTGTTTGCGGAATATAAAAACAAATTTCAATGATGATTTCATTGGAAATTCATTTTATTGCACAAAATGTCAGTAGCACCCAATTCAATTGATATGATGAACATTTAATGTCATTCTAATCCATAAAAGTCAAAAAACTTACACAGTTGTCTCTTTTTTTAACTTCTTTAAAAAGGAAAACCTTTTCACGGTATATCAGGGTCTCATTTTTTTTTTTTATGGAAGTCACTGCCAATGCAAAAGAATACTTTCTTCATGCATTTCTTTTTAGTTCCTTCCTTACCTAAAATTGAAGCTGTTCTTCAAAAATGAATATTTGGAATTCTCAACTAGTCAATTTCTTACTCATTTCAACATTGCTTTATTGTAATGATTGCATGAGGAGCCATCCTTTCAACACTACTACAAATGATTTAGTTGATTTTTAAGCTATTTTCATTTGTAGAATATCCAAATTATCACATTTTTTTTTCTTTCAATCTTAATGTCTCCTCGTCCATATAAAGTGAGCAAAAGATAACATTTTTATTGAGAATTTAGAATCTCTTTCTAACCAGAATTTTCACTTACCAATTACAACTGGTTTTTCATTTTTTGTGTTTTGGGTATCCACATTTCTATGGGAAATCTAACTCTTGGTATTTCTTCTTTATGGCTGTAAGTAGTGTGCCAAAGAATGAAAGCCCTCTTACACAATCATGTTTAGTAATTCTTTTAATTTCAGTTAAAGAAAGTGTGCAAGGTAGTGATTAGCATCTTATTCAAAAGGCTGAAACTTGAATATGGCTAGTGTCTTAAAGAGACACTCAAAGATGGCCATGCTCAAAAAGCATAGACAGAAGAAAACTAAAAGCACCTAAACATTGGAGTGATGCAGATGATCATGGAATGCTTCAGTTGTCTTTTGCAGGTGTTTATTGGAACACCTGAATTATTTGATTATCTGAAGAATTTGTTTGGTCATGTGATATATATACCATATTTGATGGCATGTAAGATCCCCCTTACTCCAACAGGGAACTTTATGGAAAAAAATTAATTTCCCTGATTTCTTCTCATTTATCACCCAGTTTTGCTAACTCCTCCTCGAGTTCTGCTCGAGTTTACCTTTTGAGCCATTTTGGGCGGGAAAAGAGGGAAGGGTCTTATATGCTGTTGAATGTGATATAAAGTGTGTCTGACATGGTATTTGACTTTTCAAGAGATAATATATTCGACTATATAGGCTTGGTAGTCTAAAGCCTGTGTTAGTCAAATATGTATGCTTGAGTGATTTCATAGAATGTGATTGTTATACGAATGTGATTTCTGATCCACGGTATTTCATGGCTGATTGCTTAATAAATTCTGATAGACCTTAGGTGCTTTTATTTTTCTTTGTCTGAATTGATTTCTGAATGTCACAATTCTCTTGGGGAGTAGTATGTTTGGTGCCAAACAATCATACAGTGAACCGAAAGAATTGCTCTCAATATTTAAATGATTGGAATTGGACCATGTTGTACAAAGCAGCAGCAGATCGTATCTGGGATGACATCATATGTATGATTATGTATAAAATACTGATATTATCAGATCTGCTGACTACTCTCATCATCAATCTAATGATGCTTTTTTTTCTGCTGTACTTTCACAGTTGAACAGCCAATACATCGTGAGTTTCTTTGTTTATTTATTCTTATATACTACCTGCATATTTATATTTCTATATTTTTTGTCTTTATTGTTTCCAAGGATTGGTCATGACATGTGGTAACCACAGCATTTGACTTGCTCCAGATGACACCACGCATATCTTTCCTGGATTGCACATCAATGAACTCAGCTGGCACTAACAAAATGGCTCCTAAGAATTTTAGCATTCAGCTTAGAAAGATATGTAAATAAGCAGGTCTTATGAATATGGTTCCTAATTGTGGAATAAAAAATTTTATCTCTGTTCAACTATTCATGACTATTGGATTGATGCAAGTTGAGAACCCATAGTATCTAAGAACCAGTTCATTCTAACAAGCTCATGTTCTAACTTGAAATACTTGCGAAATTTTCGTTACTGTTACTAAATTATATGTGAAAAATGCATTATGGGAAGAAACAAAAAGATATAACTACAAAATATAGCTGATATTTATTACATGTCGCAAGAACAATCAAACTATCTTTCTAATACCATTTGTCATTTTAAATCAACCTAAAATATGATATACAAATTATATTTTAATTTGAATAAATGACATGACAGATTGAGCATAAATATAAAATGTTTTAGGCTTTCTTTGAACAAAAGCTTTAAAAATACCTGACTGCACATATTTCATAATTATATTAATTAGAGTTATGAATAAGGGTATTCATTTTGTTATCTCTTTACTTTGGTTGTACATACAAAAAATGATATTATTTTGAATTATTGATCAACTAAGGCTTCAAAGCAACAAATCAAATTAACTTTTCATTACAGATGTAGTTGACACGAAGAGAAATTTTTTTTATCGTATATCAAGTAGACATTTGTATTTATATCATGAAAAGAAAATTTCATTATTTCTTGTCTTTAAATTCAATAAGAATAATATTGGAAAATTTAATTGTAATATTCTTGAGACCATTAGGGGCTATTCAAGAAATTACTGAATGTTATCGACATTTTTAGCTTTTTGTAGAAATTTACAATTGAATGCATTATCAAGTGCAACTACTAAATAAATTCAGCTTTTAAAAGTAATTGAATCAACCTAGGCAAACTACACTTATATAACTTGTCTGTCTGTATTTGTCTGTTCTTGGTGATAGTAACCAGCTAAATCTGATCAGCCAACATTTGATTAATGTAATAATTCAATAGTAAATAGCTTGAATTAGTATAGATTTTTTAATGAAGATAGGGAAAAAAAAACTTGCTCTAATCAAAGATTATTGAAAATATTTTTAGTTTTGTTGGTTCATTGGTGTTCAATACTGGATTGTGACAAGCTGCCTGCTATATATATATAATATATATATATAATATATATATATATATATATATATATATATATATATATATATTATAATTTGCATCAAAATTGCAGACACATGCACACATACACATGCAAACTCCAGAACAATCAAATAACGAATAGGTAATAATTGATGATCAAACCACTTTTATCACGTGCATATTGATCTACTAACATGTGTCTGTATATATTTGTCATGAATGATTGAGTTTGGAAAGGCTTTTAGGCATTCAACCAGACAAAATGGTTGTCTTTATCATTCCATATCTATTCCTCGTGGAAGAAATCTATGATATTACAGAATATTTCACAAACTACTTTCTATGATTTTTTTTTTTTTTTTTTTTTTTTTCCAAATTTCTTCTCAAAACATTTTTTACTCGTTTTCTCTTAAAGAAAATAACTTATGAGAAATTCAAGTAAATTCATTTCAAAATGGTTAGGTTATAAAGTTCCTGAGAAAAATTTCAATTCGAGGTATAATTTCTGCTGATCCATACTCAGTGAATGAACAATGATTAATTCAAACAAATGAACGGGATAAAACTTTGTATAATGTATTACATTGGGAATTGTTAGAAGAAAGCACTTTTATTGTTATACACGGCTGATTCTCTTGGCCTTCAATTAACAGTAGAAGGCATTTTGCTGAAATGTTCTTTTATTTGGCAAAAAGGCTTTCTATTTTATGATATAAAATTGCATATACATAGATATATCAATATTTCTCCAGCCTGATGATGAAAAGAGCATTTATTTTACACAAAAAATAATCATTTTCAATATTATCTCCTTCCTTGTTAATGCACTTAATTCAGTGGTGGATATCAATTTGATAAATCAAATATTATTCGGTGAATATTTTCTCAAAATTCACTGAACAACTACTTATCAGGCTACATTAGTACTAACCTAAATCCTGGGGTATATCTGGAAGTATTACTGGTTTATTGATTGTACCATATTCTCCATTATAGAATACTTATCGGTTGAAGAGTTATATCTACATCAGAGTGTGAAGATTTTTATAGTATGCTTGACCATCTACTTAAAATTCATTTGGCCCATCTGGTATTATATTGATAAAACATGTTTAAGCTACTGTGAAGGCACGAGTAAAAGTCAAGTGCCTTTAATCCTCTATTTTGTAATTAAGAAAAATATTCAATATTTGTCCGGAAAAAGACCAATCCTCAAAGGTACAAAAATTCACTTTATTGGTCCTGATTCTAATTTAATCTAACTAATAAGAGATGTAGATAGATTTTTTTAAATTTATAATCTTTTGAACACCAGTTTTTCTTCTCATTCTTATAAATGAAAAATAAACAAAAATATAGAAAGAACTATTTTTTCATATTGTGTCTGCCAGAACTGGCTTTTTTTTGTGTGTGTTATTCGACTGCCATTAAATCCCTGTTCAAAATCAATATTTTTCCCTTAAAGAACCCTGATTTAATCTAGCTGAATAAGTTTCCATTAGTAATTTATCAAATATTAAAAGTAGTTAAAATTTGATACAATATTTATGATTTTAACAATTTTCCTTGCTTTCTTTCCTCTATCATTAAAACTCTGATATGGTTCATGTAAATACCTGCTTTGTGCATTTTTGGATTGTCTTGTGATTTGTGTGTCTATCTGGTTTTTCAATCTTGCTGTCAAATCAATCTTGATTTGCTGGAAGAAATTTATCCAAATTTTCTATGAGCCTATTTTCGGTGAAATTAAAGTGTTTTTTACCAGTTAGCTTCTTTTAGATCTCATTTTGTAGTCATAGTTCTCCAACCTATGATGATGCAAAACAGCAATGTTACATTATTTCAGTGGCATTCAATTTCCTGATTCTCATATCATTGAAACTTTATTAGCTTGGATCTGATTGGCTAATTTAGAATTGCCAGCAGATATAAGGTAGACAATTTAGGGGCCCTCATTTCAGAGTTATTACTTTACGAAAACACTTGGCTTTTTCTTCTAAAATCTGTATGATGGGGGTATGTTTACAATTTATTAGGTAAATAAAAGCATCTGCAGTAAAAGTACTATTTATTTTCGATAAGAATTAGTATTTACAACATATATAGTGTGTGCCTATGCACAGACAATATAACATGAAATTCAGTTTTAAATGATTGGCGATTTTACTTTTAAAAATCTATTGGCCCAATTTAAACTGTTTTTAGTTTGTTTTTGTTTTTTCCATTATAAAAGTTGGTGATTTTTCTAAATTCAGTTCAAATTTCTTCAGATTTTCACGTGAAATTTTGATTGTGGTCTCACAACCTTTATAAAAGTTTACATAAAAATTAGAATTATTAGAATTGGTTTTGAATCTGAAAAAAATGACTCATGTCTAATGCTCCCTCTTCTCTAGTCTTTTTTTGTTGTTGTTGTTTCAATTTAAACTACATATTCATTTTTCACCAACAATAGATCTATTTGATTTGATCAAAACTACATATTTGTTTATCCCTTGTAAGAAGAAAAGAAGAAAAAGAACTGATTTTTACATAAATATTTAGTGTCAACTTGGAAAAATATAAATGTGTAGTTTTGTATTCACTTTGTTTTTTGTTCACATTATTTTCCTTCTCAGTTCAAACTGGATTGTTTCTGTTTGCATAAAATTTACATGACGCAACAATATTTAAAGGAAATTATTTGCATGTTTTATTCATTTGGATTGGATTTCTTCTTTGAAAAGAAAATATCATTAGAAAAGAACATGATGAATGACACTGGGACAAGATCAAAATCAAAGATTGTTCTATGTTAAAATCAGTAAAACACATTTTCACATTCTATGTTAGATTGTATATGTACAGGCCAGTTTGTAAATTGACTATTGTACAAAAAATTTTTAAATATTCTTTTCTCTCAATCAATCTCATACAATATATATTATAAATACTAAATCTTATAGTGAAATAGATAGTGCTTTTACAATAGATGCTCTTGTTTTCATGCCTCGTAAACACGCTCTCATCGCACTGATTTTAGAAAAAAAAGAAGTCAGCTTGTATTTTTGTAAATTGATAGCTCTATCATTGGCCCTGAAATTGTCTCCCTTCAATCTGCTGGCAACTGAGTTTCAGGAAATTGATATAGTCCCACATTATTTGTGTCTAGAGCAGGTGGTTACATTGGCTGTGCAAAGTTTTCATAAAATATCTTTTTTTTTTCTTTTTTTTTTTTTTTTTTTTTTTTTAATTGATTCGGGATAATTTCCAGGTTTGAGAATTTTCTCTTTTTTTCTGTCCTTTATTATTAAAAACAAATTGGCAATTATGGTTCGTATTTGAATATATGGAGACCATTGCTGTATAATCATTTTTTGAGCGATGAAGCATTAAAATGTGCATAAGTGTAACAGTTTTAAATTATTTTGAAAAAACAGGGACTTTGTTATTCTTTCTGGAAAGCCTACTCAGTCTCTGCTTCATGAGCTATAACTCGTAAATAGATATTTTGAGTTACAAGCTCTATTCAATGGCCTTATCTTACTATTCAATCATTAAAGAAATATTTGAATTGGAAAAATTCCTCTATATATGAGGATGATCTGAAAATGTCATCATTATTACTGAACAATTCATTCAATATCATAGTTTATTTTTGATAAAGTACCTGCACTTACTATTTTCATTATGAGTACTATTCAAATTAATATATAAAAAGGGATTAAATACCATTCTTTCTGTTCCTGAGTTAGATATATTAATTTAGTTGCTAAATTCCAAACACTAGCTACCAAATTAAACTTATTTCCCCAAATGCTTTATCCTACAATAACTTAGTATGCAGATAAGTAGAATTTGAGCTGTTATTAGTATGGAGAAGAGGCTGCTTGGTGGTTATAGTAATTATGTATTTCCCTCTGGCACCTGTAGTAGTTGTTTTCCAATCCTCAACGAAACCTGAATTTTGAAAGCTGATTTTCAAGGCAGACTGGCTCTCTCTAGTTGAGATATTATTGCAATGAGCAGTCAATTTTTTAAAAATATACAGCACTTACATGGTGTGAATATTATCATTAATATTGAAGGTCAACTCTCTGACCTGATCTGTGGTCCTGAAAATGATCTCCCAGAAAGAAATCCAGCCTGTACTCTTGATATTTTACATTCAAATTAGATTAATACTATGTATTTCAATATAGATAACCTTATGACAACAAAAGAGATAATTTCTTCATAATCCAAATTATCTAAGGGAGGTAACTATAGTTATTTCCTTACCCCTGATTAGTGAACTTACAGAAGGTAGATTACATTCCTTTTTACTGACACTGTTCTACAACATTAATCTATGGGCTATGCTGTCTTGGTCCAATTATTTTTGGCTTCTAGTATAAACGCTCTCTCAAATATCTTTCTTTTTCTTTTGCAAACTTTGATGTAATCTTTGTTCCCCAACCTTATTCAGAACTCTTTACTTTGATCAAAATCTTGTAATGAATATTTGCAACTCATTTCAGAATAATTTCAACAATTCTTATTGCATTTTTTTTGAGTGGTTCTATTTGAAATCATGTCCAATCCTTAAGTCTTGTCTTTTATTCAGTCTGTTTCTGTTTCTGTGCTGCTGCTGCTGCTGCTGCTATGTAGTGTTGGCCCTGCTTGTGTGGAGATTTGTGATGCCATCCACCCCCCCTTTTACTTGATGCTCTTTGCTATGCCAGTCTACCTCTCAACAATTACCATCTCTGTAAATACACTACTAACTCTCCCTATGTATACTTACCCTCATTTTCCCTCCCCCATATGCACTCTTTCATTAGTTGGAGCATATTTACAGATCTTTCTTTTTTTTTTTCTTTTTTTTTTTAACGTATACCCACTGTATCATTCTCTCTCTTATACACATGCTCTCTCTCTCATTTATGCATGTCCTCCCCGCCTTCATATATGTGTGTATACACTGGTGCTCTGGCGTGCAGTTCCTTACACATACACTTTCTTTCCTTCTCTCTCTCTCTCTCTCTCCTATGTATGGACACACTCTTCTCCTCCTTTCACTGTCTCCTGTGTGCTCTCTTTCATACTTACACTCCACCCCCTCTTCCCCATGCACATTATCATTCCACCCCTTCTTCCTTTTCTTTCCCTTTATACACACACACACACACACATACACTTTATCATTTAAGTGTCCATTCCAAATAATCATCCTTGAATGAATCTCCTAATGAAAGGTGCTTCATGCGCACAAAACAAAATGGAGAACTTTCTCTGTTCCTAGTCATATGTTCTATGCAGACTCCTTTTCCCACCCTACACTTATATAATGAATATAATTCATGTCAAGTCTTCCATTTTCTCCTTCTTGTTTGATATTATCTATACACACATTGATAATACTATCCAAATCTGGATTTTACAAATGTTAATTTATTGTTGCTATCATAATTTACTCTGCGTGAATTTTACTTAAACATCAAAGATTGTTTTATCAGAAGGAAGCAAATGAAAATAAATCTTTTTAGTTATCAATGTTTAAATAAAGAAGAAAAGTAATTTGCATAATAGATACTTAGTTATTCGATTACATAGTTTCGAATATCAATTGACAGAAATGATTTTTAAGTTGTTGATCTGCATTGATCTCACCAAAAAGTAGTCTTTGCTCTTTCTCACAGATTATCTAAGTTACCTTGTTTTTTGTTAAGTTATTCAAGGTATGAATACTTGAAAAAACATAAGAATATCATTCATATTAGCGCTTAGGGGTAATAAGTCTAAATCTTTTATTCTGTTATTGAAAACTTATTCTACAAATCTATGTACTTCTAGACACCAATCCATGTCTAACATATTGATACTAATATCAAATAATGCCTGCTTTTATCAGATATTAACTGGCTTACTCTATTCGATACAGGTGTGTTGTTTTTTGTTTGTTTTTTTCCCTAATGGTCCGTGATATACATGAGAGAGAGACAGAGAGAGAGAGAGAGAGAGAGATCAAACTGATTTATTTGTATTTGGCTTTAACCTCATCACCCTGCCTATTTATCCGTGTACCCCCTGATACATCTAATTAAATGTACTCCTTCCTCCATCTATCTATTTCTGTCTCCTCCTACACAATTCTTTCAAATTAAATCATATGTTTTCTCTCATTATTTTCAGAATATGAATTAATGACTTGGATACTTTTGCAATATTTTCAATTATCTTCAGATCCTATCTAAGGGTGGTCCCAAATCATGAGAAGGTTGTGAACTTTGCATATGAATAATAATAACCAAAAGTTAATCTCCTCTGCTGTTTATTTGGATACAAAGTCTTGATTCATTTTCAAGGTCATACTGCGGCCTTTTTATGATGCCCACTCTGTGCCTAAATTGCTCAGTTTCTCTGGTGTATAAGTTTCTGGACATAGACATTATTTATTTATTTTTTTACCAGCTTTTTTCCATTTTATTTCTGTTTTCCATCCATATCACTCAGGGTCAAAACACTCTAACCACTTCAGTAAGCAACACAAATTCAAATATGAAGAAGTAGCTCCTGATGAAACTTGCTAGCCTCTCCTTTCCAATATTTTTGGACCATTTTTATTTCACAAACAAGTAATAGTTGTCTTATTGTATTTGATACCCTCTCAAGCACTCCTTCCGCTACATTACCGAATGTGAAACAAATGCTCCTCTACATGGTACAATCTTTTTCACTGTCGTTAAGCTCATAAGTCCACCATATTGGTCCACAATCTTATGTTGTCAAACCTCCCTCGTCTTTTACCTTGAACTTTTCCTTCTACACATACTTCTGTTAGTCTTTTTGGTCAGCATTTGGTATGGCCAGATAGTTTCAGCTTCCTTCTTTCTGGCAAAATGTTATAGGCTGTAAGATTGCGAGTTTTGAGATGACCCATATTGATTTTGTATAGCACTGTGTAAGAGGTCATAAAGTGCATGATGTGATTTTGAGACACTAGAAGCATTTGCAGAGATCTTTGCTTCCACGTGGAAGAGTCTAGATCATGAAGTACAACAGGCATTATTTTTCATATATTTTTATTTTGATTAAAGGTTAAAAGTATATTGTTCTTATTAAAAGAATTTGATATCCACTTATTGAAATACTTTAGGCCATCATACCGTTGTGCTTTGGTATTTGTAATTAGAAACAGTCAACCAAAACTTCTTCAGTTTTCAAGTAAGTCTGGCTGGCTATCTCTGTGTCCTGTAATGGCCACAACAATTGAGCTAGTGGGTCGAAAATTCATAGATTCATTCCTTGTTATGTTGGAAAAACTGGGGAGGGGGTCATTTTTTTCTTACCCAGCCCCCATCATTTTCAGTTTGGGTTCAATTTGCAATGCAATTTTATAAGAAATTGGACCCTTGGTTTGTGCCCAGCAGCATTGACACTTGTTTTTGTTTTATTTGATACAGACTTTGATAGTTATGACCACCCAACAAAAGGCAAGAGAAGTAACTTATTTATTGATCATCCCTTTCCAATTAGTTTAATTGATGATCCACAACACGGCATGTTGCCAAAATATGTTGGTCATGTGACGGTTTCTATTAAGTGACTAACCAGACCTGTTTTGTGTTCGTTTGATTCTTTTATGTTTTAAGTATTCAGGATGGGACTCATTTTTTGAAAAACTAAGTCCATCTAAGCTTGATGTATATCATTTTATATCATTTCTCACTCACTGTGAGTATATTCCTTTTTTTGTTTGTTTATCTCTTGGGGAATTACTTTTCACTTCCTACCTGTAGTTTTCATTGAAATGTTTTCTTCTAAGCAATGTTTTTCTTTTTCTTTTTCCTTTTTTTTTAAATTGAAGATCTTGACCCCAAAACCAAGCTGACAATTTTTCAAAGAATTTCACCTTAACTGGCATAATCTATTTTATTGATGTCAATAGCGGTAGTATTAGTAGTAGTTGTAGTGTTAGATAAGTTATCTTTATTATTTGAGAATCTACTGAAAGCATTTTCTTCATCTTCAAAGGCCGAATGAAAGTTTGTACTCCCAATCAGTCTCTGTGTGATTATGCTTCTGAGCCTCCCTCAGCTCCCCACCGAAGTTATTTTCTTTGAAAAATATTTCCAGATGATGTGCATAATTCACTTGTCAATATCTCAGTGTATAACACCATTGTGTTCTCACGTGTGGTGTGGACTGATTATATCCTCTAGGATTTATTTTTGAATAGAGACTTAGATGTTCAGTAATTATTCTTTCTTTCTTGTAAGAAGCCATTGAATTCTTGTGTTTATGAGTTATCATTACAACTCAGTTGTTCTGGCTATCCTCTTATCACATCATTGCCCATCTGTCTGGAACTCCCTACGCCAACCGTGGTCCTCCCCTATGTTGTCAAAGATCATCAAAGTTCTGGTGCTGTAGTTGGAACATCACCAGAAAGGGGCATCGGGGTAAAAAATTTAAAAAATGAAGCAGGGAAAACAACAAAACTTGTTGATAAAAAATTAAGTGTTTATTTTCTGTTGGTAATCCATCAGCTTTTCCAGTATCGGACAATCGTCAATGTGATACTTTCTCTAGAGTTGAATGGGCTATTCAGGGAAGATGGGAAGAGCTTGTAGTGGAAGACAATGGTCTATGCTGGGGGTTCAAGCCTGCAATCCAAGAAACAGGGGCCAGACTTCTGCCTGCTGTTACTGTTTTCTGAGTAAATTCTTCAAGTTGAAGCTTCAGCTTTTTACTCTCAGGTTCCAACATCAGTCTTTACATCTCAGTAAGTCAGCACTATTGTTAACGTCAAGAGTTTGTTTGGCAACTGGTTTTGTCTGCTCAAACTATTATCCTCACCCCCCACCTCGTTTCACTTCAGACCAGTCTTCAGGCATTGACTTTGTACCAAAAATCTCATCGGTACTCCTCCTCTCTCAGGTGGGACCACACTTCCTTTTGTCCTCCATCCCTGCCCCCCATCTTTTTTTTTTTTTTTAGTGTGAAAGGGGTGGTTCTTGGCCTTGTTTTAATTGATTTGAGAAGGCCTGCAATAATATTTTCCAAACAGAGAATCCATCACTGTCTCCCTGGGCGAGTAGAACAAACATTTCCTGATTTTAGCTTTTCAAACGTACTCATCAATTGGGCTAGGATGCTTTGAATGAACCCCAAAATATAAACCAGATTCTTCTTCCCTGGTTGGTTTTAGATATATTTCACTTAATTTCTAAGATCCTGCAAGTCATATTATTGCACTCTTCCGTGATTTCTTTCATGAATTAGCAGACAAATAGTTACAATTAAGCTTAAGGGTATCATTCTCATTGCATTATCAATATATAGTTTAATTACTAAACATGGTTTTCAGAAAAACCACTCCCTAAATGTAATCAACAGACGGTTTAATGATATATCCAGCCTGTAAGATTTAAATCGACCATTCGACTCAGTCGAGTTAACTCTTTTCTCAACTTTCTTAATCACTGATCAAATTGAAAAAAATAAGATTGTTTAACTGAATCAGGGGTTGATGGAGCAGAAATAAACACCCTAGTAGATTTTTTGTGCACATTTGAAAGATGACAATGTGGATGTGTCACACTATATAACCTTGGCAAAGTTTATTCACCTAGTAGCAGGAAAGGTAAAGCAATGAGATCAAAGTCATTATAGCTCATTACACTTTATATGATTCTTTTCTTTTAGACACAAGTCAATCTTTTTTGCATAAGTATTTCAGTCAAGACAAATTAATTTGAGGCAAGTAAACTTTCCCTCTAACTCAGCCAGTGATTGAGTCTTTCTGTGTTTTTTTTTTTTTTCAAATTTTGCAGGCTGGATAAATTCCATTACTAATTAGTTTACAGGCTCTCCAAGGAGGTATCAGTGTGCCTTTCTAAAAATAACCCCATCTCCTGGTTACTAGGATGTATTCAAACTTTTTTACAGTGAAGTTTTGAAATATTCTTTTGCAAAATTTTTAATTCTGTGTATGTTGTTTGGGGGTGGTATACCCATGATAAGATTCAGTGAATAGCAAAGAATATCTGCAAAAATCCTCTAATAGAATCTTTGATTATTCATTATTTGCTTTACTTGTAGTTCAAGTTATCATGAAACCTTGCCTCTCCTGTTCTATTAATGGACTGATTTATATCTACTTTTTGATCAGCCTAATTTTCTCATTCCATACTCTCATTGAAACTTGTAAAAAAATGGTTGAAGCTTTTCCTCTATGTATGTCATGTGAGACAGTTGTTGTGACTTCTCTGTTCAAATAGAATATAATTCAATTCTTTTCTATATTGTCTACCCATTGGCTTTCTGTCTGATACATTTCACTCAAGATGTTTTTGTTACATCACATAATAAGATCCCTTTAAGACCGATTAGAACATTTTTTTTTTCCACAAAAAACCTCTGACAATTTTGAATTTTACTTATGGCTTTTTGACTATCAAATAGATTATGGTTTGCTGTGTTTGAAAGATTTAATGAATTAAACTCTTTAGTTTCTTTAATTTTATACCAATAATTCTATACCATACTCATTAACTCCTAACATTGCCCTTGTCTTTGATTTGGTATCTACGTAACTTTCGACTCTAATTCAATCTCTCCTTTTGTCATGCAATTCAACTTCTCTGCTTCATAACTGATATCTGCACCTTATTAAAGATCTACCTTATAACTGTGGCATCCTTTTTACAGTGATTTCTATGAATTCTCTTATCTTTATTCACTCCACAGAGCACACACTTTTTTCAATATATAACTTGAGTAGTATGTTTGTATGTCAATATTTGCTACATTACAATTCAGTGACTTATTAGTATCTTGGTTCACAAATTCATCAAAGGGTTACTAAAATAAATTGATTCTCGGTACTTCGTCATCCATGTAGTCGTCAATATTTTGTAATTCATTCTTTTATAGATATCTACATGTGTCACGTCTTCGTAAGGTTAGTTATATACTCCCATCGTTGCAATACAGACTCAGGAATAAATATTCTTCATTACACATTAGTCTCTTTTTTAATGATAGTTTTAGGCATATGGTGTCTCTTTGAAACCCTCAATAGATTTAAACCAGATAGAGATACCTCTCTCTGTCTGATGAGCAAGTTTCTACAAGAAAATCTTGCTAACAGAATATAATCTTAGCAATATGAAGTTGTACGTGATGCTGTATGACAAGTATGGATATCATTGTACTTGAAAATTGCATTTGAATTTGGATTTTTGGATTTTGCTTATAGTGGGTTGTATGAAAGATGACTTGCTGATTCAGTTGGTCATAGAAACCAACATCTGCCTCAGATCTGTCATTATATTTACCATTTCTCATGTTGATGGATCATCTTTTATACAGCTTTTATCTCCTGTATATTTTTATTCTGACTTCTAAACCACATTTGGTTACTTCTGTTTTTGGAGATTTTCATCCATGCATAACCATGATGAATGCAGTCAATTCTCTGAAGTCTTCTCAGTGTGTATATGTGTGTGCGCGTGTGTGTGCGCAATTTCTTTTCCGGGGATCTTTTGTTTTAGGCGGTTTCTTTCTCCTTCTTACACTTTCCAACAAAAATATACCAATAAACATTTTTTTAACCAAAACAGTTTTTCTTGCCTCAATTTCAAAATTCTGTTATTTTTGTCAAAAACTTTTCACATTTAAGTCTTTTTTCGTTCACTTCTAACTGCAATGTTTTATTTTAATTTTCTGTTTCTCAAATAGAAAAAAAAAAAAATTTCAAGCTTATTTTTAACAAAATGTAGAAAAAAAACTGATGGTCATGTTCAGAAGAGCAAGCTACTTGCATGCGTGCTTTAGGCCGACCTTTTGTGACAATGTTTGATTCCTTTTCCACACCCATTCATGCTTTTTGCATCTCTTACTTCTCTTACACCTGCAACTACTAACCATTTACTCACCTGTTGGAGGGAGAAAAATGGGGCAGGGGTTGTTTATTGTTTATTTAATCACTTTCAGACCTGATGATCCTCATTCAAGTAAGTACCTCATTTTGTTTGTTTTGGCTATTTTCTATTATCCTCTATATTTCCATTACTGTTTGATCATTCGTTTCATGCAGTTTGTGTACTTATCTCTAAACTACACTGGATTTTACTTGCAAATTCTGGAATAGTTCTATGTAAAGTCCTATTTTCCCAGTTAAAATTATATCACGATATCCCAAAGTCAAATCTACTGTAGCTATTTAGGAAGGATTATTCTGGGTAATAACTCACTTGGGAAGGATTATTCTGGGTAATAACTCACTTGGGAAGGATTATTCTGGGTAATAACTCATATCCGTGATCAGTATTAATGTAAATTAGCAAAAAAAATTAGCTATATGATCCTTCATTGCTTGACGTATGCTACCAATTGAATAGGCAGAAGTAGTTAGTTCTAAATGACTATTATAACTTTTTAAAATTGTGTCTTTGTACTTTTTAGAGTTATATCTTTATGAGTTAGTCTAACCTTCTTTATCCAACAAGCATCTTTAACTTTGGATTTTCTCAATCAATTGCATCTCTTTTTATGCAAGGTAATATTTTTTTGTACCAATTTGTATCTTTACTAATCTTGTTTATGAAGGTTTTCCTTTTATCTAAGATATATTGTAATCAGTCACTTTCAAATAGCTAAGCAATGAAGAGTGAAAACTATTTATTACATTATTAGTTTTGTGTGTTGAAAATGAGAAGCATAAAAAAAAAGTGAAGTCTTGACTGGATAATTTTTTTCCATCTTGAATGCAAAGAAGTCTATAGATTCTATTAAAACAATGCTTACATCAAGGTAGATGTTTGATCTGAGAAATGAGTTGTCTACAAAAATGTTTAGTTTAACCAAGGAAAAGTAATTTCAGAGATGACTTGTTAGTATGATTTGGATGTCAAAAAAAGAGGTTATTTTTTTTTTTTAAATTTGTATTTGATGAAAATATATGTACCAAATGTAGCAGCTAAAATTACATGGAAATAATATGAAGATTATGTATAAATGATTCTGTTGTATTATTTTTATATTTAAAAGATGTCTTGTTTTGCAGCTATGAATTTCTGTTCTATTATAAGAATGCACCTCTGTAATTTGTATCTGATTTTGTTTTCTTTGTGGATTTTCAGTATGCAAAAACAGCAAAACATGACGTTCCAGAGCACATTCAGTATGGCAAACTTTTAAAAGAACTCATTAAAGTATCTCGGAATTTTGAAGTGCAGGTGGGTAACTCCTCTTTTCCCCCTTTTCTTTTCTTTGTGTTGAGCTAGTCTTATTCAAGTTTATGAGAGTAAAGCAGAACATATAGACTGTAATCTGTGCAAATCGGTTCAAAAATTTCACTTGACTCTAAACATTTTTCTCAACTTTTTTTCATCAAGCCATATGCATTCATTTTGCTTTTCACTTGCTTGCACTTTGATCTTCTTCTCTTGAAAATGAGAAAATTACTCTTCTTAAAATGGTTGAAAATACCAATACATCAAGTTTTTAGTTCTTATATTTATTGGTTGAATTTCTGATCCATCTGAGGACAATTCAAACCCTCTTTAAAAAAAAAAAAAACAGCTTTCTTAATACTTACTTAATAAGAGGTCTAGTTTTCAAATCTCTCAACTGAATTCTACTTTCTTATGTCAACGATAATTTCTTTTTCTCTTTAAAAATGTAGAAAACTTCCCCAAAGCCTAAAATGGAACGCAAACGTCGAAAAAAGAACATTCCTACTCCGAAACAGATGCAGAGTTTGGACATTTTACATCAACATACAACTGAAAAGTTACAAGAGTTGCAAAAGCAAGAACATAAGATTGATGAACATAAAAATGTCTATGCATTCTCTGTAAGTTGAAATTATATAGAAAGTTTCATAAGTTCTAACATAGACTGCAAATTCTTATATTTTTTCCTTCTGGTTGAAGTATTATGAACTTGACTACAGGCTTTCTGAGTGAATGTTTGAACTGCAAACTTGAAGTGAAAGTTGAAATTAATGATATTATCAATAATCTCTTTTTAGGTGATGCCATTAAAAATGATAGAACTGTTAAAAGATATTTAAAAAAAAAACGTCTCCTACTTGACACTTACGATGCAACATTAAACTTTGTAGCCTACATTTCCATGCTTTATTACTTGAGAATTGAATCTACAAGTACTTTGTGAGTGTGTGTGTGTGTGTGCACACAAGTGAAGGACTGCTAATTTGATATGTATTAATCGAACTTCAAAAGAAAGATGAATTTTTTTTCACTTCAGTTTGAAATCAATTTAACTTTTTTCATTGAATTAAAGGTAATTTGTGTCTCCAGGAAATACCACAAAGTTGGTTGGTCTGCAGTCCTACACACTACCATTTAGTAATGATTGAAGTATCGATTTATGTGAAAACTACAAAACCACTGTGGATAATAATCTAGAAAAAATGTTGAACTTGGAAAGCAGGAATAATATTTGAGTAAATGTATCCGGTTTTATCTGATTATGTGAATATGTACTCCTTCTTTATGTACAGGATGAACCCCCATCTCCACCACCTGCCAGTCTTAAGATGCGTATTCCCAAGGCGGGAGCATTTTTTGACAATATGTTGAAAACTGCCAAGGAAGAGGAAGAAAATGTCAACCCTGTGGATATTTCCTCTCTCAAATTGAAAGTCTCCAATGGTAGGATTGTAGGGTAAGTTTCGGTGGGAAACTTTTGATAAATTATTTTCACTCATTCCTCACTGTCCATTTTTAACTGTAAGAATATTTTTTTCAGAATGATAGTTGTATGACCCTATCAACTCTTTTGGATTGAGCTGAAATCACTTACTGATTTATAAGCATAAACTGTTGATGACAGTAGATTAAAATTTCTTAGAAAGTGTTATTTTCAGTTGTATAAAATCCTGATATTGCAGAGCATTCGAGTTGTCCAATTCCACCTAACTTGATCGACAGTCTGCTTGTTACTGTGAGAGTATAAAATAATTCATGTTAGACTAATTCATGCAGTTAATTTGTTAGTTATTGATTAAATTTATTTTCTCTAAATGATCCCCCCCTTTTTTTTTTTAGCTTGATCATTGTTTTTTGACTTCTGTGAACAAGACTTTGTGTTTCTCTTTTTCAGTGACAGCTCTAAGACTGATGTGCTAACTTCTGGTAAATTCCAGCCCCTGGTTGCAGACTTTGATGATGATGGAGACAGTGATCCTGATCAGCTGGTCGTTGATGAATCACCTACAGTTCGAAAGAAGAACAAATCAGGTGAAAGTAATTCACGTGGAGGTACAGCTAAAGCCGGATCCTTAAAACTGAAGTTATCATGTATGTAGCTTCTTTTGCTTCTTTGATATTTTACTTGTATTTAGGAGAAATCTGCTGCTCTCTAATTTCTTTCATTTCATGAAGGCAAAAAATTCAACCATTGTCCAAATCACCTGCAGATACAGAAAAGAGCAAAAATAATGTGGTTGGAGATCATTCAAATTTCTAATTGTATTAAATAAGAAATTGTAAATGGTAAAATTCTACTTATTTACTCACTTGATGTTGAAAAAGACATGCAAATGTTGTGTGCTATTTTCAACATCTAGCGTATGGAAAATTCACAACAGAAAACAGAAGTAAATACATGAGTTATATTATTGCTTTGCATGTCACAATAGTTTCTACCTTTTTCTGCATTTGAAGTCAATTTTAAGAGTGGTTAAAATTTTTGCGTACACAGAACAAAAGATTGCCCAATTATTTATTTATTTTTTTTTTTTTTTTTTTACAAAAACAAACAGAACTAAAGGAAGTAAGTGGATACTTCAAAGGTGTATTTCTGTAGGATAGACAGATCAGAAAACTGAGTGAAATGACTAATTCTGTAACTGGGGCAACCAAAATACTGATAATTAAATAACATTCATTTCTAACAACGTTTAATTCAAACATGCAAACATTTCAAATCGCAGATGTGAGTTTGTTGGTGAAATGACATCATGGCAGAGAGCATTCAAAATTTCTAGTGTGCTCTCAATTCTTAGAGAATTTTAGCTCATTTTTCGAAAGCCATTACAAGGGTGAAATATTTAGAGAGATGCCAAGTGTTCTGTATAAACACTTGACGTCAAATCAGTGTGAATTGTTGAAAAACTGAACAGTGGTGTTTTAATTGTATAACATATCCAGGTTGATTTTATAAACTTCTATTGATATTAAATAGTCTAAACAAACAAAATATTGATATTTTATGATGAGAACAGTAAAGTTGAGAAACTAGTCAGCATTACAAAAAGTATGAACGATGGTAAAAATACTAAGTAATGATAGAATAAGGTCCAGAAGTGCGTTAAAGTTACACTCGTCTTTGTTCATCTGGCAAAATCATTTATATCTAGCTAGGCTCTGAAGCAAGAAATGTCCAAAAGTCTGTGTTATGTTATTTAGTCATTAAAATATGTATTATATATCATGACTCAATGCTACCCTCAAGGAAGTGAAGCTTAATTTTTTTTCTTTTTTTTTTTCTTTGAAAGTTTCTGGAAAAAATGCAAATGAAGATGCTGAAGCAACAGATGCAACACTTGGAAGTCCTCCGCCTCCTAAACAAGCACGGAAAACACCTGCACCCAAAAAAGGTGAGTTATAGTACTTTTGCCTTTTTGTTTTTTACTTTTTTTTCATTTTTCATTATTTTTGTATCAATAGTTTTATTACATTTGCCATTACTATGATTAAAGGTTGACCAATTGATCATATCAATGTCAATATTTGACATTTTGACAATACCGGCATCAGTCAGTATTTGATTTCATAAGGCTAATAATCAACACTATCATAAAAAAAGTAATTAGCATTTGAAAAAAAATTGTTCTCATTCTTTTTTTTTTTTTTTTCATTTTGATTAGAAAAAGACCAGATTTTTGTCTATAAATTAGAAAAACAGATTTTCATTTTCATTAGATGTAAAATTTTGTAATATTAGATGTTCACATTAATCAGCGAAAGATGCCTTTTTTTTTTAATCTGAAAAAAAATTCTAAACCCTGTAATTAGAAGAAAATTTCTCATAAAGTTCATTTCTATATGAATAATTAGTTCTGTCATTACCCTACCAAATTGTCCAAAAACGTTTCCGACTTTTTGTTGCTACATTCAGATCAAATTATCACCGATCAAACCTTAAGTTTAACTTTGGTTGATTTTTGCAATGTGTCGTCGATTTGTATTTTTAATTACAGATCAAGACATTCAATGCACATATCACTATGACTTGAATCACTGTATGACCATAATATATAGGAAGTAATTATTGAAACTCACATACCTTATCTACTACACCTCGGAAAACCACTTTTCTATATCTCGGAATTTTTGAGATGAGGTATTATTATTATTTCTATTGATATTCGGACCATCCTCATCTTGGTTGTTTTTCATACAACGTTTCAGCCGTTGCACTGACGAAGGCCGTAGAGTGCAACGGCCGAAACGTTGTATCGTTGTGTCCAAATATCAATAGAAATAACCATTTTTCTATTAAGCAAAATCTTTTTCTTCCCGTGAATCCATTCAGTAATACTAAACAAAATCTGACGGCAACAGACAGGTTTGTATTGAGATTAAACTTTACTCTTTGTTACAATGAAAGGGGAACAAGCCACTGCCTCCATGTTGGAAGAAGAAGAAGAAGAAGCCACCACTCAAGACCAAGGATTGGATCTGAAACAAAGGATGGAGGAAGTGGAACCCTCTGGTCCTTTTGACAAAATATATGCTAATACTCTTGGGGCTCACAGTCATCGAGGAACTCCTGCTACAGATGAGAGTGGGGCTTCCAAGAAGCTGAGCTGTAACCTCCAGGAGCCAGTGATAGTCAGAAAGACTGGTCTGCCACTATTTAGTTGATTGCAGTAACAGATTGAAGATCTGCTTCCAGAGACAAAATATTTACAAACAATAATATTACATAGATTCTTATTCAATTTTGTGGCTTATCTTGAAAAATTATTAATTAGTACATTACACTTCTTCACCTCAGAAGTTCAGACCACATAAAATGTCTGATGCATTGTCTAAACAGTGTTGAGTACTATAATTATGTATTGAAAATGAATCATTTTGTTTTTGCAACTTGAATTCTTAACTGTAAACTAAAATTTGTTGTTGCTTTAGTAATTGACTGTTGAAGTATTTACAGGTAATTAAATTTCTGTTTTCATTTATCAGAAAAAAAGCCTCCTGCTGCAAAAACCAAGAACCAAACTGCAAAAACCCCTGCTACAAGGAAGACACCAAAGAAAACCCCAGCAAAAACTCCCAAAGGAAAAGGAAAACAGGCAAAAACCCCAGATGCGACTATGGTTCCAACTTTTGGTCAGTTATCAACTTGCTTACTTTCCTTCCCCTACACTCTCTATTCATTTTTTTCCTATCTTGTTTTGTTTTTATATTGAAACACAAAATTTTGCTCGATTTTGTTGAAAGGTCACCAAATGAAATGCTAAACCCAACCAAGTGTTGACTTTTTTAATGAATCCATATCAGTATCTACATCAATGAGTTATATGTGAATCATAGCAGTTTTATGCTGTAGAAAATAATAAGGAAATTGATTTTTTTTTTTTTTTTTTTTTTTTTTTGTTACTTGGGAGCAAAAGCATTCAGAATTAATTACCCTAAATTAGATATTGAATTTTTTCCATACTTAACTCATGATTACAGCCAATTTTGTCGATCGGGTTTTGAAATACCTATATAAGATTAAAGAATCAAACATGCAATTTCTCCAAAATTTTGTGTATAATGAATTTCACTTGGATTGTGTACTTATAAAATACAGGCATCCCCTGATATAGTATGGTTGGTTATAGTGTAGTTTGCAAAATAAGTCAGGAGGTTAGTGGACCCTAACATTCTTATTTATATTATCTCCTACTCATCCTGAAAACTACAAACCCATAAATTCATTATTTTGGGTTGAGGGCTATTTTACAACACCCTAAGCCCATTTGATAACAGTTGACACAACTTCCATCCCGACCCAACTAAGAAATATTTTTGATTTACGTCAGCAAAGCAACTATAGAAAAAAATGAATTAGACAAAAAGATTTCAGATGTCAATGAACAAAACTTTTTGGTAATCTTCAACGATGGCACATAATCGTTAAACACAACTAAGGATAATCTCTACTATAATTAAAGCAGCAATTATTTAAATTTTCAAAACAATTGTAGATATTAGAATGAAAATGAATTCCTAGCATTGAATATTCATTAATTTTAAAACAATTGATTCAAAAAGAAAATTAAAAATTTGGAATTCATTTTCATTCTGACACCTTCATTGTTTCCAAAATAATTATTAATCACTAGTTCAATTATAGGGGAGATAAGCCACAGTTTATTTTTACAGTTATGTATCATTTTATATGCCAGTTGTTGGAGATTATCAACTTTTTTCTTTAACTAGTTTTTCCCCCTCAGGATCTTAGATACAGGGTATCCAAAGGCACAGCAGCTTACAGGTCAAGTCATTAGTGTAAATATGTTAATGTTTTGTTTTTAAAAACTGAAATTTGTATATAATACATTTATTTTGGTTGTATTATTTGATGAAAAAAACTTAGTTTATTTCTTCAAATCTCACTTAGTTTTTATATGATGAACGATGTTCACCATCTGTCATCTACTGCCTGCCCTTGAATATTACCCATACTTACCTCACAGTTTTATGTTTGGTTTCCTTGTTTTAATGGGGGACGACTTTAGGAACTTTTCTTTTGACTGCTTCTATATAAACAGAGCAATCCTAAGCCACAAGTAAAATGCATTGTAATGTTCTCTGGAGTCTTAAGTTGAATGTAAGTTACTGAGAAGTTGACTTCAAGATGAAGAATTTGATTTCTTTTATGAATAATTTTCAAACTGCATGAGTTAGCTGATTACAGATAATGAAGACTGAATCTGCCCAAAATGTCTGATTAAAATCTTTTTTCCCTGTTCTTGTTGCAGGGGGTGAACTTGGACCTGGTAACCAACTCGGTCAAAAACCTGAGATGCCACACCTAAATATCAAAGTTCCTCCTGAGATCCCAAACTGGATAGGTCAAGATTCTCTACTTTTAAAGATGAAGGATGATGATGAACCACAGAAGCTGGTGATTGACCCTGCATCTCTGATGCAAGAAAACTTAACAGGGACTCAGGAAAAACCAGATAAGAAACCCAAAAAGTTGAAAGGAGAACCCAAAGTAAAAAAGGGTTCACCTAAGAAAAAGGTAGATGCTACGGCTCTGAATGACAAAGATGATGCTCCACCCAAAAAGAGTAAAGCAGAAATTCCATTGAAAAAGCCAAAAGGAGAATCGGGGAAAAAGATGAAGCCTAAAGGAAAAGATAAAGAAGAACCTTTGCTTCTGGCTCAGCTGAAACCATTGTTGCCAGAAGACAAATACGAATCTCCATTTTTAGAGACAAAATTTGAACCATTGCTAGAAATTAAAAGTGAGCCTCCAGCTAAAAAGGGCAAGGCGGGCTCTAAGAAGCCAAAAGGTGAATCTCCAGTCAAGAAACCTAAGGGTGAGTCACCAGTTAAGAAACCCAAAGCGGAAGTTACACCTAAAAAACCACCAGGTGAACCTAAAACTAAAGGTAGGCCAAAGAAGGAAAAGGAAGTGATTGGTATTCCTACTGAAAGCTTAGTATTTGAAGTCAATGGAGAGTCACCTTTGAAAGTTGCTGGTTCGGATACAACAAAAGTGCAACCTGTTGTGAAAAAAGGAAAGGCAGAAACTGTGTCGAAGAAAACCAAGGGGGAATTGAATGTTAAGAACCCCAAATCAACTGCAAAAACTGTAAAAACAGAAGCTGGTCCCCAGAAAACCAAAATAGAATTAGTAGCAACAAATAAAGGAGATAATGAAGTATCAGCTAAAAACGCTGCAGTAAATAACTTTTTTCTGATGCTGAATGCGAAATCTAAATCTTTGCCAAGTAATGTGGACCCTGTTCCACCTCCAGCACAAGAAAAGATTGTTGGAAATAAACCTATTCCTAAAACTCTGACGCCTGCTCAGCAACCGTCAACAACGCCTGCTCAGACTCTGATTTCCAAAAAACCTGACCCTCTTTCCTTGACTTCGAAACGACCAGACCCGTTGTCTCTAACCCCTACTAGATCAGATCCCCTCCCTCTTACCCCTACTAGACCAGATCCCCTGTCGTTATTACTCAAAAAACCTGATCCACTATCTCTCACTTCAAGACGGCCAGATCCATTATCACTTCTGTCTAACAGGCCGGACCCCTTATCATTGACCCCTACTCGACCAGACCCACTTTCTCTACTGAACAAAAGACCAGAACCCCTGTCCTCAGGTGTGGCCAAACCAGATCCCTTGTCTGAGGCTTTTTCAAATAACAAGGAATCCTTGACCGCTAAAGACAAGTCTTCTCTCGGCAGTCCCAAATTGGAGTCTTTGGCTAAAAAGTCTACAACTGCTGACCAGACCCTCAATCAAACAGCCAGTAAACTAAAAAAGCCAGAAGAAGCCAGCGCCAGTCAAGAAGTGAAGACCAAAATAAGCGGCAAAAAGGAAGAGACAGCAACCGGTAGCTGGCCAAAAGCGGATCTGAAGGTGGATCAGTTGGCTAGTATTCTAAAGAGTGAAAGCCTTTTGAGCAAGGCCAAACTGGACACTTTAGGAACGCGAATCAAACCACTTGAAGTATTACCAGCTAAAATTAAAGAGGCTGACAACAGTTCAGCAAAAATGAAACCCCCTGAAGTACCTGCTTTGAAAGGAAAGACTTCAGAAGGCAACACGGTTAAGTTAAAACCTCCAGACCTCTTAGGCAGCACCAAAGTAAGTATATAGATGGCACTTTTTCTATTTATTTTACTTATTCTATTTCATACTTTCGAACAAACAGTCAGGAAAACAGCTTCAACAATAACAACACAGAAGTGTCATTATTGTTGAAGCTGTTTTCCTTTATTGATGGAGAAAAACAGCTTCAACAATAACAACACAAAAAGTGTCTGTTTGTTTGAAAATAACTTTGGAGTGACATTGCCTCTCTTTGACTGATCATCTACCAAATCTAGAAATTACTTATTTGTATTTATTTCACACTTACTTGCATTGTAGTGTAGTGTACATATGTGCACTCCTCTACAAGTGACTACTAATTTTGACTGAATGCATCATTGTTCAAATTTGCCTTATCTGAAAATTGCTGTCCTTTTTAAACCCCTACTGTGCTCATCGATATGAAACAATTTCCTCATTTCCATTAAAATTTAGATTGCAACTTTATTATCTGTAAGTGAAATTCACAATATGCATATTTACCACTACAATTCTTCTACTTTATGTATCATATTCTCCACATCAAAGACATAATTTTTCATCTTGAAATAAGTCTGAAATGGTAACTTATATGGGTCAGGCTGAAGGTTGCTTTTTTTCTAACTAACTTATTTTTATTTTTATTGATATTCGGACTATCCTCATCTTGGTTGTTTTTCATACAACGTTTCGGCCGTTGCACTCTACGGCCTTCATCAGGTATCATCTGGTAGATTTGGGGAAGTAACAAACCGAACCCTTTATTTATCCGACGGGAGTATATTGACCGTACTCCCCTCTTAGCGTTAGTAGTATTGTTATATTGTCTCACACTAGGATCGAACCTAGAACCATCAGATTACTTTACAGTAATTTGTCTGATGCTGTAACCACTGCGCTATGTGTCCGTAGAGTGCAACGGCTGAAACGTTGTATGAAAAACAACCAAGATGAGGATGGTCCGAATATCAATAGAAATAATAATAATACCTCATCTCAAAAATTCCGAGATATACTACTTATTTTTCCTCAAAATTTTGCTAGTCAAAATAAAGTGAATCTAATAAAGAAGCTGGAAAATAAAATTTCTTGCAAAATAAATTCCCATTACTCCAATCATTTCTTTGTTAAGCCCTTGGCCATTTTGAGGCCATCCTCAAGTCTTCAATTTTTTAGGTCTAGCTTTATCCCTACCTCTCAACCTCTAAGTGAGGTGAGCCGTCAATCTTACTCTTTAGTGGAGAGGCATTGAGTACCGTTTTCAAAGTCTGTGGTATAACTTAGCTTACAGCACTTAGTATTCCCAAACGGTCACCCAAGTAAATACCAGGCTGGACATTGCTTAACTTTGTTCATCTTACAAGAACCTGTGTGCCCTAAGCGATTTCATCGTACTCAAATAGTAAGGTTTGAATATTATGTTATGTGATGTGTTTTGCATTTCTTGCTTTTTAAGCATTTTTTTTTTTTTTTTTTTTTTTTTTTCCTTTTCCCCAGTTATCGGCCAGCCTGCAACATGAATGTAAGAAACCAGAGACACTGGCTGCCCTCAAGGCAGAACTTTATGCTAAACAAGTGTCAATGCAGGCTAAGCTTGCTGAAGGGGAAGGTGGTGGCAGTGGAAGTAAAAAAGATCTCTCTATAACAGAGACTGAGCAATCGAAAAGGATGAGGATGCCCACCATTAGAGGTGGGCTCAACTGTGGCATTGCTGACATCTTGGAAGCCAGTGGCTATGGGACAGAAACTGACTTCCAAGTCGATGAGGATGTGTAAGTCTTTGAACATTAAATACCTTACCTATGTACTCTGCACTATTTGACAATGTTAACCATATCACTTGAATGCTATGTGTTGGCTGATTAGAATATATTTATAAATGCTTATCTACTCTTTTCCCATTTCTGTAAAAGTTCATTTATATTTTGTATAACTCTCGAAAATATCTTGAGGGAAATTTCAAAGTAGTATGTGTCTGATTCTTGCAATTTATTATGTTCTCTGAATTGAATGAGAGAAACTGTGATAGGTTGCCAAAATATTTGCAATGATGATTCAGCTACAATATTGAAAACATTTCAGAAATTTTTTTTTTTTTTTGTTAAACTGATAAAAACTATTGAAAACGATTCGTTCTGGTTGACAACTTTGGCCTGTCTTGCATTCTATCTTGTGAATTGAATTTTATTATTCCTGTATTTATATTGTTTTCAATTAAGTGAAAGGTAACAAAGGAATAATCTTAAAATTATTGATTACTGATTGAAATATTTTAGACCTTTTATGAGGCTTTTATGAGGCTTGTCATAATGACTCCCATAAGTAGTATTATGTTGGAAAATTGTGAACGTTCGAGATATTTATTGCCACTTCATTGATAACTGAATGATGTTTTTGTTTTTTTTTTATGTTAGCATCCATTGTTTTCACTTGAAAGAAATATCTTGAACAGTATTTTTTGAAAATACTTTGAAAAATTATTAATGCAAAATTGTATATCTTTTGATTTTATTAAATTGAATGAAATTTTACTTCATCAAATTTCCTTCTTGATTTCAAGGTACTCTTTGCTCTTCTTTAGAATTAACTGTACAATGCCAACTTTAGTGCAATTTTAAATGCATGGAGTGACAAGTGATGGTTGATAGAACTAACTCACCACTTGAATAACTTCACAAATTTTGTAACATTTTTATGCTTGATTTCTGTTAATATGATTATCTCTATCTAGCAGTAGGCAAAAAATCAGACAGATTTTGCGTGATTTCATTTGTAAAAAATTTTTGTTCTTTTATATTTATATAGCCGGGCTCCTTCTCCTACTATGAGAGATGCCATTCAAGGGATGTTGTCAATGAGTCGAATGGGTAGCTTGCAGTTGTTTTCAGAAACCACAAAGCTCACAGCTGGAATGGTTAAAGGCTCCAAGCAGTGGGAAGCCAGCCAAGCTGAGGAGGAAGAACAGTTGGGTGTTTGTTATAAAGATGAGGAATACAGTGAGTATTTTCAAATCAAATATGTTGAAAAAATGCACAAGTTATTATTTTTCTGAATTGTTAGTTCAGTCTACTTCTCTTCAGGTGACAATATGAAGAATTATCATGTGCCAATAAGATTAAAAGCAATAGTTTTTTTTTTTTTCTTCCCTTCAACAACTAGTTATTTTATTGAACTAAAAGCTGTCCATTTCACCATTTTGAGGTTTTGTTACTGAGAAAAATGACTCGCATTAATCTGTGCAAGATGTGTCAGGTCCATTGTGCCACAATCTCGTCAGATACTGGCTGTAGAGTTGCTTGTAAATATCCTTGGCCTTTTAAGGCTTAAGCTGTAATTGTTGAATTATGAAAAAGAAGTCTGCTCAGATGGTATAATGGTCAGCATGTCAGCCTCACATACACAAGGATCCAGGTTCAATTTATCAGTATGAGTGAAGAGAGTAGAAACCTCTTCATTAGGGCCAATTTCCCCATGTGATCATGCCCTAGGCTATGTGATTAGGGTTGAAAAATCAGAATAGGAGTTACATCCTCCCCCTATTCAAAAGCATTGAAGCAAAGGAGCCTCCAACTGCCAGTGCAATACAAGTCTTTGACTTGCATGAAGATGAAAAATATTGTCTTTATTGTTAGTTTGGCTCAATATTTAAAAACTTTGTTTTCTTTTTAGTTTACACATCTCTTGATCTGTCGGATGATGAAGACCAACATATCTTTAAACCAAGAGGAAAGCAAAAGAAAGATGAAACCTGGAACCCGAAAGGTACAATATTTTTTGGCTCTTGATTAACTGTCGATATATGATGTTGGCCAGTTGTTCAAGATCAAACTGAATCATTTTCTCAAGAAATTTAATTTAAAATGTTCTTAAAAGATCTTTCTGATCACATACTCTTGTGTAAGACTCTAAATGTTTATGAATCAGGCTTCTAACTGCAACAGTAATTTATAAAAGGCTTTAATGAAAATGAACCTTGATTGGTCTTAGAGTTAATTAGCCATTATGTCACTAAAAAATCCACAGAATTAAGCAGAATAATTACTTACAAAAGAATCAATTAAATTTTATTCACCTATTTGACTTATCTACCTTTGATCCAGTTCATTAGTTAGCAAAAAAGCTGTAAACTATAAGATTAATCAGATACTAAAAATTGAAATAATTATGATAAATACTAAAAATAGTATCTTTCATTTTAGCTAGTACGCTAATTGAAACTGTGCATTAGTATAAAGTATTTTAATCTGATCAAGTCATTTTTTATAAGATTTAAGATGAAAAATAATTGGAAGTATTTTTTTTTTTTTTTTTTAAAACCACATCAACTTGGGAGAATTTATGATTTTTTTCTGAATGTTCTCCTAATGAATCCTCTTTTTCTGACTTTTTGTCATGGCAGCTCGAGTGTCGGTACCTGGAGAAAAACGTGAACGCATTGCAAGAGATTCGGCCAAACGAGAATCTGTGGAGAGTACGTTGGCTGCCACAGCTGCCAAATATGAAAACTTATCGGTAAGTTTCTCATAATAGTGTTTTGCTACAAAAGGAATCTCCAAGTGAGGCTCATTTAGTGAAGTAAATTTTTATTCACGCCACATTGAAAGCTATAGCTTCACATAATTCTACATTTCATTTTTTGTAAATGGTGTCATAAATAAAAGAAACGATCCTCTTGAAAAGCAAAAGAATTTGAGGCATTTAAACTCCTTGTAACTGCAATGGGAACTTGGCAATATTTTCTATGTGCTTGGGGGTTTCTGAAAAGGCTTCAGTAAGAAACAAAAGACCTTCTGAAATGTGACCATGAAGAAATGGTGAATGTTGACTCATATCCTGGTAATCTATCTGATATTTTTATGTGTTCTCAAGATTTTTACTATGTAGCTGAAGAAAACGTAAAATGAGCAAGCCATCCACAAAGAATAGTTCCACACATTTCAAGTGTTGACCCCCTCCCATATAAAGTCCTTTTTCTAACTCAAGTTCAGTACCAAATGACATAAGATTCTACTCTTTGATATTAAGCACGATCATTTATTTATGAAATCCTACTATCATGAATTTACAATCGACTTGAGCATTTCTATCAACTAAATCTGCACATATGTTTGTTTATATACACACAATATGTTCATGATTTATTTTTCATCTTTACAAAAATGTCTTTGTGCTAAATTGGATTTGTTTAACAAATAATCCGCAAGTATTTCATGGAGCTGTATTCGAAAAAATGTGTTCTTATGTTGATGACTGTATATATTCTCTTGCTCTTAACTATCTCTCCATTCTCTGTCATTGTTAATTTAATTGTTTCACTACTTTACTGTTCAGTTATCTTCTTCTTCCTTCTGTTTATTTTTTCGCAGTCAAAACCAAAGAAGACAAATCGGAAACGATTAAAACCTGATGATATCTCTGAAGAAACTGAAACAAGTTCGTCAGCTGGAGGACATGCTGCCCTCTCCCATCCTTTAATAGCAGGTCTTTATCTTGACAAATATTTTCTTTTTTATTTGATTCAGTCATATTGTTACCAAAATATTATATTCTTAAGATTTGTAGGAAATAATATCCCCAGACTTTTTTTTTTTTTTTTCTTTTTTCATCCGATGATTGACCCCCCCCCCTCCCTTTAGTTTCACTATCTGAGTTTGTAGGTAAAACTCACTAGAGCTTAGAATTGCTTGCTTAGAGGTCTTAAGTGCCACGTCAGTGACTGCCAGTTGCAGGATAATTAATGTCTGTACTTGAGCAATAGTGTATAATGTAGGATTCACATGTTCTCAGATGTATATTCCTCAAACTGGAATGATAGATGTGATGTTAAAGTCTGATCAAATTTTGAGCTCATTTTCTTCTGCTGTTTTGCTCTCTTTGGATTCAAGACGTCCAATTTCTAATGTGCTGAATAACGAAGGCCGAATGAGGTGAGAATTGAAGAGTTGAGTTTTTGCTGTAATGATCGTTTTTTTTTTTTCTTTTTGTCAGGAGCCCCAGTTGCATCATCCACTATCAGTTCTGCACCCAACACAGCAGGGACAAACGGAAACAGCCCAGGATCTGGGGAAGGTGCATTAGTCATTGATACATCACCGGTTGCTGGTACCTCAACAGGTGGACCAACAGTTTCTACACCAGGAACAAGTAGTGGAGGAGGAGGAGGAGGAGGAGGGGGGCTTGCTCATAACAGATTGATAAATCAGCCATTAAGTTGCCCGTCAAAACGTGAGTACCGTTTTTGTTTTGTTTTTTGTTTTTTTCAAATTGCTTTTACGTTTTCATTAATTTGCATAAATTGGATGTTTTACAGATGTTCGTCCATTTTATAATTCATATATTTTTACGTATACATTCTAAAGTTAAAAATACACATTAAAGTAAACATTTCTAAAAATTATCATGTATGTAGTGTCTATGGTATATACATACTTGTATATCAAAAATCAAATAAACATAAAGAAAATTTTAAAATAAGGCGAGCATCTCCATTCATCAATATTTGTAATTATAAACATCATTAATCTATATTGTAATGATCTGATTTCTGTGTGTTTGTTTGTTACTGTAATACAGCAAAAATGGCACATCACAGTGAGATTTCTGTTGGTGCAATGCCACTACAATACTCCAAGTTGAAAAATAGTTATTTTCAGTTCAATTTACCATTTGATAATCGTGTAAAGTCGTGTTCAGGCTCACCTCGATAACCTATATTATGATTCAATTTCTCAAGAGAGATAATCCAAGCTATATAAAATGCTTAGAGTAGTTTCCTTTATTTATTTATTTAATTATTAGTAAAAAAAATAAAATAAATTCAATAAATATGAAATGACTATGAAATGACTTGACATAGAGCTTAACAGCCAGCAAAAGCAGCTTTTTAAAAAGTTGCTTATAAAGCTTAGAAGTATAAACTTTCAGATTCTTTAAATTTTAGAACTTCAAGGAGAAAATCTTACCTTATAAATATTGGATTTGAAGGGAGGAGCCAAAGCCCCAATGGCCCCTATTGCTGCACAAGATATTTTCATGTTCTTGCATCTTTCAAAAAAATTGCTGTGTTCTTTTTATTTACTTGATGGATAAGACAATAGAATTTCATGACTTATCAGTTATGATTCACTTGTAAAACCTTCCCAATTCTGAACAGACTTTCTTTTGTACTGTTGAAAGGTGAAGAACAAGGGAGTGTATCTCATACCATATTAATTTCTATGATCGCAAGAACTTTTTGCAAATGAAACATATATATATATATATATATATATATATATATATATATATATTAGTTGTAATGTTTATTTATGCTTTCCACTAGGTTTGAAGTCTTGCCCATCTACAGTATAGGCAACATTGTAATACTCTTGAGATTTCCAGTCAGGCAAAAGTTATTTTAAAAAATTTACCATTAATAAGTAATTGGACTTCGAGTTTTGTGTCAGACCTGTTGACAAAATGGAAGATTAAGCTGATCTGGTTAAGAACAGAAAAAGCTTTTAGTTTTTGTTTTTGTTTTTGTTGATTTGGCTGAATAGATAGGGCAAATTTGATGAAAATTTTTTTTTTTTTGATAACTTGGGAGACTGACATCTCCGTGGATCAAGATAATTTTGGTAAACAATTATTAATCCATGAAATGAAACTTTTCCTCTGGTTTTATTCTCTTTCTTTTTCTTTCTAGCCAAGAAACCTAAGAAGGGATTTGCCACAGCCAAACAGCGCCTTGGAAGAATATTAAAGATCCACAAGATGCGGTTCTAAGAATAGCCACACAAGGAAGGAAGGAAGGAATGAAAGAAGTGCATATCAAAAAGGCAGCCCATCTGCCTGGCTTACAGAGATATTTTTCATATGGACCTAGATTTGTTTTTAATTTGTCATTGCGAGCATTGAGCGAATGAGCAGCTGATCTCACTAATGTCTGGTGTGTGAATGAGTTTTTAGTGTACATTTATTGACAGACAGACCTCTCTATGGACACAGGCAACTGTGGGCAAGGAGTCTGTAGGAATCTGTTCTGTCTCTCATCATTCATATCATGACTAGCGTTATCTGCATTTATCACTGGTTTCACCAAATAAGAACAAAAGAAAGAAGAGAAAAACATTTCCCTCAACTTCTTAGCTTCCTCCTCTTGAAGAAAAAGAACACTTTCACTATGGAAGATTCCAATAGAGAAACTTCTGCGACAGTCAGCTGACTGTAACCATTAAATTATTGTACGTACTCAGTTTTTCTTCTCTTTCTTTATTTTTTGTATTCATCATGCATAAGGCACAGATGCCCGAGACAAGTCATTCACTTACTTGACAGATGTGAGTACACTGTATACCCAAAGGATTAAAAAAAAAAAAAAGCTCACTAATTTCGATACAATTTGGTATATTCATCTGCATACGAACAACATATACTCGTGAATATATATCCATATTTGTCCATGTGGGTGTATTTTTCTGCTTCCACTTCCCATCTGGGGAAGACATTCAAGAATCATGCATACATTTCACCCCCGCTCAAGGCTTTCATTAATTCTTACAGTTCAATTGACACATACCATAGTTTCATCAGCCCATCTCCCCTTGATGTTGACTAATTTGAACTTAGAACGTGGGTGACTTGTCGGATTTACATCTAACATGTAAATCTTTTTCAACAAATATGCAAAATCTGCCCCTTGCAACCAACTTCTGGTTCCAAGTTATAATTCTATTACTGAAAAATTGGTATACATTTTTTGGGGTTATTTCAATGTCTATCAGTCTACACTAAAGATGATTGATAACTTGTCACCCCCCCCCCGCAGTAGAATGACTCGACGGGGGGGGGGTGAAACTATTGACCACCTCAATTTTATTGTAATAAAATTTTCAATATAGAAAATATTCAGAAATTGATTTGACAAACATTTCACTTGATGCTTAATTTTTAATATTGAAAGTATATTAACAGTCAAAAATAATTTCATGAGGGGGGGGGGTATAAAATGAAGTAATATTATTCATCACCTTTCATTTGAATTTATAATAGTCACATTCTTTTAACCAAATCAATTTCAATAGAATTGAGATATATGGATTCCCCTAACAATCATTCAAGTCAATAAATTTTTATTTAGCAAAAAAAAAAAAAAAAATTCATGCACAAGACCTGAAGTGCAATAAAATTGGTTACACCATTTTTTTTTCCTCCCAGAACTCATTACCTAAATAATTTAGTGTAAATTAACTCATTTCAAATGAAGATCATTACAATAAGATTGACAATATTATTAGTGAAATTCTCGAATTATAAGGAGAGGGGAACTAAATTAGATATTGAACTGTCTTAGTTGTTCAGGTGGACACATCAAGTACCTACCTCAATTCTGACTTCAGTCCTTTTATTTGAAGCTTCCTTCCCAACCAACACACATCCTGTGTCCAGAACTTAGAACTGGGGGTTTTTTTTCCAAGTTTACATTGAACAAATAGATAAAATCTTCATACCTAATCTTTAATTACTTAGATATCACTAGAACCAACCACTGAACAGATCTACACATGAACCATCATTAAAGGTTCTGGGGATTTGCACTTTTCAATTTTGAAATAGGTCAAATTGACCTCATTCAGCTAAAATTATTGAACCTAGAAAATAGAAAAAGTTTGTTAGTGAATAATCAGATAGCTCAATAGGATGGTTCACCCAGGAGAAATCCAAGTCATAAGATGAATATTTTGGTACTTGTTCAAGTAGTTATATACAAGGCAGGAATTGATAAGATCTGAATTTCTCATCCTATGTTAAATCCAAGTGATCAAGAATCACAATACCCGTTCCATTAAGTCTGCAGACTTATTGATGTACCAACAAGAAGACCTGTCAGAAAGGAAACTATGAGAAAATAAATCATTTAAAATACATCAAATCTCCCTCAGAGATCATAGGTGTATTTTGCTTCAAGTTATCAATTTTAATATCAGATATAAAGGAAATAAGTTGAAAAAAATGTAGAGGTGGTTGATAAGTTTATTTTGCAATGAACACCATAACATCAACAGTGTATTTATTTGCCTTTCTTGGCTTTTATTTTTCTCATATAGAATTCAAGTTCTTTGCCTTCAAGCACGATGCCATCTGCCTTTCCAATTTGACCTGGCCTTGATGTGATTTTAGCTGTAAGACAAAACAAAATCAGATTAGTTAAATCTCTAATATACAATACAGAAACTTCAAATTTTTTTGAATAAGTTGAATAAAGTGAAATAGCTCACCAAGAAGCCTTCCAGTCATGAATTCTTCTAGTAAAGTTGGTTCTACCTTGGCCAACTTCTTTCGGCGAATGTATTTTTTCTGATTCCTTCTTGATCTAACTTTATTTAGAACCGCCTCTTCTGCTTCAGTCTGTCAAAAGATATAAAGAAATTTTAAATAGTTGTAAATGATGGCTTATTTTCCAACCAAGGAAAAAAAAGAAATAATTAGAAGCAGTCAGTGTAACTATGACTTGCCGTCACCATGCTTTACATTCCAGCCGATATATTTCATCATTCTGCTTCATTTTAATCAGATGGCCAGTAATGTGGTTGTGCAGCTCCACGGGTAGCTTATACTCTATACTAAACAAATGGTGAAAAATGTTTTTGCAATTTCCTACCACTGAAGAAGTGTGAGAGTTCAAATACAAAACAACTCATGGTTTCTCTAAGATTTGAGATGCAGTGTTATTCACTCAATTCCTGTCAAGATGCTAAACACCAAGAGCTGTTTGTGAATACCTTGTTATTCACTCCAAGTCATGAAAACCAGCCTTGCAGATCTGATGATCACCGTTCAAAAGAAAGGGAACAATCTGGGTCAGTTGAAAGACTGGCCGTATATTTTAGTCCTTGGTATAAATCAATATCTCTGAACAATCAATTGAAAGACTCAAATGCTATTTGGAAGAAATCAAATCAAAAATATTGGAAGATCATCAGGAGGACCAACCAGACATCATTTTGATTTCAGCCATGGCTGAGAGAATTCATCATTGATCTCCAATAAAAAATTCTGTTTTAAAAGGAGATGGTGGGGGGGGTTGCAGAAGACAATTTGAGAGAAGTCGATTTGCAAAGAGATCATGTACATCCCAGAAAAACATAAGAAATAACCGAGACATCCAAGATCCCCCTCCTCCAGAAGGGCATTTCATGCTTCCTTCCTCCAATTAACTACATTGCCAAGGCTCTGATTATACTTAAACTGATCCCCCTACTGGAATAAATATTTACCTATGTCAAGCTACTCAAACAATCACCTGAAGCTTCACACCATCTGATGACACTCTAAGGGAGCTGTTCTGTAAATCAGATTCAAATGACTTTGTAGAAACTTATACTACCACCTCAGACTTTCAGGGAAAGAAAATATCAAACAGTTGATGTGAATTGTTCAATCTCAATAGAAGGAAGTGAGAATTATTTCAAGCAGTCAGTGTAACTATGACTTGCTGTCACCATGGTTAACATTCCAGCCAATAAATTTCATCATTCTGCTTTCAGATACATTCTCTGTTGAGTACAACTGAATCAATTGTAAGAAGAATAGTTAATCTGTTCATTGGTATTCAGACCATGACTAAGCCTTAGAAAACTAAATCCCAAATCCATCCCAGGACTACCTTGCTGTATTAACAAGCAATTATTTGTTACAAATGGGAAAGGGTATTCAAAGAACACAGGATAATGCCAAATTTGATCAACACAAAATGATTCACTTATATTTTTGACCACAAACAATCAAATACCTACATTTCCAATTAAAACCCGAACAGTTGAATTTTCATGCAATATCATTTTATCAACATCAACTTTTCACTAACTTGTATCATTATAGTAGAGAAAGAGAAAAAAAGCAGCAGCCTTTTATAATAGAATTAGGGATTTTCAAACCATCTTAATGGAGAATTTCACCAGTTCTTGATCGCAGAATATATTAGATTTAATAAAGGAAAAGGATTTGAAAGTGAAAAGTAACTAAGGCCAAACAAACAGCACTTGAAATGATTGATGTAAGATGGTCAGTGGTTGTACAAGTTATCAGATAGAAGTAAACATTCAGTTTTTTTCAGACGAAAGATGGCTTAAAAAGAATCATCATTTAACTGTAGACAACCACATCAATTATGCTACCGCCAATTCAAACATTAAAGAATTCTCTACTCATAATCTGCATGAAATCTATAAAATATGGCATTTGCTTTCCTGAGTTTTTAAATCTAGAGCATCCTACCCCAGTTAATGGAGTAGTTAGTACAGGTCTTGAGAACTAAGCACCAGAAGAGGGAAAAGGGGGGGTTCAGACAGTGTCTCAATTCACAGTTGCACACTGGTCTGCGTATGTGCACTAGGGTAGGGCTTCTATCCTTCATTTATGGACCATCCACTTTTTTTTCTAGCCAGAACACAGTATTTGGTCAGGCTTTTTTCCTGATTTTTTTGTTTTACCCAATTTCAAATCGGTACTCAAGGGGAGCCATTGAGTCAGAAAGATTGAGGAATATAGAGCCTCAAGAAAGAACTACAACATATCAATTACTGGAAGACAAGAATGTGACCAGTAGTCATGGAAGGGAAAGTAGTCTTACACTTACATCATCCTCAATTATAATAACCACAGTAACATAGGAACCCTACACTTATTGAACATATCCACTGGAAGTTTGAGAATCAATTTTTGACTGGTGTTCATAAGATTAAAAACTTTTAGATGGCATGAGAATGAAAGACAGGAAAACAGTTTGATCACCATATTTCTAATAGATAGCAAGATACATTCAATCAAGACTCTTAAAGCCATGTATTGGTTTGAACAGTTTGGGATGATTACCCAGTGGTTGACAGAAGGCTTGTGCACTCAAGGCCCAGGAAAAAGTGTGTAATTTGGACAGCCATACCATCAAAGGGGAGAAAAATAGGAAAATCACCAGTAATTGCTGAGAGATTTTACTCAGTTCGTTGATCAAGTAGTGCATTGTCTGCACATCTATTTTAGGAGGATTTTCAAATTTAGAATTTCCTATTGGCAGACATCAGTGCAGATTGAACCACCACAAAATTCAAACATTAAATCAAGGGTCTAAATTGGATTCAAAGCTAACAAAATTTCATGAACTCAATGCTATCTTTTTGCCGACAAAAAACAAAGTTCAACTTCAGGGAAAGTTGAAATTATTCCAGTAAAACGTGTGATGACCCAAGACACTTGGGATCAATTTTTACTCATACTAGGGTTTACTCCTACCGAAGTGATTCAGAGAACCAGTTAAAAATATACTGATAGATGAACAGCATCATCAAATTGGCTCAGACCAGATATTTTTTTTTTTTTGGTGTAGATACACAAGATGCACTTACCAGCTTGACACCCTTCTTTCGGCCTAGAGGGAGAGCATAATGTGCCTCATACCACTGTCGGAAAGGGGTTCCATCAATAGTGACGATGCAGCTCTTTACAAGAGTCTTCATACGAACCAGTTCATTATTACTTGCATTATAGACAACATCAATGATTCTGCTTTTTCGGGAAATACCTATGTAAAAAAGAAATTTAATGATTGTTAAAATGCATACTAACACACGCACACAGAAAAAAAAGAAAAAGAAAATCTGCATCAGTTCTGGATAATAGTCATCATTATAAATATATGTAGACCATCGTGAAAATCTCATCATTAGCAGGAATAAATGTGGCAAATGCATTTACAGAATGAACCCTACCTATTTCTCCCATGTATTCAGAAGCAAAGGATTATGAATTGCCTCACAAATGATACTTGATTAATTCAATATGAAAGTTCTATATTACAGTTAAGCAACTGATATAATAAGCAGTAAGGAAAGGCTTTTCCACCCACACAGTAAATAGATAATGTATCCTATGCACAAAAAATGTAGTCTCTTTAGCAGATCAGATAGATCAATGAAGAAAAAACTCAAATCAGTTCAATGTACTAATTATTTGATAAGCAAAGGCAACTCAAATTAAAAATCCATAAATCAAGCGCCAGCATACAAATACAGTCTTCAATCAATCTCCATTCATACAAAACCAGCTTTTAACAAGATAACTCAAAATTTGTGTACATATACTCACTTTCTGATCCCCAGGCAAAGTTACCAGTATCCAATCGGAGAGCACGGAACTTTTGGTTGCCACCTCTTGTTCTCACAGTGTGAACTCTACGAGCTCCCAACTAATGGAGAGGAAAAAAAAAGATATATAAATTCATGACACTAAATTATATTTGAATAGCTTCATAGATCATACTTTTGAGGTTTATACAAAAAAAAATAAAATGCAGAACAGGATCAACATTTGGCATCAGTTCTGGATAAAATTTCATCAGTTGAGGTTATGTAGACCATCGTGAAATGATTCATCATTTGCCAAGTGAAGTTAGATGAAGAAAAATTTTTAAATTTAAATTACTTTTTAAGCGAAAGACTCCATTTTCTAGGCTCAATTCATATCAAGTGTTGCAATATACAAAATGCTGCAAGTAGTTTTTCATGACAGTTGATCCTCCCTCCCTCAAACATCTTAGATACATTCAAACAAAAAAAAAAAAAAAAAAAAAAAAAAAATCAAGTTATAGGTCTCTCAAGTTATTTTCTCAGACACTGGTGATGTTCCATGAACATTCCAGCATCTGTGTCAAAAGTTGGGGGAGGGAAAAAAAAAAAAAAAAAAAAAATCACAAAACTCAACATAATTTTATGTATGATAGAGAAAGAAAACTATCAAAATACCCCCCCCCAAAAAAATATAGCTGTGAAATCCCAGCATCAGTTCTGGATAACAACTCATCAAATTGAGAATATGTAGACCATCGTGAAAGGATTCATCATTTGCTGGGGGCGAAGGCATTGGAAAGCCTGCTGACAAGACGTCAATAGACAAAAACTTTTAGATTATTATCTTCAGTCAAGTACAAGTACCTTTCAAACAAAAGGTAACTTCTGACATATTTACAAATTTTTGTTAAATGTAAAAGTTCTCATTTTACTAGCTAATATCAAGAGAAAAGATTTATGTTAATTTTTTTCTATATAAAAAAAAAAAAAAATCCATGTTTAGTTTACCTCAGACCTTACTAGGATCATCTTTCCAACCAGGAAAAATTCCTCTCCAAATAATCAAGAACACCATTTCACTTCATTTCTTGCTAAGGGATCAATTTACTTCCTTCATAGACAAGTCAATTTAACTTAAAATATATTCAAATGGAGCAAATCCAAAATAATTTTTTGATGTTTGCATTAAAATTTTGAGGATCAATGACTGTAAGCACCAATTTAGTATCAGTTTAGGGAGTTACAATGGAAAGGGGTCTATAATCATAATACATGATCGTAGCTGTACATATAGTTATTAGATTACCTTTTTCGTTTGAAAGAGAGAGATATCAGGAATTTCAAGGTCTCGACATGTTATTTTCAGTCGAAAGATGGCGTTGAAAATTCATCACATATCTCTCCAAGCATGCATACGAATTGATAAATAGCTCAACATAAGGACCTGAAGAGATTCAAATGTGACTAAATAAATCTTTTTTACAAGACGTGGGGAAATCCATTCTTGCATCTCTATGATAAACTTTCAATGCAATCTGTTAAAATACTCACTTTGGTCATAGCAGCTGGTCTACCAAGCTCAAAGTTCCGCTTTTTGCGGATTTGAACCTGACGACCTCCTGTGGCCTTTCTCTTATGCCAGTTTGCACGAGAGATTCCTACAAAGAGAAAAAAAAAATGGATGACGAGAATTCGATTTCAGGAATATTAAAAACATCAACGATACTTCACTGTTGGGGGGAATCAATTAGAAAATTATCATCTCCATATTGCTTAACAAAATATGACGGATAACTCTGGATATGAGAAAGAAATTCAATCGAGACACCATGCACGGCAATAAGATCAAATTTTGGCATCAGTTCTGGATAACAATTCATCAAATGGAGGATATGTAGACCATCGTGAAATATTCATCATTTGTCAAGTTAGAATCAAAAGGAAACTCAACTTACTTATCCTTCAACTATTAATTTCACCATCCATCGAACGTACACAATTGGAAGGCAGATCATAAAAAGGTTTTTATTAAACCATGAGGTCGACGATTTATTTCCGGATTGGGGGGGGGGGCTAGTTAATAATATTCATTCAAGATATGGAAAATGAAAAAAATTTTTTAAAAAGTCTAGTGACAATTACCCAAATTATAGAGACGTTTCAGATTACTTGAACTCATACAAGTGGAGAACGAAAAAATTATTTTTCCGCAATCCTCAAAAACTTTAATAACGCCGGAAATCGGAATGTTTCAAAGTATTAAATTAAGTGGAAAGGTACAGTGCAACTAATGGTCATCTGGATAGTCATTCTCACGCACGAAAACAAAGCCACTTAGTTATTCAATAACCACTACCCATTTTATAATAATAGGGTGTACACGTGGGCAAACCCCTCCAGAGTTATTTATTTCTAATCGGAAATGAAAATGCAAACAAGCAAGTCTATTTTCACTAACAATCAAGAACCAATATTCTTCATACAAACTGAAAATATCCCCACTGCAGCCACCAGTCGTAGATGTGATTCAGTTTTCAACCTCGAGTCACGAAGGAAACAATTATCACAGGGGAGAGATTCAGGAAAAAAATTCAAGGTACAACATCCCGTAAACAAAACAATTCAGTTATGAAATTGGGAGTCCTTACGTGATAATTTGAGTCAATTACTTTCCGTACAAATTATGCCGGTTAACCATCGCTTACACCGAATTGATTTCTTTCGGAATTGTGACGGTAGAGGTCCATTATCACGACAGCCGGAGAAGAAAATTCGAGCACATGATCCAGATGTATAATATATAATGGTGGATGTTTCTTTAAAATATTAGTCAGATTGTGTTCGTTAAAATCATGCTTTTCGTTCTATATATTCGTAGCGAGACATCAGGAATTTCAATATCTCGACAGGTTACATTCAGTCGAAAGATGGCGTTGAAAAATCATCATTTATCTCCCTACGGACGAGGAATTAAATTTTAGACTCCAAGGATTTTGTACAACCCGACCATGATGACACGGCATAATGTCGAAGACGGAAAAAAAAATCGTAAAAACAGTCTCATAATCACTCTTCCTACAAAAGATTTCAAGGCGATAACAACAAATTGACCCTAAACAAGTTAAAAAATCCAATTGAATGTGAATGGAGTACAGCTAGTGTTCCACGTGATCTTTTTCACGAGTGGTTATTGCAAGCTTGTACAAAAAAAAATATACATATATTCATATGCATAGAAACTTTTTTTTCAAACGCAGTGTTGCAGGCTATTCGCCTTGGAATAAATAAGTAGGATTCACAACTTATTCAGAACATTTTCGCTTGGGCGAATCAATTTTCCTCCCGATTCCAATGGCTGCCATTACAAGGAAGGCCACATTGTGAGAATGGGATAAATTTTAAACCAGATATTCTTCAACCCCAGAGAGAAATATCGTCACAAAAACTACAACAAATAGATCACAGTGCATTCAATAATATAAATACAAGTAACGATGATCAAAATAAATCAGAAAAAAACAAGATTACAGGCAATTGTGGAAGAGAGAAAAACATAGTGGACATACCCATGGCTGCGAATATAGGTAAAGAGATTGATTACTGATAATCTCGCTGGTACGTGACTTCCGTCGAGATGCAAGTCTCGTACTTATAGTCTCGTAGATACGTCACATCCGGTCGAGTACCCGGTCCAATTCGAAATCGACTTAATGTTAAAAACAAATTTTAATACTTCTATATCAATTATGAATTCATTCAGTTTAATTTCGGTTTTCAAGTCATTGAAGTTAATTTAGATGAGCTATTGTTTCTGGGTTATTATTCGGTGAGTTCGATCCTTAGTGGATTATGACCTTTTTGTGCCAGAACTAAGCCAAGTTTACATCTTGAAACACTAACAGACATTTAGAAACTGATTGACTGGAGAATTTTTTTTGTTTTGGCCATTTGTTTTTCCTAAATTTATTTCGGAGTAAATTAGTGAAAAGTGGAAGAGAAAATTTAACTGACCTAAAAATAAAATGAAAAGTTTGGGTTTTTTAAGCTAAAAAAAATGGTACAGATCGTCCATGCAATATTTTACAATTTATAGAGAGTACTTTTCATCATGTTTAGAACTGGATTAATGGGGGCTTTTTCAACTCGTTTGTTAAGGAAGGGGTTCTCAGTTTCTGGCCTCTAGAAATCGAAAAAAATTTTTTTTTTCTTTTTGTGTGTTCCAACTCCTCAATCCATGAGAACCTTGTGTACCCAGGGGATTTTCAGTTCTGGAAAAAGTTAATTTTCTAATCTTTATAATCTAATTAGGATGATAAAATGGGCACATTGTTCCCGCCATTTTTACGGAAGTACAGCTTTACTTGAGTTATTGCACTGTCATTTTTAGGGGGATGGTGAAGGTATTTCACCATCCTCTATTCTTATTATTACTTGAATTTTATATCAGAAATGAAGACTTTAGACCAGTTCAAGAACCTGATTGTTTTGGGGGGCAGACCCAAATACGAAATCAAAATGTTCAATGAAATTATTACTCAATCACAATCTAATCTATACCATTTTTTTCCCCCTTTCAAATCTAGTCGAAGAAGAAAACAATTCAGAAAGTCAGATCAGCTGTCAAATGAGAAGTGTCTGGGAAAATAACATAAGTTCGCTCCCTTGTTAGAGAAATATAAAGAAATAAGAGTAGAAAATGACGGGTGAATTACTATCATTGAGTAAATTACAATCATAAGTAATAAGAGCTGTTTGCGTATCTAACCAGCTAGTCAGTGAGTTCTCTCCCTTGCACCATAAACGATCTTGATGTAATTCCTCAAGAGCTAAAACGCCGAATCAGTTAGTGACGGATATCATACTAGAAATCCATGCGCATCTTGAAGAAATTTCTTGATTTAGTATTAGAAAGCGAAGGAGGGAATTAAACAAGTCCAATGGTCGATGAATAAAGAACTTAGTAGAAATAAATCCATTCATTTTCTGACCAATTCTGTAGATTAACTATTGAGACCAATTATGCTATTGAGGAATAGACTTTGGCCGTGTGTGCCAAGCAAGATGGCTGTAAACATACATCTATCTTTTCCTATTTCACTGAGTTACATTACTTCATAATTGTTTCAAGTTGAAAATGCAATGGTTTACAAGCTCATTCTGCAAACCAATTTGCTTGATGTAGAACACTATTCATCTCAAAAATACACCATCATTAATGATACCTTTTTGATTTGGCTATAAATTATGATTAGCAATTATTGTCTTCAGCTGCTGTCTCAGTAAAGTAACATCACTTTTAAATTAAATTAAGACCTTGCTACACACTCCCGGGTAAAAGAAATGAACCAAGATTTTTTTATCAATTTTTTCGCAATAACTCTTTTATGCTAACAATCATAGGTGAAATATTTGACAATATTATATAACAATGTACGCGGTATTTGTGCCCAGAATACATTTTTGTATGAGATAGCTTTTATCTTGTTTTTCGGTTCAGAAAACTGTTTGAACAAACTATCCTAGAGTTGTTGACAGTGAGCTGAACAATGTTGTTCCATACATCTTTGACTGCTTTCTACAGTTGGTTAAAGTTCCCAAATTTCACCCAACCATTTTGGCCTTAATGTGCTCCCATATGTTCTCTATGGTTTTAAGATCTTTTATATGATGGAAAATGGTTGGCTAATTGTTTTAGTGAATTTTGTAGAGCTATGGTTAATGATGAGTCCAACTCATTGGATGCTCCTGTATAAAGGTTTTATATCCAATTAAATTGGCTTCATAAATCAAATCGTAAAGTGTACAATACCTATATGTAAATTCATTCTCATACTCAAAATTTATTTCCTCAGTGATTGAAACTATTTTGCATTCATATCCTCCAGGTTTTGGCCTCTGGCCCCCCCATAAAATTAAACAAGGCCTCAAAATGAAGTGGATATTTAAGTTCAAAGATGAATATCTTCCCTTAATCATGGTCACCCTTTTATGGATGAATTTATTTGAGCTTCAGTTACCAAGTGCTACTGCTATCATACCATACCATCATCATCATCATCAGTCTTTCAACGTCCGTCGTTGGACATAGACCTTCCCTAGGATTCGCCACACTTCTCTATCATGTGCATCGCGGAGCCAGTACTTTCAGAGTTTGTCTAGCTCGTCTCTCCATCTAATATTCTGCTGGCCTCAGTTGCGCATGTGATCTCTGGGTATCCATGTCGTGAGTCGCGATGTCCAATGGTTGTCCGCCATTCTTGCAACATGGCTAGCCCACTGCCATTTGAGATTTTTTATGGATTCTATGATGTCTGACTCTTGTCTTCTCCCGGATGTACAGTGCTGTTTTGCGGTCTCTCCATGTGAGGCCCAGCATAATTCTTTCATGTGCACGTTGCATGGTTCTCAATTTGCGAATCCGTCTTTTGGTTAGGTTCCATGTTTCAGCTCCATAAGTGACTATTGGGAGGATGCATTGGTTATACACCCTTCTTTTTAGGATTACTGGAATCTTCTTATTTTTGAAGGTTGAGCTTACTCTGCCAAAGGCTAGCCATCTTAGTGTGATTCTTCGCTTGATTTCTTCTTCTTTTGAGGATCTCATGGAGATTCGTTGTCCTAGGTAGATGTAGTGGTCTACTTCCTCAAGTTCTGTGCCCTTGATTTTGATCTTAAAGTTTTTATCTCCGATGTGGTTGTTGCACATGATCTTTGTCTTACTGAAGTTCATGTGTAGGCCGACTTTCTTGCTCTCTTCATTTAGTTCATCTATCATTAATTGGAGGTTGTGTAGGTTCTCCGCAAAAAGAGCAATGTCGTCTTCAAATCTACGGTTGCTCAGATACTCACCATCTATTCTAATTCCTTTACTCTCCCAGTCTAGTCTTCTGAAGATTATCTCAAAGGGAGGCTGTGAAGGGTTTGGGTGAGCTGGTATCACCTTGTCTTACTCCTTTCTGGAGCTGGAAGGGGTCCGTGTCTTTATGTAGCCTAATAAATGAACTGCTGTGATTGTATACATGTTTCAGCACTTTGACATATACTGGGTCTACACCTTGTCGAGTGATGGCCTCCATGACCTTAGGGATTTCTACTGAGTCAAACGCCTTTTTGAAGTTGATAAATGCTACAGTGAGTGGTAGTTTATATTCTGCTGCTTTTTCTTCCAGCTGATTTATCAAATACAGGTAGTCCATGGTCGAGTAGTTTCTTCTAAAGCCAGCTTGCTTTCTTGGTTGGTTTTCATCAAGTGTTTTTGTGATTCGGTTGGTGATGATTTTTATGAAAAGTTGTATACACAGTTGAGTAGGCTTATAGGCCTGCAGTCGTTGAGGTCTTTCGGGTTTCCTTTTTCATATAAAAGCTTTATGATAGCAGTGTTCCAATCATCTGGGACTTTACTGTGTTTTAGACACAAGTTGAAAAGGACGGCCAGTTTCCTAGTGATGATTTCACCCACTTTTCGGAGTAGGTCGATGGTGATGTTGTCTGGTCCAGGGGCCGTTCCTTTCTTTATCTGTTTAATAGCTTATTTCACCTCCTTCTAGGTTACTTCTGGGAAGTCCTCAAGTTGATTGCTCATGTCTTGCGTATCTTGCTCATTGTTTTGTAGTCCTTGTTTGGATGAATAAAGTTTTTAGTAAAATTCTTTGGCACGTTCAACAATCCTGTTTCTGTCTGTTCTTGGGTTTCCATTTTCCTCAAGTATGCTGGTTATTTGCTTTTGTTCTGAGTTGAGGAGTTTGTTTATAGCTTTGAGGCCCCGACCTCTTTCAAGAGTTGATTCAATGACTGCCATCGTGTATCTTCTTCTGCCTTCCCTTCGTTTTTTCTTGATCAATTTATTTAGTTCAGCCTCTTCAATTTTCTCTCTTGTTGTTGTCGGTGGCTTGAGGTTTCTGCGTTTTTTCATGAGATTTCTGTTTTCATCTGAGATCTTACTAATGGGTTATGTGCTTATTAGTTTGAATATAGTGACAACTTTTATTATAGATGCTGTCATTTTGTTGTTTAGTTTGTTGATGTTGGTGTTGTCTTGTTTAGTGAGAATTCTAAATCTGATTTTCAGTTTGAGCTTAAAAGATCGAGCGTGCTCTTTTGGTATGTTTAGAGGCTGCGGTTTTGTGTGGAACATTTTCCTGCGTTCTTTGTCGGTGTTTACTTGCATTTTACATCGTATCATTCTGTGGTTGCTGCCTACATTGTCTTGATTCAGAACTTGGATGTCCTTGACGATATCGTTTATGTCCGTTAGGATGTAGTCTATTTCATTCTTTGTTCCGTGATTGGGGCTCTTCCAAGTCCATTTCCGATTGGGTCCCTTCTTGAAGGAGGTGTTCATGATTTTGAATCCATAAGCCATAAGATCTTCTCCTCTCTCATTTGGTATTTTGTATCCGAATTTTCCGATACAATCTTCATTTCCTTGTCCTACCTGTGCGTTGAAATCTCCCATGATGACATTGAAGTGTTTTCTTGTGTCTTGGAGTACAAGTCATCATAGAAGTTGTTTATTTCCTCTTGGGTTGATTGCAAAGTGGGAGCGTACACTTAAATTATATTGAGTTTGTATCGCTTTGAAAGTTGTATGGTGACATTAGCTATTCGGTCAGAGATGGCTTTGAAGCCGGTTACGTTGTCTTTGAGGTCCTCATTGATGAGAAAGCCTCCTCAGCATGGTTTTACTTTCTCTTTTCCATAGCTATAAAGAAGATGTTGGCTCCTCAGTTTGATTAATTCTTCTTTGGGTCTTCTTACTTGCCAATGCCTATGATATCCAATTTGACATTTTTGATTTCATTTTCTAGATCGGTTAGGTGCATGTCAGTGGACAGTGTTCTGACATTGTAGGTTCCAATTTATAATGTCCTTTTGGTGACAGTCCTAGGGCTATGTTCAAATGGTCGCTGTTGGATTAATGACTCAGTAGGAAAGGTGTTTTCTTGGTGTAGTATTTGGGTAGTCATCCATGGAGCACATCAACCCCACCCAAAGCAAGTGATGTGGCTAGGCCTTTTGGTACCAAGGACCCAGCAGGAACGGATGATATAATTTTCAGTGTGCAAACCATGGGGAGTAACGGGCCAAGCCCTGCCACGCTGACCCATGACATGTTGGAAGGGGGTCTGGTGGATTGTCCACTGCTGGTGTGGGTCAGTGGCCTTGAAGCTCCACCAGCTCTTAGCACCTATCCCATATCCCTTCTCTGATTAGGAATATGCCAAAAAAAAATTTATACTTATTTGTCAAGTCTATGATAAATTTGGTTTTGCTTGATGTCATTTCCCTTGAAGTTGCACTTCTCAAAAACTTATCAATATCAAGTGAAATCCTGTTATATATATGCTGTTATATATATATATATATATATATGCTCTTCCATAGGAATAGAGCACAGTTCCGTAGTCCAGAGGTAGGATATCGGCCTACGGGTCTGAAGTGAAGGTTTCAATTCTGCCTCACAGTACTGGATGAGTTGATGGAAAGTCTATAGCCACACTGAAGAGATGTAATACATCAAAACAACTGTCTGTGGATGACACAATAATATATATATATATATATATAATATATATATATTATATATACATTATATATATATATTATATATACATTATATATATATATATATATATATATCTGATAAAAAACACCCTTCTCCTAAATTAAAAAAAAATCTCCAGCATATGATAAACAGATAAATACAATAAACCTTCAATTCAACAGACTAATAAGGGTGACTGGTTGTCTGTAAATACCAAAAGTCTATTAAATCAGTTGTTACCTGAGAAGGTTTTTGTTCTTTTCAAATTCAAATACTTTAGTGCAAAAATAGCTTTAATACAATAAAGAATATAATTTTATTGATTTATCATATAAAACAAGTTGGTGAAGTTCACTAAAAGAAAGCATCCAGCTTCAGATGTTTGCCCGAAGATTGTATATTACCACCACTAGATCTCTGTTGAACGTATCATACTGTTTCTTCTAAATTTCTATTTCCAGCGACTTCCATGTGTTTTCTATTCGCCACCGAAAGACCACATTGCAGGAACTGTAGTGATTTGGCTCTTCATTTCCAGATATCAGAAACAGTTTGTTTTTTTACGCTTTAAATTTCATAGACATGTGCTATGGACGTGTGTTCTAATTTTCCAATCAGCTCCATTTGAGATGCCTCTTTCAAGTCTAAACGTTTTCTTTCAACTTCTAAATCAGTTGATGCCATTTTTCAACTTTAAAACTTTTAAATTATTTAATAAATAAAGTAAACATTTAGAAATTGGAGAAACACTATCAGTAATGCATGATGACTGGATGACTACGATAAAAGAAAGCAAGGAAGTCTATTGCATAATAGACTTGCAGGTGCAGTTGCAGTGTTCACTAAATCCATTATATCAGAGCCTGTTGAACTGAAGGTTTACTGTAATGAACACAGACATGTAATGGACGCAGAAGTGACTTGAGTAATTAATTTTGCAAAGGAACAGACTGACAGATAAATGAGAAAGTGTTACACCCGTCTTTCGCCAAGTCTCAAAACACCACGTTTACAGCAGGTTTCTATCAGGCAGGCTAGAATACAAGATATATAGCATTCCCAGGGAAATAATGAATCACCACCACACATATGCTGTGTTTGGGATGATCAATTAAAAAGTTGAGGAAAGGGGTGATCGATGAATAAATTACTTTTGTTCTGAAAGTTCTGAATTTCAAAAAGATAAGCAAAAAAGATTTAGTAAAACCTTACATTGCCTATAAAACCCCCCAATAAAAACCCATCTTGCAGGGGAATTTGAAAAAAACAACATTTTCCCGACACATTGAGAGGACCGTGTGTGCAAAATTTAAAGTTTCTACTATGAATGATAAGTCTGCATAGATACATTGATAGATACATATAAATGAACACATGAATAACCTAAACCCAGCAACGGTGATTAAACTGGTCTGTTGTGGGTAGCAGTGATTATTAATTATTGAATATAATCAATTTTTAAAGTATTCAATTGTGTAGAACAAATCAAATAGGGATAGAGTCTATTTTTCTTAAGAATGTGCATTTAAAATCCTTATTCTTGATAGGAATTATATGTTGGAAGCAAATTTAATACTATTCAAAAAGATCTCTTCAAGATTATTCAAGACTTTTTATTCACATTACTAGCTGAAAATCTATCCTATGAAAGGCCTAAATGGGGCCCACTGATATTCAATCCGCAAAAGGAAATTATTTACTTAAACAGTTAAATTTATATCTTTCAGTATTAGCATATTTATTGCAATGAAAAAATAATCACAAATAATGTTTCTAGTCGACAAGAAAAAGGCAAACACACTACAGCCAGAAGTAAGTCATTGTTGCTTGGTAACTTTCGAACAGGCAATGAAAAATGAGTCACGATCCTGCAAATTCTCTGAATGTGGCCTGCTGAATAGCCAATGCAAATAAATCTCATACTGTCCCTCTCTCTAAAAACTTAAGCACACTTCTGCTTTTAAGAAAACTTTGGTTGTTAAGAAAAGATGTGTATTTACATTGAAAGCTTACAAAAATATAAGAAACAGGAACAGTTGATTATTAAAGAATTTTCTTTCAAGAAAAAATATTCACTTTTTGAAAGAGATAAATATTATTAAGCAACCCATTTGTTCTATGACAGTTTATGATTGATGAAGAAGTAAACCTCACACCATTTCTCACTTGATGTTAAAAACGCCATACCAATGGAAAAAAAAGCAGAAGTAAATGAAAAATTTTCTAATTATAATGTTATTGCTTTTTTCGCATGTAGGGTCCATTGTTGAATCCGAACAGCAATGGATTGTTGGAAGACGAGAATTTTGGATCCTTGTGGGTGATGTGTAGTGTACCAGCCCTGTAGCTGTGGAAGGAAGGAAGCTGCATGAAGAGAAAGGAATGGAATGTGTGCCAAGTATGAAGTTGGACACGCATTGAAATAAAAAGGAATTAACACATGCAAGAATTATGGCCAGATAAGAGACATACATTTAATACAAGAATAAAGATGAGGTACATGTACGGGTAACGTTAATACGATCGATCATGAGAAGTAATGTTAGGAGAAGAGATAGTAAAAAGTGAGAGTTCTCTTGTCTTGATAGTGCTGGCGTCAGAGTTGTAGCGGAGTTGTCTGAACACGTGGATTCCGTACGGTTAGATTTCTCCCAGATACATGGAAACCGCGTTCAGTGTGCGAGCCTTACTGCCAAGTAAGTGAGTTAACTTGGGGGCTATTCTCAGACGCTGTTAGACTCACAACAAACAGACTATGAAAGACATAGAACATGAGAGGAGGAAAGAGAGTGGCCGGCCGCAAAGGCTGGGGCCAGAGGCATGGCCAGCTAGAAATACTGGTGCCAAGGAGCATTGGGCCAGGGATAAAGAAAGAGAGAGAATGGCCGGCCGCAGAGGCCAGGGCTAGAAGCATACCCAGCTAGGGGTGCTGGAGCTAGTGAGCATTGGACCATGTGCGTCCAGGGGTTTTATAGGGGTCGTCAGAGGAAGTGACATTTTGGATATCTAGCTAAAAGAAGAGTTTCGTACTTATTTCCTTACTAAAAATATAGGGGGCACTACACTTTGAATCAATTTGATTATTAATGTTTTTTAATGGGCAAGGTATAATACACTAGCATAACACTTATAAAAAATGACACGATTTTTCATTAATGGATAGATTAATATTTTAGAATATTTCTATTTTAAACATTGTGTATATATTTATTGAGTATTTTAAAAGTTATAAAATGATTATCTTGAAATTATTAATCAAATTGTTCATTGTAGGTAAAATGTCAACTCTGTGTAGGTTTCATAATGAAAAAAAGAAAAAAAATCAAGCAGAAGCTGAGCAAATCACAGACATGATTGGGGACGGTCAGGTGACAATTGATCTCCTATTTTTCAACCAATCAGGATCAACTAAACACATATTCAACTGGAATTGAGAAAGTGGAAAGTCTATATATTGCTGTCCCTTGCCCAAAATCAACAGTCAAAGCTGTCATAGGGGCTCGTGATCATAGTTGTAGAGGGTGTCATCGCAGCTGTCACAGACACATCTTGTTAATGATCGGGCTTTCACTGCCCAAGTGATAGCCATCATTATCTGGACTCACATTTGGACCCATTTATGTTTTTGCATGCACTTAACCACAAAGACACCGCAATTTTTCAAAGCATGTGGTGATATATGCCAAGTCTGTGATCTCAACAAAGATCCAAAGAAGGAAACATTCTCCTCTCTGAGAGAACTCAACAAAAAATACTTTTGTCTCCCTGACCTGTGAGATATTTTGAGAAACTCTTCCCCTTCTACAAAGACATTCAAAACTCTCAAAAGACTGTTGACTGGAAATATACAATTTGTTTTTCTGATTTTCACACCATTTCTTCCTCTACTACTTCTTTTCTTTTTTCAGTTGAATATATCATACATCTATATTTGAAGGCCCTATAAAGATAACAAACATTGAATGAAAAAAAACATCCATATAAACAGTACACTAACTCTCAGTGAAAAATAATGATAGGACTCTCAAGTACTATATGCATATATTTTTAAACTAGCAATATATATATAGGTTTCAGGAATTTAATGTCTAATATTCATTAGATCTGTTGGAAATGTTAGAAATAAGCAACTGACTACTGCTATTGATGATGTTGTCTAAACAATTAACATCATTAAAAAAACAAATTTTGGGCTTTGATTTGTAAAATATCATTTAAAATATTGTAAAATCTCAACCTATCTATTGATGACATGAAGAAATCTTGTCATTTCTTAGGGAACTATGCTAGTACCTATATAATTTAGTGCACGAGGGAAAAAAAGAAATACTGAGCTGACAGTATGTACAGAAATACTAACAACTATTATCAATTAATTTAAGACCTGCATGTCTTTGTAGGGAATGTAAGTCCAATTTTTATTTTCCAATGGGAATCCGTGTGTGAAGGTACCCAAGCTGGTCTCTAGGTGAAGTGCGACACAAGTCAGGCCAGAGCAGACTGGTTGCTGTAAACTCTGCTTTGAGTCTCTCCTTCTTCACTCACATCGTGTTCAGATCCAAGGGAGTGCAGCTGTCTGCTAAAGATTCTATGATGTTGGGACAAAGACCACCAGCGGTGTCACAAAGTGAAAAGGAACAACCGTCACTGGTTGTATAATATGCAACAAAATCTATCTCAGTATGATTACAGGGTGACTGGTCAAAATACTTGCTGATGCAAGTGAGGACACTATAAAATGACTATCAGTCTGTGTTTCGGGTTATCTACTCGATGTCTCTTGGTTAGCATATCTCTGAATTTTTGAGATGAGGTATTATTATTATTTCTATTGATATTCGGACCATCCTCATCTTGGTTAGCATATCTCTGAATTTTTGAGATGAGGTATTATTATTATTTCTATTATTATTCAGACTATCCTCATCTTGGTTAGCATATCTCTGAATTTTTGAGTTGAGGTATTATTATTTCTATTAATATTCGGACCATCCTCATCTTGGTTAGCATATCTCTGAATTTTTGAGATGAGGTATTATTATTTCTATTAATATTCGGACCATCCTCATCTTGGTTAGCATATCTCTGAATTTTTGAGATGAGGTATTATTATTATTTCTATTGATATTCGGACCATCCTCATCTTGGTTGTTTTTCATACAATGTTTCGGCCGTTGCACTCTACGGCCTTCATCAGGTATCATCTGGTAGATTTGGGAAGTAACGAACCGAACACTTTATTTATCCGACGGGGGTATATTAACCGTACTCCCCTCTTTTAGCGTTAGTAGTATTGTTATATTGTCTCACACTAGGATCGAACCTAGAACCATCAGATTACTTAACAGTAATTTGTCTGATGCTGTAACTACTGCACTATGTGTCCATGACGAAGGCCGTAGAGTGCAACGGCCGAAACGTTGTATGAAAAACAACCAAGATGAGGATGGTCCGAAAATCAATAGAAATAGAAATAGTCTCTTGGTATGTCTATTTGTATAGCTTCAACAAAGTTATAGTCCTCTGGGGTCAGGACCTTTCGTGGTGACCAGGAGCGTGGATTTCTCTGCATTGTCCTGTTGGCTGCTCTTCTACTGCTACTCTCAAATAGCTGACTTATATGTGTGGGGCTGACGGCTAACGGGTTTATGATTGATTTTCCCCATTCAGCAGGTAAATTTGAAATTGTGTTGACTTTAGTAAATTTTCCTTCTGCCCTCACCAAATTAGGGAATCCATAATTTTCCCTTCGAAATATGCATAGACGATAGACAGGGCCAATTTATCAGGCAATCAATCTTACGTACAGAAGCTGAAATGGTCAATCCCTCTCAGAAGAATTTCTCTAAACTTAGGGATTAATGAACCTTTCTTTCAAAGGTGATTAATCATACATCTGTATTCTCTCCAAGCCTCACTCATCCGATCCTTTTTAGTACTTTACTCCCAGATTGAATATTAATTGTTTTACAGTTTAGATTTCCATCTGTTCCCTTTCCAAGTCTGGTTTCTCTGAAAAAAACCCTGTGCAACCGTTCTGATTTTGTAAAGTACACTCAACCTCACAAGGTTATCTCAGCCTTTACTTTCAGATTTTTCCAATTAACCCTTCATTTCCATAATGTCACAAGTGTTCTGTTCATTTAAATGTTTCTTTCTTATTTCTTCATTCTCTTATATAGCCTTCAAACATAGATGAAAAAATATAATTACAAAAAAAAAATCGGGACATTGAGGATTCAAAAAATCTCCACATTTTTATTTTTTGGGGGGGGTTCTGTTTTTTCAATTCTTCCCACGTATGGTCTTCAGCTGCTACACTTACATACCAATTCAAAGCTTTAGCAGTCAGTCACTTGGGTTTAATCTCTTCCTCTCTTTAAAGCTTGTCTCCTGTTTTCACTGTGACTCTTAGACCTGAATAGACAAATATACCAACATTTTTTGTGATGCTGGTACACGAATAGATGTATGAATGATTATATGTATGCGGATGATGATTCAACTATTTCCGTCAACAAAATAGATATTTATACCACAAAACGTATTTATGGGTGCATGACTGTACTTTTATTTTAGAGACAGACCAAAATACAAAATCAAAATGAGTTCATAAATAGCCACAATGTTGGGAAGTGTGTTCCGGTTCTTTGTATTTCGCACTATTGACCTAGATAAAAAAAATTGCTAAATCAAAAACATTCCTGGATCCGCCCCCGAATTGAATCACTTTTTTCTTAGCCCATGGCCAACCCTTCCACAAAATGTCATTGATATTCATTCGGAATTTTCGGAGATATTGTAAAGACAGACAAGAGTGAATACATTAGTATACGTAAAATATTTTCCAATAGAAAAAAAAGCTCCTGGATCCGCCCCTAACCGAGATTTCAGTCCGTAGTCCTCTCTTCCAAAATACGTCATTGAGAACTTCTGGATATATTATGAATTCATATCAATCTTCAAAATTCGTAGGGAGATGTTTAAAATAGAAGTTTTTTGTGAGATTTAAAAAAAATAAAATGCCTTCAAAATTTTCTTGTTCAATTGTATCATAACAAAAACCCCACCTACCCGAGATAAATAATATCAGGAAGAGAAAAATTTTCGCTGTTAATTTTGAAAGAGCTATAACTTGAGTGTGTGTCGTACTTGGGAGAAAAAAAACCCTCCAAAACATTGCGAAGTCCATATCCTTGACCTTCGCGTACTCAATCTCCCACCGTTCGACCTTCACCTTCATTTTTTTTCACATTGTTAAAAGCTTGATATTCTTATTTCTTTCCCCTTCTTGAATTTGGATTAACGGTAAGTTAATTGATTGCTTCTTCTAATCATCCATGCAATATATAGACAAGTTACCTGTCGCTTTTTCCCTAAATTATTTGGATAATTGATTAGATTAGGTTTGTAGGTACAACGTAAACTTTACGCCGTTATAACACGTGTTTACCATTTGTTTAGACATTCAAAAATCACCGTTTCAACGATATTGCACATAATATAATTAGTACCATAAGTTATTTATTTAGTTGCGTAACTTTAGTTCATCATATCACGTTCAGTTTTATTTAAATACCAAATTAAGTCAGGTTTCCGATGAATTTAAAATTTAAATGCCCTGGGTCTGTATACTGTATTATATGAATAGTATAGTTGGCAACAGTATTTAATACTTTATTTCAAAGTTGTTATCGTTTCTTGATTTAAAGTAATAATGCTATGTATTTTACTATCAATAATGAATAAGATTAATATTGATAATAGAAGATATTAATTGATAATAACATTTATTGATATCAAATCTTTTTTTTTTTTTTCAATAATGCTAGTAAATTTTAGTTTTGTTTTGAAAAACTCATTTGTAATAAATTCCCCCACGACTGTATTTTTTCTTTGAACTGTTTTACAGGACAGCCGGGTAGAATTTTTGAAAAAAATTAACATCTCCCCCACCCACATGTAATGCAAAAGGTCGGCTGCCCACAAGTCGCCATTAATAAAAGCAAACTTTCATTCATAGAAGCCGAAAGGATGCAAAATACGCATGCGCGTCCGTCTGCAGCTAAATGACTTTCCATGATTATTCATGGACCTTTCCACTGAGATAAGATACGACCCAAAACCACTTGAAACCTTTTAGCCCAGAAAGTATAACGGTGCAGTACAATTGTTTTATGCAACTCCAGCTTGGTGTTCCCATATAAAAAAAAAGACTGCATTATTTTCGCTGGTGCTCACTCCATTTTGTCACCCTGCGGTCAGGTCATGTGTTTCCGTCAATGGTCAGGAGTGCATGACCTGACATTTTGATCATACAGTGGGTTCTACCTGCTTGCACTACAAATGGCGGTTGGAATGCCTCTCATATTGTAGAGTTACCACTGATATATATATCCTTTTGCCACCCCTTTCTGAAAAAATACACCTAGCCCCCCCCCCCCCTCTGTCCCCAAAATGTAGCAATGGGTGCACATGCCAGGGGGAAACCCAAAAAATGCTGGAACTAAGGAACACAGGCCCGAAAGTCAGTTTCACTCTGTAACTTTAATTCTAGTTACGTTTTTTAAGTAGCTCATCATACTGCACCCAAAGATACAAATAAAACTTTAATACTGATAAGAACAGAGGCGGTTATGTACATTTGAATGATACAAACACACAAGAGGGAAAAGAATGGTGGTAGAGACAGTCTCCAATTATTAATGGAAAATGAAGACTTTCAACTAAGAAAACAGATTGTGCAACTCCAGGCTTTGAATCTTTCACTCTTTAGAGTCTTTTTTTTTTTTTTTTTTTTTTTTGTAAAATAAAATTCAGTCTCTACACTTTGTCTTTGCCTCTCTTGCTGTCTGGCATGAATTGCATTTGCTCATTTGGTACTGCTTAAGCCAACTCTTTTTTGACTTTGTGGAACTTTCACAGTCTGTTCTCTCCAATCACATATTGATCTCAGCCATAGCATAGGCATAAAGGCAGAAGGAAGATTGCCTGTTCTGTCAAAACAGTGGAGAAAATTTGGATAATTTTGCTGCCAAGTAGAAAACAATATTTCTTTCAAGTTGTATATAGTCTGAATTATACTATGTATCAGCGATTGATAAAAAGACATTTTATTCTGCCTCCCTTAACCAAAGTTTCAGTTCGCTTATAATCTCAGGGCCTCTGATTTTCAACTGCCCTTTCTAAATAGCCACATATTGCTTCAGGGCTCTCGCATTTCACTCACTTACTTCCTTTGCTCTCCTATTACTGGGAATCCTGATAAGGAAACTCATGAATTCTGTCCACTTTCAGTTACTTGCCATATTGACCCCACTTTAACCAACATAGCAGTATAGTTAATGCCTTTCTTGACATAAAGCCATTAGAAATTAAATTCTTATTTAGCAGTTCTACTCTACACTGTGAAGTAAAAGATCAGCCCAAGTAACATAAATAATTCAAAAGTGTGTGAAATAATTTTTCAGATTTTTTTCTTGTATGTGATATAATTTCTCATTGTTAAATTTAAAAGTCTCAAAAAAAAGTATAATTTTTAATCAAAAGGTAAAATCAAATGACATATTCATCAGATATTAATACAATGATGAAATTAAAACCTTTATTCACTCAGATTTACAAAAAATAAATTCAATAATTTCATGGCGGCAAAATTTGATAAAGACATAATTATAGCTTTGAATCAAATTATACGTTTTAGAAAGTTAGTATGACTTTTGGGAGCTGTGTAAAAGCAAAAATTAACAGATATAACTTATTATAATTGTCCCTACAATATTCCTTATTTCATTTAAAAGTATTTTATTACTGTAAATTTTGAAAAGGAAATTATTACTTTTTCTTCCTATGACATATGGTATGAAATGAAAAAAATGATATCACAATAAAACCTCTTTATTCAATCGAATTTACAGAAAAATATCAAATTATTTGATTAGTATAAATTCATTTAAAATATTCGTACTGCAATGTTGACATTCTCGACTGATGCCTTTTTGACCGATCAACATAGTAACTTGCAGTAATCCGTACAACGCTGCTTACATTTTGACTGTTATCTTCTTGTCCGTATGCTTTTTGACCAGCCTCCATATGAACACCCCAAAATATTCAAGTAGTCTGAATCTTCAAGCATGTCACATCAGTATTTAATTTTTTTTGTCTTACATTTCTGACGGTCAATTATCTGTCTTTCTCGATGTAAAATTCAAGTTGAACATAATTGGTTGTAATACGTCTCCATCAACAAGTATCTTTACCTTGAATTACACTTTCAGGTTCCATTTCTAGACCTAATGTAATCTATATATTATGCGTAACGCTATTTGGTTATTATCAAGGGAGGTAACTTTAAAATTTGCTTTCGCTTGAATATGGCGGAAGTGACGTTTTCCTCTTTCACTCCTCACGTTCTTCTGACTTATAGTCCAGAAGAAAACTCCGATTATAACGCGCACCTTTGCATAATGCGCATCTTCTGTATAAATATTTTATAATTATTTCGAGGTTATTTAATATTCTAAATAAGTTTAGTATCTTTTGTAATCGACACTATGCTGACAAAAGCTAGCGAAAGAAAAGGACTCTAAAATCAATAATCAATACAATGTTGATGTTGAAAAATATTTGTTGAAAATACAATGCCGTTACTGATGTGAAAAGAAGGAAGACCTCCAAGTTTAATAATCTACATTTACTAAGCATGAAGGAAAACTAATGTTATGAACAAAAACATTACGACGTTCTCTTCTAGATTATTTTAAATCCATCACGAACTTCTTTCTTCATTTTATTGTTTTATTTTAACGTGACCGTCGGCTTTCGCTCCCCAACCTCTTTGAACCTGAGACTCAATAATATGTCTTTTACTTTGATAAACCAACAACAATCCGAAAGCTCTGGATCAACCCTGACTGGGGGGAAAAGAAGAGCCAGCTACACCGCAGCTTACAAACTCCAAGTGATCGAGGTTGCCGAAACGAAAGGAAATCGGGCAGCCGCCAGAGAATTTAATATTAGCGAAACAAACGTCCGTCTATGGAGAAAGACGAAGGATGTTATAAAATGCCAGAGAAAGACGGCAAAGGCACCCGGCCGGGGCAGTAAGGTTCACCACCCTGAACTAGAAAAACAGCTGATACAATACATCCACGAGAGAGCGGCTCAGGGTCAGACAGTGAGCATGGTAGAGATACGACTGAAGGCACTTCACTTGACGAAAGATTTGGAACCTAACAGCACTTTTAAAGCTTCAACTAATTGGTGTTACTTTTTTATGAAGAGACACGGCCTGCCCATCCGCCGACGAAAATACGTCGGTGCCAGCACTTCTAGGAGGAAAGATGTCGATGAGGAAATGTTTGATGCTCGAGAAATGGGTAAACCACGTGAGTATTCTTTGGATCCGTGTAGGTGTTATAGTGCTAGACTGACCAATCAGAAAAGGGTTCCTGTCCTAAAACACGCTCAATTTGCTACAAGTAGAATCCTCAGATGATACTGTTCAGATAGAAATGTTGTTTTTGGTGATCAATTCGCAAGTGCAAGGAAGTGGGAACTAAATGTTTTGATTTAGATAATCAACTGAAAAGGAAGGTTTGGTTGATAGAAAAAGTGAAATAAAAAAAAATAATTAGTAAAATATTCAGTTTTCGTTCTTAAAATGAAATGACACTAAAATACTCTGTGTTAATTCAAATGTTGATTTTTACATTTCTCTCACCAATTTTGAGAAACTAAATAGTAGACCATTGTAAAATGACTGTAAATTTTTTTAAATTGGGCAGCAGAAAACCTGAACAGGTTTATCAAGGTTACTGCTTAAGGTGTGTCTAGGGGATTATTTTGAAATATCCCCCTTGCCAAGCATAATAAACAGTTGTTCAGCTCTTACTGAATTTCTACCAACAAATTTTCAACTAAAATGTTGAAGTGTGCACCACGAAGGGCCAAGCACTCCCTGGCCCCAAATTTCTTGCTTACGCCTCTGGTTGCTATAAATTAGCGCTATTTTGTAGGGGCATGGAGTAATGGAAATAAAAATTATTACCTATAGACATGAACACACATTCAAAACCTGCATTTCCTTTCATAATATGCAGTGTTTGCAACAAACTAACCCTTGGTCATTTATTGTATATGTCCCAGATATAAGAAAGAAATTGTCACTACTTAAAATAACATCCTTGGAGCAACAGTTTTGCTGAAGAGGGGAAAAAAGTTTTGGAATTGGTGTGTATGTAAGAAACGTGTGCGATTTATTCATTTATTTATTTATATTCATATATATATATATATATATATGTGTGTGTGTGTGTGTCAGTGTGTCTGATTGTTTGTCACACTATAAAAACCACCTAAACATAGACACAGCCTAACCATACTTCCCTTCCAAACTCAAGAGACCTAGGAGGAATAAGGTTTGGTGAAATTTTAGAACAAAAGGATTCTAGAAGTGAGAGGAATCTATTCACAATGTAACTATAATAGCAAACTTGAACCTTACTTTCTGGCCATATATAAATATCTTTTTTAATATTTTTACATGTAATTATCTAAGAGGTCTAAAGTGAAGGGGTCCCCCTCTCTTCAAAGTGACAAAATTTCAGGGAGATTTTTTCCCCCTTTAAGTAGTCACAAGTGGACAAGAAACTTTCTTCCTCTCTTCCAATAAGAGAAAATCTTGAAAAACTTTTCGCTCCTTTAAGGGATCAAAAGTGATGGGAGAGTCCCTCTCAACTTTTAAGGGATCCAAAATGGAGAGAGACTTTTTCTCTTCTTTTTTCAATCATTGAATATTTACCCTGGCATAAGTGGATGCTACAGCTAGTGTATATATATATATATATATATATATATATATATATATATATATATATATATATATAAAACATTTCTGCCACCACACTGCAGAAGCTGAAAAAAGAACTTTTCTTATTTATTTTTCATTATTTGCAACTAACGATCTTGCCATGTCCCTGTGTTGTGTTGTCTAATTCCAATTTTTTTTTATGATTAAAAGTTCTACTCTAAGGTGAGTAGGTTAGAAGGAGATTGGAGGTGTGTGTGTGTGTAGGGTGGGAGATTCAAGTTGCCTCTGTCAATTTACGCGTCCAGGTAGCAAATTATAGCTACTACACAGCACAAGCTTGGAGAAACTTTTCTTTTCTACCATATATGTATACACACATATTTACACACTCATTCACAATGCTTTATACTCCTGTAGAGTAGGAATTGTCTGGTTTAAAATGGTATAGTCACTTAAAAGGTGGAATGAACCCCAAAAAGAATCAAAATTAAAAATTACGCTTTTATCTGTGAACATGTTTGTACAATTCACTGATAAATGGAAGGAAACCACTCTCACTCAGATCAAACTTCATTCAAATGTCTTTTATGATGCTATAGGAAATTGAAAAATCAGCAGATATGGCAGTGTGTCCAAATAAACTAAAGATTGATAATACAGTATCTTCATCACATGAAGAGCAGCCAGAAAAAAGGCACTTCTTGAACAGTCAACATTCAGCAGAAAAAAAAAAGAGTTGTGAACTGAGGTGATGAACAAACCATTGAAGTTTTGGCACACTGTCATCTTTTCAGATGAGTCCGTATTTGTTCACTTTTTATACAACAGGTGAATATGGGTCTAAAGATCATCTCACCAAGAATTTTGTTAAAACCACCAACTGCTAACTATCAAATGTGATGGATTCTTTATGATTTGGGAAGCAATTTGGAGCTCTATTCATTAAACACTTCTGGAGTGTATGAGAAATATCGAAAAATACAGATCCATTTAGCAAGAGCAACCATCTGTTATTTACTGATGGTTATTAGGACAAAAACAACATTGTTCTCATGGAAGATGAAGCTCCATGACATACAACAAAAAGACCCATGAATGGCTGGTCCAAAAAGCAACTTTTATTGCTTAAATTGGTCTTCTGGTATGAATCCTATTGAACATGTCTAGACTATGTTAGATCAAGAAGGAAAATATTGAGAAAACCTATAAAAGATTTACTTTGTGTTCTGACAGCAACTTAGTCAGGGATCCCACAAGAGAAGATAGCAAATCTTATAGATTTTAATTCCTGAAAGAGTAAAAGCTTTGAAATCTGCTAATGGCAAGTCCACCAAACATTGATCGGTATAAAAAAAATATGTTCAAGATTTGTTTAGATTTTTGAATAAAGACTCTTGTTCGAAAATAGAGGTATCTATTTACTTTTGTCATGATTATATCCAAATAAATGTATGTACAAGGATTCACTGAACTATGCATCCATGTGTGTGTATGTTAAAAAAAGATATTTTCTACCTAAGTTCCATTTTTCATTAATGTCAGAGACTGACACTCGATGAATTCATTTATAAATCTGATTTTGTCCAACTTTCATTCAAAACTTATGATAATCTAATGATAGAAGTGACTTCAGTAAATACCTAGTCAAATTATGTAATGCTAAACTAAACGGAGGAGTAAATTTTGGCTTATTTTCTAGTCTCTGTTTATCATGCAGTTATATCTTCTTGAAATGACATCCTTCGATTGTTCTGACTGAAGGAATTTAGCAAAAAGAATGAATATCAATAGATAGACTTTCAATGTATTAATTAGTACTCAGGTTTCACTCAACCAATCAAATATTCATTAACCATACAAATCACTTTGTCTTTCCAGAATGAAATTCTTCTGAAAGATCAATTGAGGAATGCTTCAAGAGCTCTACTGGCTGGATTGACCTCTGTGTATATCCTTTCAGATGATTGGGTAAAGTGTGACTGATTGCAAATGTCGGCTTAGTCAATGGGGTACTAAGCTTATTTCCATTTACCTGCTAATTTCTATTCCTATCCTTTGGGTAATTAGGTTCAAGATTGGGCAAGTTGCTTGTGAAGTAAATAAACTGAATGAAAAGAAACTCTCTTCTCAATGCTGATGTCATTCCATCTATTGTAATGACTGTGCAGCTTTTTATACTTGGGAGGAGAAACAAATAGTTTCAATTAGTTTCATTTCCACTGGAAGGTTTTTTTTCATCTACAACACTAAAATTTCTCACTCAAATAAAGCAATTAATCATATGTAAATTCAAGATTTAGGAATGTCCTTCTTTATGGCATCAGTAAAAGAATAAATAAATTGAATTATTTTAATTCATAAATTCATTAGATTTTTTATACTCACAGGATTGTTTTTATTTACAATAAGAGAAAAATATAAGTATATGAATAAATAGGCTTGTTTATCATGAATTATGTATTGAATCTTGTTAAGAAAATGATTTGAACAATTTCAAATAACCCGTTGGCTTCAAAGTTTCATATACATGGCATACACAAACTTTTGATGAATACATCAGTAAATTATCATCATCAGAATTCATCCAACTCTATAAATACCATGTCACTTTTGGGTGCAGATATCTGTTCATAAGTCACGATATTCTGAAACCAATAAAGAAAATTGAGAAACACAACCGCCATTTGACCACCTGAAGATGACCTACACTTGAGCTACCAATTCAAAGATGAATTGTTGGAGGATCTCAAGCCTGAAATATGGTCAGTGAGTCAGATGGGGTAGAGGGAAGCAGATATCAAAATGGCAAAAGTCACTAGACGGATGACCTAATTTTAAAAAATCAAAAACAAAAATATTTGGTGGAAGTTGTAGATCACAAATTATGGGTGGATTGAAAAAGCATATAATGGGCTAAAATTACAGAATATTTATTTATTTGATGTTAATCACCGTATTCACTCGAGTACAATGTCACCTTGAATATAAATATTTTAGCTAAAAATCAATGATGTATTTTATCCTCTCGTCACAGCAAATTAAAAAACAGAGAAACTAGCAAAACACATACACTAAAACTGACGTGATTACTGCTATCGTTTAGTAACTTTTGGTTTGAATTTACCTAAGAATCCAAATTCTATATATCTGTTGATTAGCTACCATAATACACCAAAAATCTTACCTGTCATTTTCTAAAAATGTTACTTGTCTTTATATAATTTTGCAATTGTAATGTATTGATGAAAATTTCCATTTGAATAGTAATAAACAATTGTCATTTTAATCACAAGAATATGTATTCATGCACACTCAAGAATCTGTACAGTTGTTCAGAAGTCTCTAATTCTGTACGTTTGCTCTAACATACATTCTTCAATAGATGTGGCCAAATGAGAACCCAAGTCATTTAGCCAGTCACAAACTTGAAATGGAATGATGTGAATTAAGCAGTAAACAAATAGAATTCTCTCACACTCCTCTTTTCTTCACCCCCTGCAAATGAATAGGCAGGAATGGCACACAGTTTGGCTGAATGACTTCAATCAGATCCTCCATCCAGAGTATCTGAGGCATTATCTGTATCCAAACAGCTCATTATTGAACAGGAAAACATATCTATAAACATACACAGACAATGCTCACACACAGAGTGATGATGATCATCTACACGCATGGTACGAGTTGGGTCAGAAAATAGTTCCATGCAAACATTCATACCAACTTACCCTCTCCTCAGTTGTTCTTGCCACTTAGTCTACAGAAAGAGTACGAGACCAATCTTGCTCTGCTGGGGCTGCAATAGTCTTTCTGAAAAAGAATTGAAATGACCTACAGCTTCCTGCTGAACAACTAGCCAACGTCATGCAAAAACTAATACATACGTACACGTGCATATATTTTATGTATAATCATATATGCACATGCATATAGATGTGTGCAATATATTCAAGTAGTAAGTTATCTTTCAGACTTGTTAAATGCAACAGGAATTTCTTATAATCAGCCTTCTCATATCCTTTGATGACTTTCCAAAGTTCATAATTTAGATGGTATTGTTCACACACATTTGACATCAACTTGAACTTTTTTATTTCAATATTAGCTGGCATCTAATTACAAAAAAACGGCTCATATATTCAATCCAAGTTGATGACTACTTATTATCTATTTGTGGTTTTGTGTCTTTTCAAGAGTTTCAATGTTTCAATTCTTTTTTTATTTTTTGTCTGGTATTTGTATATGTTCTGTTAGTAACTGATATTTTTAATTTAGTGTAATGGTTTACAGAATAAATGGGCAGGTGATCTTACTGTTTTTAGAAAATCTCTCTCTCAATTATATTTCAGATTTTGCTAATCTAATTGTAATTGATGAGAGATAGAACCAGTGACAGAAAGTTCATATTTGATTATCTCTCTTATTTGTTTATTTTTTTTAAAGAATATGTAGCACTCGTTTCTTCCCAGATTGACTAATAAAATCCTCTCCATGAAATTCAGTATTCTAAACTTGATATTTACAAAGCTCAGCTTAGTATGTCAGGATGAAATGGGGGTAGAAACATGTGCCAGTCCTTCTATTGAGAAGGGCCTGCCTTCTTTGACAATAAGCATTCAAAATTATGATCTTTTTAAAAACCTGGACTCCAACATCAACCACTGATGGTTGCTGGGAAATAAAAATAAATTTCAACTGTCACTTAAGCCACAATTGATATTTACCAAGACCACATGTGTAAGGTGCCCAGTAAGGATTGAACTCATGACTGTTTTAGACTTCTGCAAGACCACACTGTTAGCCATTTCTCCATTGCAAAATACCCAAGTATTCTGAATTTTAGTTTTATGAAATGATGAATACACTCTGAGCTGTCAAAATTGAAGGCATACATGAAATTGATATTCTGTTACGTTCTTATAATACCAACTGTAAAAATGAAATGAATTGGACAGAAACATTTCAGTAGTCAATGAATGAAACTTTTATATTAGCATACTCATCACTTGTTTCTCCTTTCCTTTGGGGTGTTACAAACAAAAGCATAAATATACAGATACACATATTGTATTATTATAGTAGATGTCTGCAAATAGAAATTCCATATCTCCTCCTCTTCCTATATCTCACAAGTTTCTCCTTCTGGCTAACAAGGAGCTTTCAAGCTGTACCATGAGATGACACTTTGAATCTTGTCTAAAACTTTCTCGTTTAAAGTCTAAAGAACCCCATTTTATTTTTTGTGCTCTTCAAATATCGATTACCTTCAGATAAATTTCGAAAAATCTTATGCTTTAAACTTGTCTGATGGGCATATTTTAAAATTTAATTTTTGTAACTTACTAATATCTTTTTAAATTTAAAATTTAAATTACTCAGATATTATATTTTCAGATTTTTATATGAATCGGAATTGGATTATTACTATTAGTTTTTTCAACTAGTATTTCTGTCATCTTAATTTCATTTTTTTATCACAACTCTCAGACCATTGTTCTATGGCCATTAGTGAACAATGTGAATATGAATGGATATAAAAAATCAGCCTCTGCTGAGACTCAAACTGGTATCTCTTTTCCTTGGGAAGCTTGTCCATATGCGACAGTTGCTTGACTAATTAGATTTTGGAGACCACTGGTTGCACTCTTTCAAATATAGCTGATCCTTATCTACCTGACAGCATCAGTAGTCGAAAAATCTATGTATTTAATCAACAGTGTGATTTTTTCATGTTGGTGTCTCTGTCAGTAACAATGGATTCTTCCATGTTGAGGTAACAATTTCATTGAAGAAAATATCTCCTCCTCACAATTTGGAAGAATGGACTCTTCCACTGAAATGAGTAATCATATCGAAATTCAAATACTCTAATTCCGGGGATTAACTCGTCGATAATGATTGACTATGCTTCATCTAAGAAATTATAAAATGATACAACTAGTTTATTGCAGTTTTTTCCAAGGGAGGTAACCGTCGCAATAAATGACGAGTTACCTCCTCTTCTTACATTTTGCGAAGTAATTTTCTGTTTTTTTCATTTGAAATCGTCAGTAAAAGTGTTAACATAGGTTCCTTCAGATTTCCATTTGGTCCGGCTGTATTATGTATGCATGACGCTTTCAGGTCACATCATTAGGGCTAGAGGGCTGGAATTTTCAACAAAAACTCCCCATGTCCGGAGAAAATTTTTTTTGGTTGTTTTTTCTAAAATCCCCTGCTCTAGTTTTTTAGTGGGTGGTTCAATTTACAATATAAGTTCATGCTAAATTGGTTCCTACTTTATGCTCAGCTGTGTTCACTCTCGTTTTTTGAAAATCCAGAATTTTTAGTGTTCAACGAAAGGCTTGTAACTTATTCATTGATCACCTTTTTCCAAATTCTGGTTGATCACCCCCAACACAGCATGCTGTCAAAAGACATTGGTCATGTGACGGTGTTTATTGAGTGACCAACCAGACCTGTTTGTTTTGCTTTTTTTAATTAGTTTGGAATCAAGATGTTTTATTTATTTGAAACCTGTGGGAAACTTCTGATATCTTCGTGACATTTATTATGTTTGAAAACCTGATCCGATTATGCTACAAGTTACGAATAATTATAGCTACATCTTGAAGAAGATGAATATTTCATTATTAAACAAATATTGTGGGTATTTCTAAGTTTATTTATGTCGATAATATCAATTTATTTCATGTAATTTGTCCTGTTCTTTATGCAGGTGAACAAAAGGAATCATGAGCCATAAAAAGCAGTTTATTTCCTATATTTGAATTTAGAAATCATTTTTATATGAAAAATATATGCACACAAATGCTAGTAAAATGAAAAATCAGATTTTTTTTAATTATTTGTCAAAAAAATTCTTTTTTTTTTTTGTATAAAATTTTATTCTACCTAAAATGTAAAATTCAATCAAAACAGACATTCAGGTTATTTCATCTGGTCGATCAGAAATTGTTGATACTTTTAATTATATCCTGTCTATGAAACAATTCTAGAATATAAAGGATAAAAATAACAAAAAACATTCTTGTATTTAATTGGAAAGAAAAAATGTGATTGATTTTGTTTACATTTCTGTGGATGATGTGGATTAACATCCAAATATTTAACAAATTATGAACACCTGTTAATCAAATGCTGACTATGTATTTTGGATTTATACTCCTATGTCAATATATTGACTATATTTTTTTAAATTACTCTCATATGTCAATATATTGACTATATTTTTTTTAATTACTCTCATATGTCAATATATTGACTATATTTTTTTAAAATTACTCTCATATGTCAATATATTGACTATGTTTTTTTTAATTACTCTCATATGTCAATATATTGACTATATTTTTAAAAATTACTCTCATATGTCAATATATTGACTATATTTTTTTAAATTACTCTCATATGTCAATATATTGACTATATTTTTTTTAATTACTCTCATATGTCAATATATTGACTATATTTTTAAAAATTACTCTCATATGTCAATATATTGACTATATTTTTTTTAATTACTCTCATATGTCAATATATTGACTATATTTTTAAAAATTACTCTCATATGTCAATATATTGACTATATTTTTTTAAATTACTCTCATATGTCAATATATTGACTATATTTTTTTTAAATTACTCTCATATGTCAATATATTGACTATATTTTTTTAAAATTACTCTCATATGTCAATATATTGACTATGTTTTTTTAAATTACTCTCATATGTCAATATATTGACTATATTTTTTTAAAATTACTCTCATATGTCAAGATATTGACTATGTTTTTTTAAAATTACTCTCATATGTCAATATATTGACTATATTTTTTTAAATTACTCTCATATGTCAATATATATCAACCAGGTTTTTTTAATCATTCTTATCCTTATGTAATATCATTGTAAGTATATCTAATATAAAGAATATTTTCATTTAAATCAATGTTTACTTTCTCATGGTAAGTCTTTTTTTATTCTTAATCTTTCACTAATTTTTCTATTTTTACTTTGTAAATGTAGAAGAGTATTAGGTATCTATGCAGGTAAACAAATATGTCTGCAGCCCAATGATGAAAAAAAGCATTCATTTCATGCCACTGATACTTATTTTGCAACGCAATCTCTGTTCTTGCCAAGGTAGTTATAGTGAGGAAGATTAATCGCATAAATAAAACATTATACGGTGAAAATTTCTGATCAAAATCCAGTTTAATAACTATGTGTCAGGTTATGAGCTCTGGGGGCTCTACATATCTGAGAAACCCTGAAAAATCTTTGAAAAAATCCAAAGTCTCGAAAAATGGTTTTAAAAAATCCAATAAATAATCTTAAAGAACTATTTGCAGTCAGACAGAGCACTGTTGTTGATTCTAGACAGTACATTTGTAGATTATGAAAATCCATGATTCACAAATGCAGTAAATATCAATCAAAGGTACTTTTAAAATATTTTGTTTTTATTAAAATTTGTCTCTTTTATTTGAGGAATGGAGTGACTCAAAACTGAATTATTAATCACATTGGGGGACTTTGAAGTGGCTACTCATAATATTGTGTTTCAAGGATGAAGGAAAGAAATTTAGTTTCTGTCTAAAGCTATTTCTTCTTTTTGAATTGTCACAAATCTTTAATTTCTATGGAAGTTCGTGGGTTCTAATAATACATCTCATTATTTCCTGAATTCAAATATCTTATTTTATGAATTTCAATTAAAAGCCGTTCGTGTGTTTAAAAAATTCTGGATGTTAGCAAATTGCAATTAATCCATCTTTTTGAAAACTAGACACTCATAATTTTTTTTGCTTTATCAATTTCTTGATTTCACTTTATTTTCTCCAAAAGATTTACATTTAAATTGATATTTGAGTGTAAATCTTTACTAAGACTTGAATGATAATTCCTACAATTCACTTTTATCTACCCACAAAAAATTACGTTAAAAAATATTAAACTACTAAGAACATTGAATTTCTGTTATGGTGTATATTTGGCACAATTTGAAATATTGAAGTAAAACATTAAAAAAAAGGAAAGAAAAAAATGAGTGCTCAACATGTACCATACTGTATATAATGCAATCTCTTAAAATACATTACTTAAAAAACTTTGCTGCCTCTGGATCTATCAATGAATTTATTATGAATGAAAAAAAATGAGCTCTCATTCCAACTCCAATCCATGCTATGATGACTCTGTTCAACAATAGAATAATTTCATTAGCATGGCTCTCCACAGGATAGACTAAAAGTTATGCTATTTCATATAATTTCTTTTTCTTCCCAAGTTGATTTACCTGAAAAAAATTAAAATCTAAAATTGACAAAATCACTTTTTATATATTTAACCTTAAAAACTCCCACTTACTATTAGCCCCCCCCCCTTTTCTAATTTTTGAATTTTTATGTCTAGAGAGTCCGCTTCTCCTCCCTGATAGTTGGGGCTAGGGAACTTCGGATTTTTTTCAAATTTTTCCCACCAAAAGACAACTATTAAAAAAAAGGGAGAGCTTTATTAAACAAATTGATTTTATCCACTAATTACCACAGTTTTAAAATCATGTTCCACCAAAAGATTTTTCCTTTCAATTTTTCTTCAAAAGCAAAAGAGTTTCCTTCTTTCTGTCAATACTGTACTTTTTTACTTCCCATGCGCCAATCCCATCCCATCCCTACAATAAACCTTTCTTTTACGACTTACTTTTGTTCAACTCCTACTAAATTATGTAGGTGGCTGAAGTTTACTACCCTTCCCTTATTATGATTTTAGGGGGGGGGGTAAAAGAAGTTCTTGATTAACTATTGAAATTTTGAAGCCAAAGTTTTTAAAAAGTGAGTTATAGGTACGAAAGTAAAATATTGTACAAAACGATTGTCTTAAAGTAGAATTAGATTAATCTAATATTTCTGAATGGAAGAGGATTTCAATAAGAAAGAGTTCTAAACCCCTTCTTCTGGCATTGGTCAAATTTTGTTGAGCTTCATAGCTACTACATTCTTCTGTTGAGGGATCATTTCTGTCTTAAATTCATAATTTCTCTGGTAACAATCTGAACATAGACCTTGTTTCTTTGTGGTTATTTCTTTTATTGTTTCACATTTATTTCAAAGTAGATGCAAAAAATAATCTATAAGTGAAAATAGAAAATTTGTTTGGTGACTAAAATACTCTTGAGATTGACAAACCCACTCCAAATACACTAATGTTTGTTTGTGTGTGCGTGTATAATGTATGTGTAATATATGCGTGTGTGTAAATGCCTAACTGCTTTTTCTTCAGTGAATCATTTATGAGAGGTTGTATTAGTCAAGTGAGGAGTGGTGGTGCATTCAACAATGCACTCAAAATTGAAAAAAATTGCCTTCAAAATACAACTGGAGGTGCAAATTTTCAAGCCTTATCTTGCGTGCATTAAACCCTTTTGTCTACTGTGGTGTTACAACAACCAGTGAAAAAAAAATTTCAATTTTTACTTGTGTATTTCTTCTATATCCCTTTCCTTTATTTCACCTTCTGTTTGCTTGTAAACTTGCTTGCATGAAATATCAAGAAGGTGGTTTGAGGGTTTACCTAGCATTGTCAGCTCCTGACTAACAGTTCTCATGAAAATATCCAGCTGTCTTACTCTTCCTTCGTTCTGCTATTTGGTATTCAAGTTTCTCTAGCATCACACCTGCTACATTTCAACAGTGCCAAACCTATTGCAGAAAAAGAATCTTCTAGCAGGCATCTTAATATATTTGCCAGAAATTCCTCCTCTTTTTAAACAATGAGTTTCTGCTGCAATGATACCTTACATTGATATGGTCCATCTTCCATCTTTTTTTTTGCTCACATATATTGACATTTAGTATTTAATGATGTGGGGACTGATTTTTTTTTCTATAGATTTTAGGATCTGTTAAGCTGTCTGTGTTATAATCCTCCCTGACTGCTATCATCTAAAAATAATTTCAAGGGCATATTCAACATACTTGCATGTCACCACATCTTTTTGAAAGGAAACCCGTGTTTATATACAGGGAGTCCCACAAGAAATGTATACTTACTTTATCAGACATTTTGAACTCTTATGATAATATATGCATCTTTTAATCATATTATATATAAATGAATATATCTAGTGTGTGGATGTGAGGTGATCGAACAAATAAATACGTATATCTAATCTTTTTTCTAACATTTACTATATTCTTTAATTTCAATCTATAATTAAAAATATACAAATACATGGCCTGATATGTTTTTTTTTAAATGGTGCGGCTTTTTAAAAATAAGAAATATGAATAGATTTCTGGTGAATACTCGTTGTGTGTGATGTGTCCGTGTTTTTTCACTTGTATCAAGGAAAATTAAAGCATGTTTGTAGAGGGAGATCATTTGAGTCTCATAGATTTTTCAAGTACAAGCCTTTTACAGTTCAATAAGAAATGAATAGAGCAAAAATTCATCTTTTTAAAAAAAGATTTTAAATTGAAGAATCTGTCGTCTGTGTTCCTTGATTTTTGTGATTAACTCAGTTTTCAATGCCTGATCCAGAAGACATTTGTTATTTATGATGACACAATGATTCAAAGAAGTGTAGAGGTCTATGAGTCAGAAAATATTGAATGCTTACTTGAAAACATTTGTTAAAGAAACCTTTCCAGTGTTAATCTAGTATTTGAGAAATCCAGATGGTCATCTTTTTAAAAAACTTTACCTTTCCATGACTGATCACCAACCATGGTGTGAGAGCCCAGTTTGCCCTACTATTTACCCATAGCTGGGAGAAGAGATGGATTTTTACCTTTCCCAAGGGCATTAGTGCAAAGTGAATAAACCGTCTCGGTCGAAGTTTGAATTCGGTTTGCCAATGCCATTTTCCTTGTTGTTAACCATTCAGCCACTCCGCACCTCACATCCAAACTACTTCATATAAAAATATACTTGTCTTCAGGAATTGAATCAGTGTCCAATTCCATACAGTAATCTTCAGGTTCCTTCATAATACTAAACCCTTCAAGATTAATATTATTATAACTCTTTCGTCTTTTTAAACTTCTTTAATACTTCCTATTTACTTTTCTTTCCTTTTTTTCTGTCTTTCAGATTATATTTCCTGTCTTTCCTTCATTTTCAAATTACAGCTCTTTACTAATTTTACATTTTAATAATGACTCGCATATCACAGTATTGTCCTCTTTCTTCACCTGTTTACTGCCCATCCATTTTATTTTATTATCATGACTTTTGACTAAAGAGAACATCTCTGAAGCATATATTAACCCTTTTGGAATGTCTGACTTGTTGTTCATCCATGAAGAACACAAAAGAATACAAAGCTTGAATCAACCAATGTCTGTTTTTTCCACCTTGTTGCACAGCTACCTTGGTCTCTCACTCTTCATGCAATTGAACGACTAAAATAACTTCTGTTACTTCGCAATACATTCTATACTGTTTCAATCTGCAACATGGCATTTTTGTGTACATCTTCCTGGCCCTGTACTATCAATTACACAAGTAGAGGGTGTGGCTCATCTCCACCCAGGGGCTTGCTCTGCTATTTTTCTCCTGTCCTCTCTGCAATGTTTACCATTTTCCTTTCAAGTTTCCTACCTACAGAAAACGGGGGTAGGTAGTTGGGTTGCCAGGGTTGGGGTGCTCCAATCTTAGCATTCATCTATTTCAGCAAGGAGGAAAATATTCAGTTATACTTTCCCACTCTCTCTCTCTCTCTCTCTCTCTTAACCACTCCTTGAATCAGGCAATGAATTCCTCCCTTTGGCTCTTGGCTACCATTCCTTTCTCCTTGAACTCAGAATTTGAAACCAATCTGCTGCTTATAGTTTCTCTGTACCATAGTACCCGAGAAGCTATCACTCAACTGCGTATTTGTTTAGTTTGGTGCTAACACGTGGAGAATATCATTTGTTACTTGATCGTCAATGTTAAGCAATACTCTGCTGAATCGGTATCAAATTGGTAACAAGTTGGGAAAGGCCTTATTTCTCATTTCTTTATCATATTTTTACTCTTCATTTTTTTTAGATTTGTAATATCGAATATGCAAACAAAGCCAGTCATCTACCCATGTCTATTTTGCTTGGTGAAAAAATCATTTCATTCACCTTTCAACGAAACATGTGAAGAATGTTTTCCTATTTCTATTTCCAATTTTTAAAAAATGAAATGACAATGATGTATAGAAATTGAATGATTATTATCATGGTGGGAGTGAACACTGACCCCTACAATATTATCAAGTTGTAAATTGAACTGGAATTGCTTTATTTTATTTATAAATCTTTTAATGGTATAGTGGTAACAAAGCTCTTGGTATGATGTGCAGTTTGTTCTGTGTTACGGTAACACCCCCAACCCCTAGAAATCAGATCATCATAATATTATAAATAAAATGAGGGTTGAGCAGAGATAAATAACAAAGTAGAAAATGAATATCATTGAAAACTGTTCATAATTTATTAGAATATACAAATCATTATTCTTCAATTACTAAAATGTATTTCGGTATTTTCATAGATTCTTTTTTTTAACAGATTCATAAAGCATGCTAGTGATTAGTGCTTCTCAGCAATAAATACTGATTTGCAAATAAAGATTTTGCTATTATTCAAATGTTCAGCCCTTTTGACTGGAAAAACTATGAGTATGAATATTTTTAAAAACAGAAAATTCATTACAATTTCTTGCATGAAAAAAATTACTTGTGCTATGTTTTTTTTTCTATACCAAGTTGTATATTAGCTGCAATTACTTTCAACCAATCAGAGGGAAATTCTTTATGTATTACAGTTTTCAGTTGTACACCTCTCCAACTATTCTTTCTTCTGATATATATATATATATATATATATACAATCTAAATATGTGTCATTTGATATACTTATGGTGCTATCAGCTGAGCATGTATGAATTAATGTATATTCACACTATGATCCACATATCGATCTCTAAGTCAATCAATTGATGCTTTCTATGCACTACAGTAATGTTAAGAGTGTTGATGTGCAGCACGGCTTGAAAATAGATGCCTTCACCCACTTCTTACCCCTGTACATTCTACCTTTTCTTCCCTTTCTGCTATAATAAATAAGGGACCCCGAGAATATGCGCTCGCTCTCTCTCTCACCCTCTCACACACACTTTCTCACTCCCCGTTGCCCCCATACCTTTACGGTGGTCTATCATTTGCAACGTTACTGATGACTAAATTTAGAAATAACAGCAACGTTTTGACCCCATTCCTCTGTTTTTATATTCAGTATTGCTACACCCAAAACAAACTCACAAAGCAATTGACTGGCAAGGTTTGGTTGTCTCCTACAAGTCAGTCAACTAATTATTTCTTTTGCATTCATGAAACTTTTAATATCTTTTTTTTGCTGCAACTACTTGACTGGTCTCATTATAGCAGCTTTTCAAATGTTTGGGTTACGATAGTGTCTGTTCTACTTGTCTTGAGTTGTGTATCTTTTTATTCCCTTCGAAAGCTTCATGTAAACTGCTTAAATGCTTTTCTGGTTATAAAATGTTTGCATGGCTGTTTATATCATCCCTTCAATGTTTATAGTTATTAGTTTACAAAGTCTGTGTTTTGTAATTTCCACTGCCAACGAAGTTCGAGAGGTATATATACTCGGTTGCATCTTTTTATCTACAAGATATCTCCAAGTACTGAATGGATTTCAATGAAATTTTGTGGAAGGGTGGGTAATAGGGTAAGGAAGAGGTAGAGCCAGAGCCAGAAGATAATTTTGATTGAGAGATATTATTCTGGGTTTTTTTTGTTTGTTTTATTTTAATACACTTATGCATAGGCTCATGTCCACTCGATATCTCTGGAAGTTTTGAATGAATTTCCGCGAAATTTTGTGTAAGGATGAACTATAGGCCACAGAAAAAGTGATTACATTTCAGGGTAGATCTATACACAATTACCTCCCCTCTGGCATAGTTATATATCCACACCGCATATTCATATCTGTCCATATGATATCTCCAAAAGTTCTCCATGAATTTCTATGAAATTTAGGAGAAACGTAGGCTATGGGCTATAGAAGAAGTGATTTAAATTTGGGTTGGATTCATTCACTATTGCTGCCCCTGACAATGGTGTTGGCATCGGTATGCACTCTCTCACTGCTTTTTAGTTTGTGTCTTTCTATTTCTTTTGAAAGCTAGTTCTATGCTGATATATGTACCCAATCTATTTGTTTTCATATTGTAATTGATACAATATGAGGGCTGATAGGGACCCTTTAATCAAATATTTCATTTTAATCTTAAATACTTTATTCTATTTCTAAATAGCATTTTTTGCTGCTACTTTTTGCATATATGTGAAGTTTACATACATACTTGGTCAAAAATAAGTTACAGAGTGACCGTTTTCAGCGTCCAAAAGGAATGATAGGAACATCTTATGTAGATTTATCGACGAGATGAAGCGTGGTCACTTGGACCTCCCACCACTGCCATCGCATATAGGTAGCCAGTCTCAGCCATTTGATTGAAAAGACATTATGAGTAAGAAAGTGAAGAGGGGTTGATGAAAAGGTACTATGTATAAGGATTTTAATGGCAGGAATAAGAAAGATAGTATGTTAAGTGGTATGAGAAATGAAAGAAAGCAGGAGGAAAATAGAAGAGAAAAGGGTAAATGGTCATTTAGTTCAGGTATCAAGTAAAAGATGGTGAAATGATTTAGTAAAATAGATAGCAAAAAAAAGAGACCCTTGCATTCAAAAAGGAGATCAAAGGTTGGTCACCAGTAGAGGCAGATAGAGTATTAGACACCAGAGCACCAGGGTTGACGAGAAGAGGTAGCCTGTTGGTCCACAGGCTGCTGAACCCTGGCCACTTGCTGTAGAAGGATATTGAACTCTCAATCTCTCTCCCTCACTCCTGATAATCTTTCTCTCTCTCTTTTTCTCCACCTCCAGGTTCTGTGGCTTATAAATGTTGTCAGGCAATGCAACGTGGCAAATACAAGGCACAAGGCCAGGAGTACTGACAGAGGACAGGATAGTCGACTGGGGTGCAAGAGAAAGATAGATGATCCTTTCCTCTCTGGGTGACTGCTGCGCGACTGTCGGTGTCCTCTGTTGACCTTGGCTGTGAATAGCCTTTTATGGGGAAGGCCCCTTGATTAGGATGTAGATAACATATGTTGTGTGCCTAAGTCAGTCAAGCCATGAAAATAAACAAATGTTGTTTCTGGCGACAAACACCACTAGAAGGGTTTTGTTTGGAAGGATTTGCTGGTCAGTAAAAATCTTATCATTATCTGAAATACCCATCTTCATTGATATTTGTTTGGAATAGGTGATTGCTCTCTGGTGACGTACCACTTGAACTTTTCAGTCTGCCAAAATGTTCATCATTCTATAACGACCTGCCTTCATTGATCACCCTGAATCCATGCAGTGCACACCCACATTTTCCAACATAATTATGCTGTCCTTATCTGAGATGTAAAATGTTGACAGTTTTCATTCTAGTCAATAGATTTTCAGACAGAAGAAAAAAACAAAACTGAAAAAGAAAAGAATACAAAGACACTACAATAACTGCATGCATAAAGTAAATGCGTACATAAGACAATAACTATGTGTATATTAGGTAACATAATGCATATAGAATGCAATGTTATATACATATATATAAGGTATTGTAATAAACACATACATGAGGCAATGTGATAAATGCATACACAAGACTTGAACCATTGTTAACAGTGCATATATCCCCTAAAGTTACAAGCCCAGAAAGTCTATGGGTTAAGCCTGTGGGTTATGTTTGAAAATCTATCTTCAACATGGAACCTATATTCTGTAACCAAAGAAAAGGAAGTGGGTGTTTGCAGCCTTGATTAGAATTCAGTAGCTAAGCAACAGTAAATTGTGTATAGAAGTAGGGAAAGGGAGTAATAAAACAGAAATCTCCCTCTTCTTATAGGAATGTAAAACCGTCTAAAAGTCAAGATAACTGAACCCACAATAATTTCAAATTCTGTTCGCTGATTGCTTCATCTTGCTACAAAAAGTAGCATAAATCCAAACTTTCTTGAGCTCTGTCCTATTGCCGGTCATCTAGTCCCTGAAATATCTTGCATATTGATATAAAAATTATAGGCAAGTTTTGATTAGCATATGTATTTTTTTAATCATTCTCATCAAATTTTAATTGGACCTAAAAATAATCTCTGACGATGGAGTCAATGTATTTTAGTAGAGTGTAAGAATGATTCTGAAAGTACTATATCTTAGCTATAAACAGTAAGCATGTTGATGTATAGATTACACACAAAAAAGATTCAAGGATTTTTGACAGCACTATGTTGCATATTGCAAACACACACTTAGAAATTCATATTTGCCAATGGCCATTTAATTTCAGTTCTAGGAATTAAGCTAAAAATATCTATTTCTCTTTGAAATTGAGCAAGTCTTTTAATTAATGATGTACCAAGAGTCGGTTATTACAAAAGTAGGTATTTTATGGTTTTTCTTCAGTTAAGCATTACAAATATCTGTAATACAATCCAAAAGCCTCAACATGAGAGTAAAAGATGGGGAGAGGAAACCTTAGATTCTCGTTACACTTAGCATAGATCTCTGGTCAGAAGATCATCTTAATTATGTTCATGTCGTACATGGTTTGTGTATGTTATGTTCCATGTGTTGGATGTATTGTATTACAGAACTACACCCTCCAGAGATAGGCTCGTGTTCCTTATCAAAAATATCTCTCGCATCGCTACTACAGCCCAAACCTCACCCATCATCTATCTGCACTTCCACAAGTATAAATAAAAATGGTAGACATCAATATCTACTTCAACTCCTTTCCTCCCTTTTATCTGTTCTCTTCAGCATCAACGGGTTCGCTCGGCATACATGGCCGCTCCTATAGTCACCTGTACCAGGTTATTGAGAACCCTTTCCCCAGATTCCATCATTAATGCCAACTACTTTCATGAAGATACAATAACAGAGAAGACATGTCTATGCATCTTAGTTCTTCTCTTTCTAACAAAGCAATCAGGATATAAACAAAAAAATATGCTCTTTCACTTGATAGTAACTTATAACCTCTGTAAGAAAAAAATACTTATTTCTCTTTCCTTGTTTTCAAATTTGAATTCTAACCTTTACTTGAAATTCTCAATGGGGACCCTGGTGTCTTATGAGTATCCCCAAGTACAATGACATTTAAGCTGAGGCAAAATACTTTATCTTTCTTTTCTCAACTGGCATCAGGCTGAGAAGTAGTTTTTATGATATGTTCAAAACGGTTTCACCTGTTCAAAATGGGGATAGGCAAAATGTGAATGTTCTGACAAATCTCATGATGAGCAATCAAAAAAAAGATGTTTTTTGATTCGTTATAATCTCTAAATAAAACATTTAACAGATATTTATTGCTTATCAATAGATTTGTTCTTTCTATTGAAATCAAGCTTAGAATTTAAATTTAGATATTCTGTGAAATGGATATCAGCTTTCTCAAAATCATCTACGTTTATCAGCTTCATTTAAACATGACTCCTGTATTATTTTTCTACTAATGGCAGCCAACTCATATTGCCTTAAAGAGTGAATTATCCTATTTTATCCAAAATTTTGGCTGTTTCTTGAAATTTAATAGAGATCAGTTACATAAACTATGCCTGATGGTATTCAAAATGAGATTTGGGTAAGATTCAAGGAAAGGAAGAAAATAAGATGGTAAAGATTTTAGTTCGTTTTTTCTATGAAATATTCTAAAAAAATCAATTAAGCATCTGTATATCATTCCCTCATCTAAAAATGCAGAATATTCAGCTTACAATCAAAAGATTGCTTCAAGCTTTGATTTAATTTTAGCCCCAGACTGCAAAGTGATAAAATGAATTCAGCTATAACATTCTTCCAAATTTAAATCTAAACCAAATATCCTATCAATGTTCTTTTAATTATTATTATCAATAGTAGTTTGTTTATGGCAGCCCCATTATTTTTAGTTAAAATTAATTACGAAAATAATTAGATATTAGCTTTAGCTATGAAACCCAACATTTAGCTATATATACAAAACATCACTTCCCCAGCAACTCCCTATAAAAGCCCTGAACACACATGCTTACTCGCTCGTTTGCACCAGCTTTCTAGTCAGTTACTCTCTCTTTTCCTTCTCCTTAGGTTTTGGTATTATTCACTGGCCTCCTGACCGGTTCGAACTTTACCGTTTTCCCCTATGACTAATCATTTTTCTAAACATTGCCCATTTTATTTTATTTCACAGATGTTGAGGTATCTCTCATACGCTTAGCTACTTGATCGTATCCTCTTCTCTTGCTCAGAACGCGTATTCACCTCCATTTCATGAATGAAATGGCAATGCATTTACTAAACAACAGTTATGATTATCTGTCTTCTAATTTTCTTGACTTTTGGAAGCGCACATTGGCTAAATCCCATGTTTTCTCTGATTTAAATAGTCAGTCCGTTGGGTGTTTTTCTGCATGTGAGAATGGCCCCCAAGTTGCTCATATGTGATCACAAATACACCGCCCACAACTTAGCCGTTAGAACTATCACTGATACTCAGTCTCCATATCCATTCCATACTTTTCTTATAACCTTATGGATTCACAGTATTTCAGTTACCTCTGCTTTATTAATACCAACTGCTGCTACTACTTGAGACTGAGCTCCTACTTTCCACTGAGAAGCTATCTTCTATCTTCTTCTTCTACTCGGCTACTAGTTTATACTGCCCATCTATCATGGATCCAATTTCCTTAACTAAACAGGCCTCATCTCCTCGCGATCGTATTTATGTTTCCTTACATGTATTTCTTTTCAATCTTGTATCATTATAAATGTCTATTCATTAAACATATGCTTTATTTGTTCATCTAGATGCTTCTATGTGTCTTCATTACTATCATTCATACTTTGTTTAATCTCCACGTTTACACATGCTTATTCCCTTTGCTGTTATGGCGACTATCAGTATCCTCTCCTCCTTTCAACGTTTCCAATGATGTTGGTGTGTAGCGATAAGACCAAACACAGAAAGGCAAAATCTTTTGTCTTCAACAATTACATATTCTTGTTGCTATACAGAACTCCAGCTACATCATTACTTTCCCTCACTCACAATTGGAACTACTAACATTCCAACTTATATAGACACCATTGTATTTATATGTGATGACCCCAAGAACTATATAGATCCAACACTACTATAAAACTATAGATCACTAATAATCTTGACTTAATTATGTCCTCTTCTCCAGCTCAAAATGCGTATTCACCTCCATCTCATGAATGAAATGGCAATGCATTTACTAAACAACAGTCACAATTATCTGTCTTCTAATTTTTTTTACTTTTCGAAGCGCACATTGGCTAAATCCCATGTTTTCTGTGATTTGAATAGTCTGTCCGACATGTGTTTTTCAGTATCTGAAAATGACATCCAATTATGTTACAAATTTCAAACCCTGTTAGGAATTTGAGGAAGAAAGCAAAGTAATTGGGTTCTTTCAATAAAAATGTAATCATTTTCTTTGAAAAGATACTGCTCAAACTTAGATTGGTATTAGTTATGAATTATTTGGTCTTTCTGCATGATAAACACAGTTGTGGTTTTATAAGCTAAGTAAGGAGAAAGTTTGCTAAGTATCAAAGTTGGTTTTTCTTTGCTTTTAATTTTTCTATAAGGAATTTAACAGTCAACTTTGTTCTGTGAAGATTTAAGGGGAAAATATGGCCGACTTTGTCAAACTGCATTTACTTATAAATTTATCAGAAAATGATAGATTTTGGAATATCATAATTTTATTTTTATATAGTAAATGTACTTATTTACCTGCACCATGATTTTTTTCTATGAGTTAATAATCCATGTTCCTAGTTTTGAAATGTGTCATGAATATATAACTGGTTATAAGTACATATACACGACACAATACAAATAAGGAATGTAAGATAATATGATATGTAATACAATATCTGATGTACGATTTCATTGAGTGCTCAATATATTCAACATTAAACATTAAGTTGATATAGAGTAGAGCTTATAGAGTAAAAAGACAATTCATGTCATGTACAGGTGAAATTTATTTATTTAATATTGATGTTTTTGTTAGTTCACAACTAACTCCTTCAAATAAAGGTTGTAAAATCTTCATGCGTGATAAACAGAGATGTGATATCAGAAGCGAAGTGATGAGAAACCTTGTTAAGTATAACAAGGTTTGGTTCTTTTCTGAAGTTAGTTATGTACTTGCGAAATGTCGAAATTGAATAAAGAAATTTTATGGTCTTCTGAATTGTCTTTTCACTCTAATACTTTCAGATGAATAATAATCTATATCGATACACTGGTCATGTAAATGTTTATAAATATGTAAACATTTACTTATGAATACTTTGTTTATTCTACATTCCTTTATATGATATTTTTATTCTGTTATTCCATTCATTTATTCTTTCTTCTTTTTTACCACTCTATTCTTGCTTGTTATGTCTTAGTTATGGAAATGATATCAACATGTATTGAAATAGTAACAAAATATTGATTACTTAGAAGCATTTTTTTTTTTGTTTTTTTGTTTTTTTTTGAGTTACTTTCAACTTTTATGGCTTTTTGAAAAAAAATATCTATCCATTGCTGCTGTTACTTTATCATTTGTTTTGGATTTTTTCTCCAAAAATCTTCTTGAAAACTTATTGAAAAAAAAATTAGTTTGTCATTGGATGGCATTAGAAGCATATAGTCATTCAGAAAGATCATATTGTGATGGTTTTCATATTGGCATACAATTTTGGAAAAACTTTCTTTATTGTTTTTAATATCAAAGATGGAAGAAATTAAGCAACATTTTTAGAATGCTTTTTGATTTTAAGAAGAATAAAACCGTATCGCAAGCACAAAAAACAGATTTTTGAAGTTTATAGAGAAAGTATTGTGAATGATCGAACATGTCATGTTAGTCTCTTTGATGTGCAGCTTCCATGTAAGTCAAGTTAAGAAAAAGAAAATATTTTGACCATAATTAAATGTTCTGTTTCTATAACAAGTTGTTTGGTTGGGGAGTTTTCATTCTTCAGATATTACTCCTTCGCATTACTATCTATCCTGATCTTTACAGAATTCTCCTAATAAAAAAATTGTCAATTTTCTGGAAGACTGCCAAAGGTATGTTCTTTGCTAAGAAAGATAAAAAGTACTGAGAGAACAGAATTTAGAAGTTGCTTGAAAGATGGAAGATAGTCAAACAAAACTTATTATTTTCAATGAGTTTTTCAAACAATTGAACACTTTGTTGTTTATGTTGACATGACATTTCAACCTATCCATTCTACAGCCTTCTTCAGCTGTACTATCTGAATTAGATGGGGGTAAATAGAATCTTTGAATGTTAATGACCATTTTCCAAACTATACTCATTAATTGTGTTGTTCAATAGAGTTAATGTAAAAAAGATTCTCTTCTATGTTTATTTAATAAACTAAACAAACTTTTTACATTATCCAATATTTCTTTTCCGCTTTTAATTATATTTCTCTTTACAAGTTTTTTCTCAAGTAAAAAAAAAACTTTTATAATAATAAATAATAATAGATTCTCTTTTCTTTTCTTTTTTTTTTTTTCAGCCCCAAATTTCAAAATGAGCCACTCTAATCTTTTACCCTCGAAACAGTACCAAGATTGTTCGGATCCTGACCTTGATCCATATTCAATGACACCCCCAGCCATCAAACTAGAGCCGGATTCTGAAGATGATGCAGATGTTGGCAGCAGATATTCACAAAGCAAGCCACAAAATATGAAATCAGCAGCGGCCACTTGTTCTAATGAATATTTTAACAGTTATGTCGACATTTCTGTGCATGAATTGATGTTAAAAGACAAGCCTCGAACATCATCGTACATGCAGTTCATTGATCAGAACAAACACTTATTCAAAGGTAAAGTTGTGCTTGATGTAGGAGCCGGAACAGGCATTCTCTCGTGTTTTGCTGCAAGGGCCGGGGCCAAAATGGTCTATGCTGTCGAAGCCAGTAATATGGCCAGCATTTGTGAAAGCATTGTCTATCAGAATGACCTCCAAGACCAGATTACTGTTATCCAACAGCCTGTTGAAGACATTATTCTCGACTGCAAATATGTGGATATCATCATATCAGAGTGGATGGGCTTTTATCTCTTGCATGAATCTATGCTAGACTCTGTCCTCGATGCCCGTGATAAGTGGTTGTCTCCTAATGGCATAATGCTTCCTTCTAAGGCCTGCCTCTGCATTGCGCCAGTCACTATGAAAAAATACCATAATGAACATTTTGCTTTCTGGAAAAATGTTTATGGCTTTGACTTTTCTCCTGCTATTCCATCAGCTTTGGAAAAATTCTTTAAACAACCAATCGTAGAGGTAGTCAAGGAAGACCAACTCATGTCCTCTCCTCAAAAAATCCTTGACATTGACCTCAAAACTGTGACTTTGTCCCAAGTCCAGTCTCTCAGCAAAGAACTTCATTTCAAAATGGAAAAGTCAGGCAGTTTGCACGGCTTTGTGTCATGGTTTGATGTTACGTTTCTCGATCCCAATGGTAAGAATCCGGAGAGTAAATTGGTGCTGTCAACGTCACCACATTCGGAGCTGACTCATTGGAAGCAGACTGTATTCTTTTTGCCATCGCCCTTACTCGTTGATGCTAATGATTCCATTCCTTGCAACATGACCTTGTATCAGGATACTGCCAATAAGCGGCACTACAACATTTGCATTGAAGTACCCGTGGACATTGTACAGGAGGACCACCAGACGGATGAGAATCTGAATATCACAGCTGACGACATTGAAAATCCTGAGCAGCACAGTATCCCCTGTAGTTGTAGTGCTCCCAGGTGCAAGATTATCAAGGTCATAATGGAAAAATACACAGATGAGCAGGCAGAACTTCAAAACAATGATGAAGTAACTGTAACTTCAGAAGAAATTGGAGAAGACAGTGAATTGGATGCCTCAGATTCAACCAGCTAATTTTTTTCTAAGTAGAAATTAACTTGTAATAAAGAAATAAAATACTTTTTAATTTTCCTGCATCTTTAGTCATCAGTAATTCGTTTTGAATTTTAAAACACCAAAATGTGTTGAATTGATATTATTGCCAAAGTTGAAAATATGAACCGAATGGATTTGTATTATTTTCAATGGTTATTCAAATTAATGAGTATTGAATAATATTTTCTATAAGAGCGAGTTTATTTTTTCACATTATTTAGCAACAATGATTATTTTTTAGTTCTATCTTGTTACTATATAGACAATGGATGTTCATTTTTAACTTGATCTGTTTCTAACTTTGTTTTATAGACCCCTAAACAGTTGCACCCTATGGGCTGAAAATTTGAGTACTCAGTTAATTTGACCTCAGGATGAACATCGTACCGGTGACACTGACCTCTGGTGACCCCCAAAGATCAATTTAGGGTTAGATCAATTTCTGTATTTTCAAATCTCAGGGAAACTGCTGCACCCTCTGGACTGCAAATTTGTGTACAATATCCTTGTATACAAATTAACCAAAAGATCAACTTGAAATACTGAGTTCTGACCTCCGATGTTCCTTCAGGTCAATTCAGGGTCAAAACAACTTTCTGCATGATAATTTGTAATTTTTTATTTAAATATTCATTTATTTCTACGAAAGAATCATTGGTAGTGATAATGGTCTAGGGCTTAGTCACAGAAACTAGAATCTGATTGAGAAAATTATAAACTTTTTCCTCTGAAAATTTGTCAGTTGTAAGACAAATTTGGAAAAAAAAATTTTTTTGGTGGGGGGTCTATTTTCAGTGTAACTGTAATGTAACACTCATAATGTACCAACCCCCTTAATTCATTTTACAAAATCTCTATAAAATATTATTTGTTTTCCTATGTTGTTACATTTTGAGTTTTTTTCCCCTGGGCAATGCTGGCTACCATACCATAAATTCCAACTCTGAAGAAAGAAGAGTGATGTCAAGATTTAAATTGACATTGTACCATAGTTACGAAAGTGTATCAATAAATCTGCAGCTCAATGATGAAACAAGCATTTATTTTTCAACATAATCTCCGTCCTTGCCAATGCATTTAATTCAGTGATAAATATTAATCGCACAGATTGAGAATTATTCAGAGAAAATTTCAGATCAAAATTCAGCTAATAAATACATGTCAGACTGTTGACTCATTGATTGATTCTTGTACATAAAGCTATTTTTTAATATTGGAATCCGCATGATAAGTAAGACTAAAAAACGTTGATTTCGTTGCTCCAACCATTCTACTGGGAACACGTATATAAATGTCGGCTACGAATTATATTACTTCACAATATTTAGTGTATCTCTGAATATTTGTTCTGCGATTAACAACTCACCTTCTGTGCAGTAAAAAAAAAAAAAGAATTTTAAAAAAAGATTCGTTTCCTTTAGAATATGATGAATTGCTCTCAAACATTTCTTTTCACTTTTGCGGTGTCATCTCTTCAGCTAAAAAGAAGAAAAGCTCCCAATGGCTGTAGCTATGTTAAACGATATTATAATCTCTTGTCAAATAGCAAAATTAAACGGTACGTAATTAAAACTATATATAAGTTGTAAGATAATCATTTCATTTGATGACAAGAAATCTCAAAAGTATGAAGGTCTCCAGTAGAGAACTTATTTTGATTACTATATCATTTTTATTGCCATTTTTTGAATCGCCTATCTGCATTTATCCCCCACTAAAATTCCTAAATTGTTTTACTCACCTTTTACCATGTATTTATTGGAAATTATTATTTTTTAAGTGCGTTGGTTACAATGACGGCGTCTGCTTCACGCTTTGTATTTCGGGACTTCTTCATCAAATTCTTGAAGTTCGAAACAGTTTTTAATTTCAATAAGACGTAAACATAAAATCAGATAGGTCATAACCATTTCAAAGTTTTCATATCTAACCCAACCTTCAAACGAAAATTCCTTGAAATATTTTTTTTTTTTCAAGAATAAGAGTAATTTAATTTCTAATTAAAGAGGTCATCTAATTGTAAATTACATATAAAATGTATACAAACAATCCTATTAGCCATAACTAACTTTTTAATTCTGTAGGTTTACCCAACATTTTCAACAAATTTCAGCAAAATTAGTCAAGAATCTGAAAAATTAAACTAATTAGAACCAAAAACCTGTTTTTGTTTATAAAACGTAAACAATCAATCGGATCTTCCATAATTCACTATATCGAAGTCTTCATAGTCCCCCTGCCTTCATACAAATTTTCATTGAAATATATTTTGAATTTTATGTGTGTGTGTGTGTCTAAACAAACAATTGGATCGACTATAAATAACCATTTGCTCAATTGGAACCAAAAACATGGTTTTGGAAAACAATGTTTTTTTGTTTATAAAACGTAAACAAACAATTGAATCGCCTATAACTCACCATACCGAAGTCTTCATAAAAACTTTCATTGAAATATCTTAAAATTTTCATCGAAATATCTCTCACAAGTTGTCATTCGATTTTAATCAAAAGAAATTACCCTCGTTTATAATTAACGCGAACGACGCCATTTTTCAGTTCGGCAGCGAATCATAGTCCCAGCGGAAAACTTTCGACGGAGTCGAATAGAAATTTTAGACGTTGTTAAAACTGCTGGTATTTTGTGTTTATCTTCATCTTCAAAATTAGAGCTGAAAAAAAATGTTTGGGAAACATATCAAGAGGTGTTTCATCGGATTTGGAATCGTTGAAAATTTTGAATGAATTATTCTTACCCGTGAAATTTTTTTTTTCGTTTTTGTGGATTCTATGACACTTTTATATTACAAATGTTGGATATTTTCTTATTTCTGTAATCCATTTGATATTTCTCTGTTCGAGGATTTAATAACAATGAGCAGTCTAATAAAACACGCACTATAAAGATATCTTTAAAATAATTTCCAAGAACATGGGGGATTTTTATAACATTTCAGGCATTTGTTTGTTAGTTAATTAGCACAAGGACACATTCAATGAGCCGTCAATGGGGTTTCAAAATGTGTGAACCGTGTGACTCGTATACTAACGCTTGCATTATAACGAGTACCCATTGCTAGTTAACTGTTCTAACCCCAGGCCTATATCAGCAAGTACATGAGTGAAATAAGATGAAAACCAGTGTTCAGATTTCTGTTGTTTTTGTTTTTGTTTTGTTTTGTTTTGTTTTTTTGTGATACATCATGTAGAAGAATCTTCCTTGTCTGGGCTACTACTATGCTTATTTGATTTTTTTTTTCTTCAAAAAGGTCGATATCTGCTTGTCAAATTGGATTATAGCCAAAGAAAATTGCGCAGAAACGCCCTCCTTCTTTCAGGGGCGTACCACCTCCCCAAATGCGCAAATTTCTCTCCTCGGCTGATTTATTTTTAGAAAATCTAGTAAATTTCGAAGATCTTTTAAACGGATCTTCAAAACTGATGGGATTTTTGAAAGCATTTCTTGGCCATGTCCAATTTCTTTACCTTTACTCAGTGTTCAATTTAAAATTCAAATTACTTGCCACTTAGTCGGCAAATTAGAGACTTTCGTCCGCCTAAAAACTTTATTTACGCATCTGCTCTCTTTCAATGTCCTACACCATTAGACGAATAAAATGGCTGTCAGGATGACTGACTGTACAAGACTGCTGGATAAGTTACATTTCAGGAAGTCATTAGCACTAAATAAACCCATGAGTGGCAGTCAGATTTGAAATGGTATTGTGTACATTGTGCTACTGCTGCTAATGATGATGATGAACTTGCAATGAGCTATTTGATGAAAGGCGAAACAGTTGCATATCGTCCATATTGGCTTTATCTTCGTCAACAAACAATGCGCGTGATAATGTACGACAGAGATTTTCAGAACATCATGGATTCTTCCATCAGCAATTATCCAAAATAATTTATTAATTGATATCCAGTGAAGATGAGAAATAATTATAATTCACATCACCCTTAAATTAATTAGCTAACTTAATCAACCATCTTAAAGCACTTCTAAATGACAATTTAACGGAACGATTCACAGATTCTTAAATGTTTTTAATAAACATCACCATTTGCTTCGTATAACTTTACCATCTGGTTAGACGGGAAAATGTATTGTTACAACGCGAGACACGCGTTAGCGAAAGAGGTTTGTTATTTTGTTCGAATGGAACAAAACACTAATGTAAACAGTACAAGAAACGCGAGGTTATCGTCATCTCTATTCAAAAATGGGCGTGGGAATCTACAGGGACCAGTATCATCATATCCATCGTAACATTTTCTCTAAGACCTTACAGACCAAAATTGTGTCTCTGCCACAGCCACTCAATTGTTGCTACAGCATTTGCTTGTTACGCTTCTACCAATGTTCAAGCACTGTTGTCGTCAGTCTTAGACATTCGGTCTAATTCGTGAATATTCGTCGAGTTTTGCTGACGACACCTGGAATAAACCGCAAATGCTTCTCAGGTGTATACCCCACCTAACACCTCCGCAAAATATCATTGGCACATCAATAAAGCCTACCCGGACGGCACAAATTTTTCCTCATATCTTATCTCAAAAATCATTAACCTGTTCAGTAATTCCCGAACGAATATTTCATGTATTAATATGTCATAGATTTCCTTTTTTTTCAACAACTTTTCGACTGAATATCACCTTTATTGGAATAGAATATACACACACAGAAACACTGCATCTCTTTTCACAAATATACATAGATGATATTTCTAGAATTATTTGTAAAGGAAATGATAATATTTGCCGGCAAATTTGACGGAATTGTTAATGTTCTAAAGGAAAATTGGTGTCGCACACACAGAAAAGCATGTGTATGAATATGATTTTCTATTGTCATTATTGAAACTTGGGGTTCTATTCGCGAAAAAGGTACAGATTGTAAGCAGTGGTTTATCGATATAATAGAACTCAAACCCCAATCGATAGTCTGATATTGATTCGCAAAATGAATTTCAGTGCAGTTTGGCGTGGCAAAAATTTATACTTCTTCAATTTGGTTGAAATTTACACGAAAAAAAAAAGCAGTTGGAGCGATGCCCCCCCCCCTACAATAAAAAACAACAACATGTAATTGAGTTACAAAGCCAAATGTTTGATGGGGCTATCATATTCACTTGGTCAAAACCCGTGCAGTCTTTTCATCGGAAGGAGTTAACGAAAACTTTCGTACTGCTTTTAGCAAGTTTCTCTACATAATATTTTTCAGTGCAGATCGAAAGATAAACAGTGAAACTCTGAGATCAAATTTGACTACGTGTCAAGCTACGGAATATATTATCCACCGTCAAAGACTCATCCAAAGCACACTATCAATGATTCAATAATGTTGACAACCTGTGCATTCGTTGCTACTTTTCTGGGGATGGTGGGAGACATGAGCATACAAGGAGTATATTCAGAATATATCTTAGTGGCAACTCCGTTACACGATATGCATCCCACTGGTGATGAATGTGAATCTCTTGCTCCTGTAGTGTAAGAAAGTACGACCCACTGTATAATCCAGATGTCAGATAAGCCGCTGACGAAGACGCATGGCCTGACCCAGGGGTGACACGATGGAGCAAGCTCCAATGAATAATAATGCAGTCTTTCTCACGTAGGAATATCAAGTTTGGATAATATAAAACAATTATACTGCACCATCATTTTTATTGACTATAAGATTCAAACTTTCAAACCCCTTGGTGAGAAGACCTGAAAAATAAAAATAAAATGTGATTTTATATGAAAGGGACATAAATTCATCAATGGATTACTTACAATTCATAACTAAATAAAGTGATTTATTTTTGTCCGATAAAAATACGAGAATTAATATATGTTCTGTTCGTCAATTGCAACGATAGATAATTGAATTTCCACAAGTCCTGCAAGTTATTATTTGAACTGTTAAAAATGTTATTATTCTTATGTAATTGTTTTTCATTGTATTTGTTGTTGTAGACATTCGCCATTCTGAAAACAAATCATGAACCGTATCAGGCCGTGGAATATACATTTATAATCTAATTAATATAATCAACACAGAGTTTCAATTATTTGAATTAATTGTATCAAGTGTTACACTCATAACTTTCACTGTACTCTTCATAATTAATGGTCGCAAGGCCATATTTTATTGAGCTATCTTGCAAAATAGTATTTTTTATTTTAATTTTGTTGAATTACATTTCCACAAATTCTTCATTTGCATACCTGCCTATCTGTTAAGCTTCTTTCGCTAGGATTTCGCATCTTATAAATTGAAATACTTGTTCCGTTTTTGTTACAGCATGTTCGTTTTGTATTGACTGTTATTTCCCCCAACACACGCACACACAAAAAACTGTGACGCGTCCTCTTCATTTTTATTTTGTGAGCGAAAGACATGATCCTCAATTCTGTTCATTCACTTTGGTTGGGCATCTGTCAAGCGTAGATTGAGATTTAATTTAGTTTCTAAAAATCTAAACTATTACTTTCGTGGAGACTAGAATACAGATGTAGAATGTTTCCCATCGTTTCCATTGAATTAAGTTGGTGCAAAAATAATTGCAGTTTATGTTATTTCAAACCTTGATGCTTATTTTGGAATAAACTATTATTTAACTACGTTCATGGAATGTACCATTTTAAAGCGTAAATTTCTTACTCTGTATTTAAGATAAACGTTTTCTTTTCACTGTCCTGGTTTATTTTAGGCTCGGAGATAAGGGGAAAAAAAGGCTAAATCGACCTATTTTGTCGTATGAGTTCAAAATGGGACGCAACACAGCGGAAACGGCTCACCATACCAACTAAGTATTTGGTAAGGAGAGTACAAATGTACCAAAAATGGTTCCAAAAATACCTATCTCCGACCAAGTACCTTTTTCTAAGCATTCTGCCACTTCCTACAAGGGATGGTCTTTAACAACCTGACATTAGCTCAAAACACCTTCGAAGAATTCACTGGTTCCAGGAACCCAGAATTCTATGCTTCCAAAATAAATGGACGTTTCTGGTTGGCCAAAATGTGTAGATCTGTTGGTTCTCATCTTGATTTGATTTTAAGCTGAGGTATACTGTGTGGCACCCCCAATACGTTTAATTGAGAATTTAAAACGAAACCCTTCTTTTAGCTGAATATCTGAAACGTCACTTCCGACGACTCCCACCCCATAAAACCCCTGAACACATGTGTTCAATTCCTCTTTTGCCCCAGCGCCTCGGGCTGGTTACTCTCTCTTTCTCTCTTTCTCTCTCTCTCTCTAGGATTGGTATCATTTCGCCAGCCTCCCCACCGATCCGAACTTTACCGTTTTTCCACCGTGACCAATCACTGTACTAAAGGTTGCCCATTTTAGTTCGCCGACGTCGAGGCATCTTACATACGCGCAGCTACTCAACCGTGTCCTTACCACTAGCTCGAAACGCGTATACACCTCTAACTCTCCTGAATGAAATGGCAATGCTTTTTACTACACAATAAGTGAAATGATCTGTCTTCTGATTTTCCTTACTTCGGGAAGTACACATTGACTAAAACCCGTGTGTTTTCTGTGTCTTGCATAGTATGTCAGTCGTGTGTTTTCCAGCGTCAGAGAATGGCCCCAAGTTGCTCACACGCGATCCCAAGTACATCGCCGACGACTTGGCAGTTAGGCATATTCACTGATACCCAGTCTCCATAGCCATTCCTTGGAATGCTCCAAGTCTTATGGATTCACAACAGTTCAGACACCTCTGTTCCAACACATGGTTACGACTATCACAGCACAGAGTTCCCATCTTTCGCGAAGAAGCCTTTTCCCATCTTCTCTCCTCTTCCCTTCACACGATCGTATCCATGTTGTCTCATGTTTTTTTTAATTCAATTCCTGTATCGTCATAAATGTTTATGTATTAAATGTACGTTTTATTTGTTCATCTAAATACTTGTGTCTCTTTGCTCTGTTCAATCAAATACAATCAACCTTGGCAATCAAATTTGGTGCATATACTCTTCATACATCTCCCTTCGTCCTTCAAGATCTCCATTGACGTCGGCATGCGGCGCTAACGACCATAACCACGTGGAGGCAAAATCCTTTGTCTATTACTACATCTTCTCGTCACACACAACCAACGGCTATTTCTATTCTCCTCAACACAAAATAGGAAATGCCAATAATTGCCCAAATTGCTTTGAAGTTGGTGGTGAAAACCACAATTATTTTTTCACTAATAACTTCCTTTTTTGTATGCGTGTGTGTTTGTGTAAGCTCGGTGGCAGTGCTAATTGTGCATTTCCGATCAACATCATCATCATGGTATTTTCTCCATTTTCGCTCCCTTGTTAACCGTTCTTTACTGATTGGGAGACCATTAATTCTCTGTCAATGATTTAATATCTGATCTAGTTTTCTTCGTGATGGTCTGTCTCTATCTCAGAGTAGTAGGACAATTTGCTTCCAACATTTTCAACGGATTTTACTCTGTGTTTCTGCCATTGTGAGTTTGGCCAGCATATAACCATCTTCTCTCATTGAATCATAGAATTCTTTTTTTATTCTATGGTACCAAATGTTCTCTTCTCTACTTCCCCTACCAATCTCTCTCTTGCTTTTATTACGTCAGTTGATCTCATCTCCTTTATTCTCTCACCCATACCTCATTCTATAAATATAAATATTTACTATGCTTTACTGGCACGAAGCCAAATGAAGCAAAGAGCAAGTTGTACACTACTGGACCAATCTTTCAAGTGCTGATGGCTTCAAGTCTGCTGCGTTTCAAAGTATTTTTCGTTTCTTCTTTTTCTCTCTCTCTCTCTCTCCCTCCGTCTCCATCTGTTTCTCATCTATAAGATATTTCGAAGCGAAGAAACATTCCCCCATGTTTTTACGACCAAGTGATTTGGACCCTAAGAGGCGTTCATCTATTTCTTGTCCACTAATACTCGCTCACCTCCACCTGCGATGAGGATTTTGTTAGTTAACATAAGCCAACTGGACCCATTGAAACACCCACAATCGTTTTCTTCATACGTTCATTGGTCCACAGTACTCACGTGTTAGTTCATTAATACAGCGAAAATTCCGTTGCAGGTTAATTGCTTGTACTTCAAGGTAGCAATCGAGGCGTCGTTTTCAGGTGAAAAGCCACGCCTTTTTCTGTAGAACGACACCCAATGATTGCAGTGAGAAAACAACGAATTATAATGCAGAGAAGGGTGTTTGGAGAAAAAACAGTAAACAAAATATAGGTGTGCGAGAAAGAAAGGTTGATTATTGAGTATATATATATATATATATATATATATAGTATGAATATATTATAACCAATAGCGATCCTGACTATTGTATATTTTTTCTTTTTTGAAAAGATATGGTATTAATCCTGAAGTGAAAGACACAATTGACTAAGCGCAATAGTGGCTTTTTGCTTTAATTTTATGAACAGTAAAAACTTCGTTTATTAAAGAAACTAGTGCAATAAATTCTCATTACACATATTGTACATTCAAGGAGTCTGCTTTTTTACTTGAACATTGTCAAATCGGTAAATGCTAGGGTTTTAATTCGAAGAGGTTGTTAGGTGTTTTACTCTTCTTAGACACCATCGCAATTCTTCCGAAATAATTTTCAGGAATAGTTCAAAAAAGGTTTGAGGATCAGTTGAAATTTCAGAGCTCAACCGCATAAATTGATTATCCATTCTGTTTGATTCACTGTTTAAGGCACTCCATTATATTTTATAGCTTGAAGGATGATCCGGATTCTAATTCCTTAAGTAGTTACGTATGATTGGTTTTATTCGAATCAATAATCCCAATATATTTAGTTTCGAGCTCAAGTCACATAGATCCATACCTAACACGTACTTGCATATACGTACTTTGGCTCAAGAGATCAATTTTCGAACTCAGGAAAGGGTTGTGCATTATTTGTGACGCCAAATCTATTTTTATTTGTTAACAATTCTGCTCCTTTTCTTGGCACGTAAAACGCTTTCAAGATGCAAACAAGATAGGAGAAATCCAGAGAAGATTTACAATCAGTCGGCAATTTTTTGAAATTTTAAAAATCTCTATGAATAAAAATGTTGTTTGTGAAACGTCGTTTGCATCATATTCTGTGTGAAAATACATTTCAAATTCTCTACAAAGTCTGATGATACAAACTAGTTTCTCTTGGGACTGCGTACCCCATTGGTGACAATTTGCAGCGACGAAGGTGCAACAACCTCATAGTTATGCAGACATAATAAATTGTGCGAAAGTCGATATTTCTGTTTCATCACAGGAAAAGTGTCAAGTGACAAATGTTATTCCTATGCCTTGTTTGCGACGCAGTGAAGTCGTTTGTTAGTTTAGGATTTCAAAGTATTATTGTTCAGTATTGTAGTAAATTGAATTATTTTGCTTAATGAAATAAGTCGGTCACCAAATAAATTATATAATTACATTTATCTATTTAACTAATGGATATTAATGATGGAAGCCTTTCAACTTATGCCTAGCAGTTGCACAAGTAATTTATAATTTTCAATGGCTTTTTGACGCAATCTAATTCTAAAGTTGATAATCACAAAGAGCCTAAATGAGATCCTCCATAGCAAACCATTTGAGCAAATGAAATGAGAAAATCGTACGCGCAATGCTGAAAAGAATTCGCTTCATTGAAATAAAATATTAACTTGAAATCATCCGACAGATCTGATGCCATTCTAAATTACAAGGTAAATATAGCGAAAAACACCTGAGTAAAATGAGATCGTGCTTATGAACGCTCCCATGAATAGGCAGCAGGACCTCTAAGAGGTATATCGCACTGGGGCCTGTGGACCAAATTTCTAATAATACTACTAAATAGCCAAGAGATAACCTGATCGACTTTTTGAAATTTCCTTGCATTCTTCTTACAAAATACCCTTTGCATAACAAAATGTATTGATGAATGAATAGCGAAAATCTCATTGATATCGGCCCGTTTTTTACTCTGCTTTTTTGTTTGTTTTTTTATTGTTTTTTTTAATGTTTTTTTCCTGAGTGTTATCCTACCTTGGTTTTCGACCTCATTCGTCCAAGTTTATATTGTTAAAGCAAATAATTTTTGGGTGAAAAGTTTCTACAATATTTGTCCCTATCAATAACCCAAAGATTATTACAATAAAATTAACATGGTTTACTAGTTTCGAGCAATTTTATCGAAAAAATTGTTGCTCTTTCCAATAAAAGTTTGTTGTTAAAATCTGCTCGAAGATTCCCATGAATGAAATATCGATAAGATGACCAAAGCATATCAAAATTCCTGATTCAATACAAACTGGTTGTCCTAAACTTATAAACTGTATAAAGTTGTAGTCGAAATAACGTGGAAAAAATGCGTGATTTTTTCCCCCTTGTAATTATCCCACTCAGTGGAGCCGGAAGAACGCCGACGTCAGCCCTTTGCAAATCTATTCCCATATAAATAAATGTCAGATAGATTCGTCAGTTAGTTGAGTCGCGACCTTCACTGCCTTCTGTGCAGTATCACACGCTCGACTCACACACATTCAGCTTGGGCGCGCAAAGCAAAGCATTTATTGCCATTCACCAACGGCCAGTAATAAACATACAAATGTGCATACGTTTGCATACACACACACTTCACGGTAAAACAAGTGTTATTACGATCTATAAAACTTTAATTCTGTCGACTCTTTCGTTTCCAATACAACAAATGAAAATTTCCTTATGAAAACAGGTACATATTTATTTATATACGTACATATATTTGTATGGCTATAAGATCCGTCAGAATGATTATGAATTGCGTTATATTATATAGAAACTCTTATTTCAAATGATCTACCATCATTACACGGTTAATATATCACTTGGCCTATATAAGGGATAAATAGAATAAACAATCAGAGAAAATGGGGCTGCTGCAGGAATCAAGCCTGTGGCCGATAGGGTAGCCGCTTCAACGTAGCATTGCCCTTACCATCGAGCTAAACAGCTGCCGGTAATACAAAACCCTAAATTAATGTTTTCACTCAAAATTCTCACCTCGTTCATTCTCGGTCTATTCGTCTCCCCCAACGCGACAGTTATGCATTAGGAAATGGATATACATGATCCGGCCGTTTAATGACGGTGGATCATTTTAAATTAGAGTTTCAATATTATATAACGCAATTTATAATAATTCTGTCGGATCATATATCCATTTCTTAGTACATAACGGCTGCATTGAAAGAAATGGATAGAACAGCAGATACAGACCGTGTCTAAAGAAAAAGAGAATTTTCAGTTGAATATATATATATATATATATATATATATATATATATATATATATATATATTGTGCTAATTTGAATCTGCTGAAAACGATGATGATAAGAAACGTAAACCGTTGATTTTCCCCATGTCGCATGGAGGGGAAAAGTAAATGAGAATAAGATATAAGAACAAACGAAAAAGAAGAGAGAAGAAAAATGGTGGAAAAGGAGAAAGAAGAAAGTGAAAAGGGGAGGAAATAGATGGTTAAAGAAATGACGTAGATAAAAAGAATTCAAGATATGGAAAAAAAAGGTGAACGTTGGTGAAAATCATCCATGTCCTTATCAACACATTCAGGCATGTGCATTTGTCATCTGTCACGCTTACGTCATCAATGACGTTTGGTGACGTAACATAGTAGAAATAGAATTTTATGTTACGTTTAAACTTTAAATTGTATCTTTATTTAATTTCTATTCTAGTTTAGTTTAAGATTCCGGATATATTGAACATGAATAAGAAGATGCTGCACAATATGATGTCTTTGATATTTTATAAGTACAACGCAATTACTAAATTACTTGAGTATTCCGTCATTTTTTTGACGGCAAGGGGTAAGCTAGTGCCATAAAGAATGTAATAAAGAAACGCATTAACAATTGGAAGAAAAAAAAGGTGTTGGGATTGAAAAAGATGAAAAAGTTGAGAATGAAGGGAAAGAGAATAAGTAATTTGAACATAGGGAAGGAAAAGGAATGTTGGTAAACGGTAGTAAAATAAAGATAACACGAGGAAAAGAAATAGCTTTTACAGGAAAAGAAGATGAAGTTAACTGAAAGAAATAGTAAGATGATGAAGTCAAAAATAAAGAAAATGAGTGAATAGAAAAAGGAGGGAAGCAAAAAATGCGTTGGATGAGGAGATAGAGAGAAAGTGAAAAATAGGAGGAAGAAGACGAAGAAGGGAAAATGTCAGGACTCGGTCGATCTCTCGACTGAATGTAAGGGGGAAAAAATAGATGGGAATAAACTTCTTTCTCTGACATTTCGTTACTAAAAATAAAGAAGCGCTCAACCAGTTCTATGTGCAACAACAACAGTATTTGTAAGACTGTATATGTCAGACAATGACATTGTCAGAAAATATTATTTTTATACATAAATTGGTACATAGTTTGGTACTATTTGGCGAACACGATTTGGCGCGGGCGTTCTGGCGTGGGCGTTTAGGCGTCATACCTATTTTGGCGTCTGCCCATTTTTGGCGACGGGCGTTATGGCATTGAGAACATTATTTTATTTGTAAATCTGTCGATGGACAGTTTTGATGGAACAAAATTACAATAGATCAGTTAGTGTTATCAATTTTTTTTTTACACTTGACGCTGGTATGATGCAAACCCTAAATTTTGACTCCGATTTTTTGTATCAAATTTCTAGCATACGATGCATTTTTTAACTTTCAGGCTAAAAATCGCACCAGATAATATTTTTGTGGTATTTTCAATAAAATGGGTAATATTTTTATCATATGTTATAAGTAGAAAGATACAGATAGTAGAATTTGTGTAACTATTCTTAGATTTGAAAATCTCTGCTATGTAAAGGATGGTATCGAGTAACAGAGAAGCGTTACTCATAATTACTGAATCAATTAAACAGTTATTTTTTTGTGATCAGAAGAATCAATGTTTTTATTTTCTAAATCAAGTTATTTTGGAGTTTTTAAAGTTTAACCTTTGAGTGATGGACCTGAATCAAATTGAGAACCAGCGATAATTGTAAGGAATTTTTTTCAGAATTTTGCGATAAAAATCAGAATTGGAAGGTAAATAAAAAAAAATCTACTGAAATTCAAATAATAATTGAAAAATAATAAAATTTTCTGTAAATATCACATTGGTTTTTTTTTAAATAATAATAATTGGAAATATTTCTTTAATGTAAATATGACCCACCTTTGAAATCTCCATAAAACTACCATTTGGCTGAGAAAAGGCTTACGTCGTTTCGAAGACGATCCCGCGGATAATTAAAATTTTTTGGATTTTTATTTTATGGTCCCCAAGACACGCGGTGGGGATTGGAACTATGCTTCAAATCGGCAAATCTACAACTATGAAATAAAGTATAGTATTTCTTTGTTAACCTTTTGGATTTTGTTTGGATTTTTACGTACGTAAAAAATACAATTTTTTCAAGGATTTACAAAAATTCAATAATATGTGAATGAATTTAATTTTTTTTCCAAAAAATGTCCGCCGAATAGTCTAAATCGGGGTTTCTCCTAATTCGCTACTTCAAAAAATAAAAATAAATTACGTTTTTGTTATGTTGTAGTGATTTATTTTTAAAAAATGTTTTATTTTTCTCACAATAAACACCCTAAAACATAGATTATAAATACTTGGAAGTTTTGGACATTTTTGACAGATACTTGTTTCTATGTTTAGTTACTATTAGATTGCAACTAAAAGCTACATAATCATATACAGTCTCAGTAGAACCCTTTTAGTGAGTAAGGAGTCTTGTAAAAAGGGGTTGTAAATGGAAAAAAATCGAGAAGTCCTGGTCTAAACAAAACTACATTACATTTTTGCGATTAACAAATCTTATTTATCTATATATTTATTTGTAGATGAAGTATTGTAAATTATCATTTGTTCAGTTTTATGCTTCAATTTATCTTCATTTAAATAAGTTGCGATAAAAAGCAACAAAAATATTAAAATGAAGATAAATAGAAGCATAAAACTGAAAAAAATTGGTAACAGATTTAACGTTTTTATTTTTTGATAAAGTTACATCTATAGCTTCAAAGCTTTTTCAAGTTTCACCTTTTGAGGTCGATAAATCAATCAACATGTTTTCCAAACGCCAAAAAGTCCGTTACCAAATCAGATACAGCTTAAACGCTTATGCCAGAACGCCCACGCTTGATCGGTTACGTCATATAGTCCCATTCCGTAACGTAACTACGAACGTTTTTTGTGTCTGTGGATATGTGCATCGCCAGAGGCTAGTCAAAAAGCAAAAAGTGAAGAACAACAAGTTCTAATGAGCTTCCTTCCCGACTTTATCTCTCAGTCGATAAAGTTAGGAATGGGCTTTGATAATCGAAAAGTTTCAGGATTTGTCAGCGGCAATTCTAATCGGCTTCCGGACGAAGGTCAGAATTTTGAACGCTGATTTTTGAAAAGCAAAGAAAGTCTCTCTACAGAAGACCCTCTCCTAACATGAACTCCTAACTCACTCACTCACTCACTCACTCACTCACCATCACCATCATCATCATCACCATCACCACCACCACCACCATCATCATCATCATCATCATCATCGGTCTTTTAACGTCCGTCGTTGGACATAGACCTTCCTCAGGATTCGCCACACTTCTCAAATAATAAATAGAGAGGCTGAGTAAACTCAATCTAGAAAGTTTGGAATTCTGTTGAAACCGTGTAGATCTGTTGGAGGTTTACCGAATTCAAAATAGCCTCCACACCTCAAACCTAAATTATCACTGCTCTTTGAGTCCAGACAAGCACATGTTCACTGCATAGGTGTCTACAAAAGCCCAAGGACATAGTTTAAAAAAAACGCCCGCTACAGGCAGCCATTGGCCTGAGAAAGAATTTCTTCTCCACTTGAGTGACTTAACCAAGGAATGTTCTCAATGAAGAGACTATTTCCTCCATATCTATCAGTGCATTCAAAAATATTTTATTGTAGGATATAGGAGACACTTTTTATATTAGCGCAGTCCCAACCTGTCTGCCTGGCTGGGCAACATTGATGGGTGAACCGCATATGGTTTAATGACGCTATTCAGCTGTCACTAAAACCTATTTAATGGTATTAAAGTATCTTAATTTCTTTCATTCATCAAATAGCTTGAAGTTTTAAAACTAAATTTGAAAGTTGCTCTATAAAAAAAGATGGTTCAATGTTGTTAAAATTTGCCTTTGTTTTCGATTCTTCTAACGGAAAAATGCATAAATAACCATTCAGGAAAAAGTGTTGTAGCTGTATTTATTACACAGAGGATAATTAGATCTCCCGTCTTAGATTCTTTATGGTGTTCATCCTTTGTAATGTCGCTGGTATTTATTTGCTTCACCGGGCGGTTGGAAAGTACATACGTTGCACGGTCGCGGGTCCGTAGACACGCGTGTGTGCATAGTGACAAAATTTGACCAGTCTCCACGGCCTGTTCTGCAAAGTGCAATTGGATGATGCTACCCTGGAATTGTACTCTCTTGGGACCTGGCACACCAGCTTCAATCTTTGTAATGCCTTATCCGAAGACAAGAAGAAGGCTGATGTTAGCCTCGAACGACCTAACTGCCGTAAACCGTCAATGTCGGACTAAACCGTCTGTAGCCCAAAGCAAACAAAACAAAAACAAAAGAAAAAATTTTTCATCAGATCGGGAAAAAGCAAACAAGATAAGAAGTTGATATTGATTTACGAAAGTATTTTGACTCGAGCAAAGCCAAGAAACCGCCTTGTCTGAAGACACGTGCGTGAATACTTCGCAACGAACAGGTTGTATTCAGAGCAGAGACCTTTTTGGCACGAGGCACAGACTACAAGCAATGTTGCTGGAATTTCTTTTCCATTTGGATGTGGAAGAATTCGACCAGGAAAAGAAGTAGACGTGTTTTGATATCAACATTACGAACACCTCAAGGGCAAGGGAAAACACGCCATGTTGAGTCCTTCGGGAAGCTATGAGGGTCACTCGAAAAATATTGGGGAAAAAATAATTTTTCTCTCTTTTGCTTGTATCTTTCTTGAGATTTATTAAACAATTAAAACACAGGGATACGGGAGGAAACGACGGTAGGAAGATTACGTTGAGCCAATCCTTTAAGCATTATTACTTTTTTTTCTTCTTTATCACGTTTTTCTTTTTTTTAAAACCAATTTATTCCTCAATCTCATCATTTGTATTTTCTTTCTTTCTTTCTTTCTTTCTTTCTTTCTTTCTTTCTTTCTTTCTCTTCTTCTTCTTCTTCTTCTTCTTCTTCTTTCTTCTTATCCTTATCCTTATCCTAAAAAGAAGAAAATAGAAAAAGTTGAGAGAAAAAAATCCCTTCAATTCTATCCTCTATTCTTTCTTTCTTTCTTTCTTTCTTTCTTTCTTTCTTTCTTTCTTTCTTCTTCTTCTTCTCCTTCTCCTTCTCCTTCTCCTTCTCCTTCTCCTTCTCCTTCTTCTCCTTCTCCTTCTCCTTCTCCTTCTCCTTCTCCTTTTCCTTCTCCTTCTCCTTCTTCTCCTCCTCCTATTTCTCCTACACCGCCATAACCGAACACTTTTATCTCCCACGTTCTTCTCTATTGACAATCATTAACGCCTCCAACTTTATATTTATGTGTTTCACTTCCTTTCTTGTCTCCATGATATTTTTTCATTCTTTTCAATGCCGGTACAAACATCAACATATTATTCTATCTACTCACTTTTCTTTCTTACACCCTCCGTCTTTCTTTATACTATTCATCTCCCTCCTTACCCCGTCTTTCAGTTTTAGGTTAATCTTATCTAAACAAAGCAGATGGCAAAATTACAAATTCTTCTGGTTTCTTCTCTCGTCTAATTTAATTTGTTCCGCTTCTTTTCGTTGATATTCTTCTTCTTTCTTGTCTTTTTTTTGCGACATTCACATTCTATTACAAGCGAAACGAGATTTCCTAAATAGAGTTTCAAAATCAAGGAACGCTGAATTCAACAGACAAATTATCTATCCACCTCATAAACAACAAACATTCTAGTTTTAAGATAAAGTGAAATAAAGGCAGATTTTTAAAAAAAAGTTTCCCGTGTTTGTAATGGCATTTGATAAATGACAAATCAGAAACTGTGTGGAGAGTACCCAGTCATTTTGAATATCTCAAGAACCGGTTGTGCAGTTTTGATACAACAACAGAAGCAATCGGAGGGGACCACATCGTGCACGTGTGAACATATACTCTCCCGTGGGGTTACTCTGCCAGCTGCGAGACTCCATTGAGTATTGTGATGACTTTCGCATTCACAATGACCGAGTTTTACGTCTCGTTCATCGCATCATCCAGGTCTGACAGATCCTCTACATTCCAGATTCGGCTTCACGTGACTTCTGGCTTTTTCCAAAGAGATTTCAGGCTGCGAACGAAATTAAGAGAAACGCAACGAGTCAGCTGATGGCGTCCCAAAACGATAATTTGCAAACTGTACTGAAAGGTGGAAGGGACGCTGGGATAAGTGTGTGAGATTTCAAGAGGGAATACTTTGAAGAGGACCAAGGCGCAGTTGGCTATTCTCCTTCAATATTAAATGCCTAGATATTGAGCAATCAAAACTAATATATCTATCTTTTAGTAACCGAACCTGCATTTAAAGAAAGCAGAATAATGCGACGCAACAATATTCGATATAACGCAGGTAGTTTAGGAGACTAATGCTAGACAAGTGGGTTAAAAGGTCCCCTAGGAGCAGAATAAGTGGGATGGTCGAAGACCAATGGAATGAAATTAGTTAATTTTAACGATGGGCAGATCGCTGTTGGTGTTTATTCCCCATTTTTACGAACTTGGCAAGAAGCCTGAACAAAAAAAAAAAATTGTTTCATCACTCACTTTTGTGAATCTTTATATAACGGCACGTATCTTCCGGTTTTGTTAGACAGGGAGACAGGCGAACAAAGACTTGCTTATGTGTTTTGATTTGCTTGCAATACGATTATGGGGTCCCCATTCGCCATATTGAAAAAAATAGTACCCCAGCCAAACTCCATTACTATTTCGATAAGTCTTCAAAGTGAACTCCGAGGACAGACTCTCTGCCAGCGTGTGCATATCCACCAAACCTCATTGATATTTGGATCTATCTATACAGTCTTCCAAGTGAACTTGGATTCTCTGACAAACCTTGACGATGGACCTTTTGCATGAATTTGCAAGCTGGACAAAAAGTAATTTTTTTTTTACGAAAATTTTTTTTGCTTTTCCTACCACCTCATGAGACTTGTTTCCTTCAAAATAGCCCCCTTCTGTCTCAATACAAAATTCTGTTTTGAGGGATAGTGTGCCGGTCTCGTGGCACATTTTTTCAATCTCATTCATCGCCTGAAATCGACAAGTTTTCAAGGTGGATTTCGGCTATAGGAACAAAAAGGGTCGACAGGGCGAGATTTGCCTCGTTCTTTATCAAAAATGTTGTTTATCTATCTGCAGATGCGACGTAGATTTTCAGAAACACGATGCGTCATCAGTTTTTTCTTTTAAAATCATATACTGCTTCCTACCTCTCCAGAAACTTCCAGGACAGTTAGACGACGATTTCCACAGAACGCATTTTTTCAATGTAATTATTATCGTGAAAAGTCCTCCAAATTAGACTGATCGCCACTGGGATGGCTATAACTTATAATCAGAATCGATCATCCCGGAGGGGAATTATATTAACATCAATTAAATTTAACGAGACTAATATCGGCTTTAACGGGCAGATTCAATCGCTGTCAAAAAACAAAAATAAAACAGATTAAAATGATAAAATAAATAAACGGATTGATGTGACCTTGAGATTTTTTTTTTCACTGTTTTTGAAAATGCAGAAAAAAAAAAGAAAATATATAGATATACCTTGAAAGTCAATAAAACAACAGTGTGGTACCAAAAAATAATTCTATTTCAAGTCAAAGAAGTAACAAATTAATAATGTCAAGTTGAACGGAAGTAGCCTCTATTTGGTCAACTGTTTGAGAAAAAAAACAACAAAAAAACGTATATATGTATACATATATATATATATATATATGCATGTCACACGTGCGCATGTGTATATAGTATGCCAAAGCCGTATATGTAAAAACTCTTATAAAAAAAACTTCTAAAAAAATTCGCTGTCAGCGAGACGTCTTACTTTTACTCTCAGCCCCACTCTAACCAATATAGTATCCTCCCTCGCTTTGAGATTGATAACTGGTGCTTGAGCGAGTGTATAGGAACACAGCGGGGGCAAGCAGATTTAACTTGAAAGCATATGCATTGAAAAACATCTGTCAAAAAACACATTTCAGGGTTCAATTTTCAAAAACTTATTTGCTGAAAACCTGCCAAAGGCTCCCAGGTGTACTCACAGAAAGAATCATGCGGTTATGACGGACGGACGGACGGACGGACAGACAGATATTTGGTGAATTATAATAAACCAATTCGGCATTGAGAAAGGACTTAAGAACTCGTAATTAAGAATCCTTTGTTCCACCATTGAGCTATAACTGCCCGTATTTATCATTAGAACTTAATATATCCACAGAAGTAAAACGGCTTTTTGACTCTCTAAAAAAGTCAAACATTTTGCTTGTGCGTTCTTTATCTCATTAGTTCCTCTTTCACATAAATACAACCCCATGATACCGGTGCTAATGCACTAATTTCAGTTTCGATTTAAATGTCATCTAAAATACTGGTGCATATAACTCAGTGGGTATAGCATAAGATTCTTTTATCTCGGTGCTGGATTAGTAATAAATGTAATATAACTTCTGAGAGTGGAGCGGGATTTTGAACTCACTTTGGATGTTTTAAACATTGAGTAAGTCAAAAGTTGATAATTCTACAAAAGGTATTCTCAAACTCAATCAGAAGATCACCTTGAAAATTTGAAAGATTAATTCGTAGAGTATATATTATGGAAACATGTATTGTGTAAACATGAACAGAAAAAAACTAATTGTGAGGTAATTAAACTGGTTAAAAGGTTTTAAAGCAAAAACTGCAAGGCTCTAGTGGTGTCGAAGGAATTACCGAGTAAATGAAATGAAAATATTTTTAGTGATAAAAAAAGTATTCAAGAGAGGAGAAAAAATGTTTTTCGGTGTTCCTTATGAATGGTCGCCTTTAGCTTGCTTTCATTTTTCAACCATTGAGAGAATGAAACTACCCACAACAATTGCTCTTCAATCAGATCTTGCTTCAAAAACTGCCACATTGTCTCCTTTGGAAAAAAATACTCAATGAAAAAATGTTGCGAAATCACATTTCAGAGAAAGAAAACCCAACAAAAAAGCCGAACGATTTTCATGAATTTTAGCCATTTGAAAAATTGGAGAAACTTCTTTATGAAGGTTATTTGTAAATTAGGTTGATGCAAAAGTACAGTTTTTGGGAAACCTTAGAAAAGTCTTTGAAGTTAACTCACGACTTTGCTTTGAATCAGAATCAAGGAAAATACATAAAATTTCAAAAAGGGACATCAGTGTTTGAAAAGAGTTGTATTTCTCTTCTTACTCGACGCAGGAAAAGTCATTTTTGGACAAGACAGTCGCTGGTGATGATTTCTTACGAGAATCCCAGATGAAGAAAATCATAGCTAGACCGAAAACAGACTTCAATAACGGAATCTACAGGAGCAAAAGGTTCTCTTCTGTGTTTGGTGGGATTCAAAGTGGATCCTTTATTACGGTTAGCTGGAACCTTGAGCAAAATCTCTCTGTGCAACGCTTCAGAGAGCATTTGGCCCGTTTGAATGACCCACTGAAAGAGGAACAATCTTTTTCTGGGCAAGTCGATCGTGATTTTGATGACAGAGTTCGTTTTTACGTTGCAGAGTCGTTACATCAAACGACCATTGAGAAGGATTGGGAAGTTTTCCATCTGCAGCATTTTCTCCAAACCGTTTACCGCACTTGTCCCATTCGATGCAATGCTCCTTGTCTGATCAACTGTGCAACATATCCAATACGTTGAACAATTCCTTGTTGAATTCATCGAATCAAAACTGTAACCCTTCTTTTATAATGGAATGCACACTTTACCAGAAAGGTAGCATAAATTTATAGAAAGCCAGGCAAAATACTTTTTGATTGCTGAATAATAGATAATGGTGTTATGAATTCATATGTCCTAACAGATATCATTCATCCAATAAAAACAAATAATGAATTTGATTCACAGAAACATTGTACCATAAGAAATTGAAATAGAGGCTGAGTTTTAAGGTTGGATTTGAGCATCTACAAGCCATCAAAGCTTTCGTAGCTTAAATGGCAACGCAGCTGGTGTGTTTAACCAGGCTTCACAATAAGTGACATGGATTCGAGTTTTTCGATCCTCATGGGTTTATGCAGTGTCGTAGACTAACGGCCTGAGTTGAGTTGTGATTTTAAAAAAACTAGAAGAAGTTAAATAGTTCTCAAAAATTAATAATAATGTGTTGCGGCATTTAATAACAATAATAAAGATGAGAAAAAGCGGACGAAAGAGAAAAGCGAGAGAGACTTTGTTCTGAATTTCCCTTTGGTTAGAAATCACAAATCCAAATATTGAACAACTAGTCACCTGAGGGAGCAAAGGTTTCTATCCCTCTTTATATGTCCATGTGTTTGTGTGTTCAAGCGACCCTCGTCATACCATTCTATCAACAGACTTGAAAATTGGCATCAGTACTCTACTAAACTGCTTCTAAAAATATTTTTTTCATTTTTGCCAAAAAAAAGAGGCTATTCACCTTTGGGGTCTTATTTTGACGGGTTATTAATAACATTTAGACTCTCAAGAAATTTAACTCTTTCTTAGATGTATTCCAGTGGGAAAACATCTAGATTTTCCAGAATATAGATGTTTCTAGACTTATATGAACTATTTTACATGTTAGGCACATTTATTCTGACCATATTTATTCTTCGAGTGATTTTTTTTAGATGACTTCAAATTTTGACGCTATGATCATTATTGACCGTGATGGCGAATATATATCTATATTTTGTTTTCTGTTAATTGCTAAAAGAGCAAGATTCTTTTTTTTATTCATAAGCAATTTTCCTGTAAAAGGTTCTGGCATATTTGCAAGAATTATTGTTCTAGAAAGCTGTGATCCTTCACCCGGTTGATATATATATACGCAAATTAACTTCTCAGTGATAACCAGAAAAGGTTACCGTCCGACCAAACAAGCGAGTAGAAGTGTTACAGCGAGTTAATCTCATTGTGAGACATTTTGAACACGTCACACTTTCCTTCTGTTTGGCAGTTCAGCATCTAAGTCTAATTTTACGGCGTAAAAGCATACAACGACCTTCATTTATTCTCGGCATAAAGCTGACATATGCGCAGTTCAATTTTTGACTTCTGTCGAAAATATTTTCTATTTTGTTCTCGGAACATTGGGGATTTTTTTCGGTATAAAAGACAAATTAAGTTTTAAAAGAATTGGGTTTTGAGAAAAATGGAAAGAAATGGTGTAACTTCATGTCGTACTTGGTCTAAATCGGAGCAGATGAAAACTTTAAAAACTATGATTTAAAATGGAATTTCAACACGCACACACACACATATATACAGACAAACAGATCTCAGTGACGATATGCTTCGCAAATTTCGTACGTATAAATTCACGCCCTTGAAAATATTATAATTTGCTTGCAAGGTATGTTTCTGTCTGATTGATAAGGTTAATATGGCGAATTACCATTTATTCCTCTCTAATCAGAACACATACGTTTTTAGTTCACAGGGTGTTTGTGTGTGTGTTTGTGTGTTTGTGCATGTATGTGCTAGAGAGAAAGAGAGGGAGAGAGAGAGAGAGAGAGAGAGAGATATTGACTCCACCATCTGCAGTAGCCTCTCCCTGGACAGCAAGCTGAATCAATAAATTTTTAAATTCTTTGTGTCACTTGATGTCAGTCTTCATTTTGGGAAATGAGGCCAGTATCGCATCCACCATTTTTTCTACTATCGCGGCATACTAGTAACAAGACCTTTGTCAAGATAACTGAATGAAGAGGAAACCAGTTGAAAACTGAGAATATTTCCTTTAGGAGAGCATCGACAGGAATATGATACCTGCAGTAGCCATACCCTAAATCGCCTTCAAGTGAAAACTAACTTTCGAAAAGAGCTGTTTAAGGAGATGACATTTTGCAGATGACGCTGTCCTGACCCTGAGGAAGCTATACCGTGACTCGACTGCTTCAATATCAGTCTCAAGGAAACCTATATCATGGCTCAAAGAGTCACCAGTATACCCAGCATCTCCATCAGTAACTACACCTTTGAGGTGATTAAGGACCATCCACAGAAGCCTCTCCCTGGACGCCGAGCCGACTGCATAGATTGACAATGTAGCCATGACTTGTATATCAAAGAGGGTCTTGAACAACTCAATACTGATCACCAATACCGAGATGAGTGTGTACCAGGTCTGCATGCTGGGCACACTGGTTTATGGACCCTCGAAGGGGTTCTGGGCATCACCTGAGAGGACTGTATTCCAAACAAGAACGTTCTGGCACAAGCAAGATTACCAAGCCTGTTTACCTTGCTTACCCAAAGGTGCTTGCGATGACTTGGTCAGCCTCACACACAACGGATGAAAACGCAATAGCGAGTTTGCCACTGACTCTACGTCTACAAGAAGGCTTGTTCTTCGTTACATGGGCATCATCAACCCGGCAGGCAGTGAGGTTGTAGACACAGACATTGGCAGACGGAGGCTACACATACAAAAGCTGCAACTGAGTTTGTCGCTCGAGAATTGGACTGCACAGTCACAGCAGGCTAATCCTTGCAGTGCGCTCCTTTGTCCTACGAGATTGAGGGAGGCCAATGACGAGCAACCACAACCAAAATTTGAACTCTGTTTCTTATTTCATATCTCAGGTCGCAGACAACTGTGTCAGTTCACATCTTTACTTGGTGCATTGCCAACACGAGTTAACTCGGCATTTGGTATAGATCCTTAAACTCACCGTGTCAGTCTATTTCTCTGACCGGTCAACTTTAATCTTCAAACGTCAGATGTCTGAATTCAAAACTTCTAAACACTAGGTTTAGATAGCATTGTTAATAAGCCCTAGGCTTGAGAAGTATAGTTCGTGAGTATCTCAGACCAACGCTTCCTGCCAGTGCACAATAATAACTGACCCAGCACCTCTGATGTCTGTGGAATGTTCATTTATACCACCCAAGTTTCAACTGACGTAATTCCTAAATTTAGCTGCTAGTGTAGGTTGGAACCTCTGTCTATCGTTTTTTTTTCTGTACGAGTTATTTTCCTGTTGTAATGACGTAATTTCAGGGTTTCTTTTTTTATTTCTTATGTTTTCTCTCTCCAAACGCTTCTAAATGAAGCCATTCAGCTGGAAGAGGAAAAATCTGTGCGATTACGTTAGTTTGTGAACACTGGTCCAGTCGATACATCGCAAATAACCCTTCTTTAGTTTACACTAATAAAAACTAACACCCTTTCGACGTGTTTACATCCTAAACCATATTGCCTCGACCAACAGAACTATGAACTTCACTCAGCTTTCTGGCAAACACTGTTTAAAATATCTACAATACAGATAAAAATCTATCAAAGAATTTCACCTTCAGAAAAATAAATAATCTCCATATCCCACCGACGTTTAACTAAATAAAATTTATCGATACATATGTGTATGTTGATGAGAAGTGTATGGATGACTTGCGATTGAATTAGGATGGGCGATAGATAAGACACGAAACAATGTGTAGCGATGAGGTGTACGGGAGATTCAAGAATTGCAAGAGATAGAGCGGCTGTACACTTTCCTAATCAGGATTTTCAATGTTATTATATGCTGTCAACCCCACTGCAGTATCCTTTAATAAGGACCGGAGAGAGAGAGAGATTGTCGTAGTGCTTTGCGGGTAACACGTTCATTTCTACACCCGAGTTTATTTCAAATTTTATTGCAGACTGGTTGAGATTTAAGTTTTATTGTCCATTGTTTGGTATGCACGTCGTTACTCATTGAGTAGACCTGGTGTGATTCAATTTTTTTTAATCTCTTGGCGAGTATCCTTGAAATCAATCATATCTAAGGAGAAGTCTGCAGTATCAGATTCACTTTCTGAGGAAAGTTATATTTATCGACCTTTTTGAATTGCACATCTTGGAATAGTGTCTTCGTGACATTTACTAGATATTTTATGATATGCTTGACGATTATTTCTTGGCCGAATATTATTATAAATTTACTGAAGTGAATGAAATTTTGAGTTTTGGCAGACTTTCTCTTATCAGCTCCAGATTGGCATTTTTTTTTCTGTGTCTGTCTGTCTGTGTCGACGATTTATTTATATCTTTTGAACCTCTGCTGAGGCAGCTATGATTTTAAACTGGCGTCTTGTTCCTTCGGTATCTTGTCCTGCTTGTATGGCCTAGTCTAGAGTTAGTTTGGTTTTCCTTAGAAGACTGTTTCGTGGGCGCAAATCTGATATACACCAATTCAAATATCTTTAATAAGACTATCGGAAATATCTCTGAATTCGTATTGTGATGCTCTGTGGTGGAATTCAGTGACGTAATCGTCTAACCTTTGTCCATCTGTTTGCTTGTAAATGAAGAATTTATATCCCGAGAAAGTTAAGTTCTTTTCCGGTTGGCAGCCAAATTTTTCAATCACTTGTTCTTGCTTATACATATCACCATTTTCTTCAAAGGCCAAAGTCGAGAAAATATCGCGGCCTTTACTTCCTGTGCATGTTGAAATCATAACCTGTTGTTTGTAGAATTAGATAAAGTTCTATTTTTCACTTGTACCACGTGGTTCCGGAGGCAGTGAACTTCTTATTTTGAAAATAATCTGGTATTCATGTGGATTATGATTCTTTGAAATTATATTAGAATGTCTGTGTAGAAGGGAACAAAATTCTTACAAGATTTCACAGTTCATAGAGACAGGAGTATTATAGTTGAGTTCTGTCGGTGTTTCTTAATTGAGATATCTATGTTGATTTTTTGTTGATTATAGAGTTGACGAATATCACGCACGCGCTTTGAAAAATTACGGTGTCTTTGTGCCTGGAGTGTGTACCAAAATGTGAAAATATTTTATTTTGAGTCTAGATAAAGACAACCATCGCGTGGGCAGTGGAAGATCATCTATCAACAATGCAGGTCTGAGACTGGTGAACTCGGGCCCAGGAGTGCAATTTATGAACTTCCATCCTCCCAAGCAGGCTCCAGCAAACACGTTTTAGTGGGACGATTGGCCAAAGAAAGTGGGATAAATGGTCACATGACAGCCCACGCTTTGTTCAGCTGCTATTGATTTTTCCTCTCCCTTTTATTTTTTTTTCTTTCCATTTTAGGTAAGCAAATTTGCGCCTTTTTTCCACTGAGGTTTCGATCCTCTTTTTGCACTGATTACGAAGGTCCCAAACGCCAACCAAAACCGACAAAAAACTGTAGATCCAACAACAATGCGAGAGTCAACTATTTTATCAATAAAAAATACTCTGGTAAATATTTCGAAGATTATAATGTTATTAATTTGAAAATACACAATTGGTTTTTATAGGTAATTGGAGAATTAACCTAATTATTTAACATGCGTGAGTTATAAAATAGTTGAGCAATTTACGACATGCATAAACCTATTTTTGTCATTCGTCATAAAAATCGTAATGTTACACTTTTTTTTACTTTTTTCTAGCAAAACAGTGAATATTGCGTTTGTCCGAACTCATTCAAATGAATAATGAATCAACGTACTTCACCTCTTCACTTTGACTGATGGATATTTTACACATTAAAATCATATACACAAACTTTAAAACGGAAAAAATAGATAAATCAGTATTGCTATATCACCAAAAGCAACTCAAATTGTAGCTGTAGCAGAAGAGTCTGAAAGAAATAAACACTCGGTTTCTTGATACTGGTGGAATCGGTTTGCGAAAATCTGGGAACGACCCAAATTGAAAACAGGGGAAGTAACTCGATACGCCAGCCGACGTCAATAATAATTATTAACCAAGATGTACTAATGGCGATTTTCGCACCGCAGCGTTATCAAATATCGTCGACTGGATCAGCGTTGATGACGTCAATGTAAACATGATATTAACTTCAGTTGGGTGAAGGAAGATGCAACAGATCTATCACAGAAAATCCTCCTCATTTGCTTTTTTTTTTTTGCTAATAACATGAAATGTAGGCTTAGCTTATGGAGCTGATCCATTTTTCCGTAAACAAGAAAGATTTCTATTAGCATGGAAAAACGCAGCCTCGATATCGTGTAAATTGATGTGCAGGTGTACAAATTTAATTACGATAAATAATATTTCTTGGTACATGTAGGTGGAATATCATATATATATATATATATATATATATATATATATATATATATATATATATATATATATATATATATATATATATATATATATATGGGAGGTGAAACTGTGTGTAACAATAATCAGCGCAGGTGAACAACTTTACGCTATAGATCGACTCTATAAACGGGAAAACGATTTCGAAGATCAGTAAAGCCAAGATTAAGTTGTTATTTGATATTTTATTACATACAAGCAAAGCGAAAGGAAAGTACAGACACTCTCAATACAGTCACCTGTGGATTGAAAATGCTTTCCTAGCACTGTATGTGTTAATCAGAGTTTTAATAGCAATATCTGAACCATATAGGAACAGGTCTATGAATTATAACAATATTTTATTTCAAATGGAAATATTTCCATTACTACACTGTAGATCTTTACATGAATGAATCAATACTTCCCTCTTTCAAAATACTGTATGTTTCATTTTCTTTCTTTTGTCAGCTTCATTTTCTTTCTTTCTTTTTTTTCCTTTAACTCCCGTTCTATTACCAGTTTGGTATGATTTGAAATCAATCACATTTCTATTTCTTTTTTTTTCTATTGTCATGACTTTTATCAATTTTCTTCCGACGAGCATGGCTTTAAGTGATTGTGAAAGGCAAAGGTGACTCAACTATTTTAATATGACGTCTTATAACATTACTGTGTTCTTGTTTAACTTTTTACTTGTTCATAGATCCCGTAATACAGAGCGCTTGAGGTGAAAATGGATACTCCCCAAACGTTTCTAAAAATTAAATCCGCAATGCCATATATATATATATATATATATATATATATATATATATATATATATATATATATATATATATATATATATATAGTAGAATGTGGATTCACTACACAAACTAGCTCATGTTTCTGCCCTCTTCGGGCCTCATCTATTTCCAGCTCTACTCTAAAACAACTCAACTTCATGAGTAAAATGTTGTATGTATCGAGCACTCTATGAAATAAATCCATTACATTTCAGAAGTGGCTTTATATTATTGATATATTATTATATTATGTTATACTACTAGCCTGATCTGTACCAAATATACTGTGTGTATATATATATATATATATATATATATATATATATATATATATATATATATATATATATATATATATATATATATATATATACAAAAATGTTAAAATTGTGTGCAGTTATAATTTTTTAATTGCATTAAATTCAACGCATTATTTCTGTTTGGTCGGCTATTAAAATATATTTTTTTAATTTTGATCAAAAGGGCTTTTTTTTTGTTATGAAGAAGGAAAAAGACAGGAGCCCAAGCGCTCCACCTGTGCACATGCATGTTTCAGGGTGATTGAGACCACACACGATTTCATAGGTGTGTCATGAGTGAGAAAGTCTAACCCATCCCTTGTTTTGTTTTTTTGTTTTTTTAAAGGATAACCAGTGAGATACGGTTTTCATGAAACTATATCAGATCAAATTGAATGCTCGATACTTATCTACAAAATACAAACTGTACGTAATTGCATTTAACAAAGCTATATCAACTGGTAGTAATTTGTGGAATTTGATACTTATATCCCTCAAAATTTGACTCAGAATAAAAAAAAGTTATCCCTTCGTATGCCACTATGTGCTGCCAAGTATGGTTTGTTATTTATAGCCAAGACTGTCTTTAAAATTTAAAAAATGATTAAAATCAGCAAAAATTTTCTATTTCCAGCTAATTTATCAAAGAAAATAACTCTATACTAAGGCTCCAGAAAAAAATATTATTAAAAACAGTACATTCACTTTTATTACACTTATCAGTTTATCGGTTACCATAGATTTTTATTGGCTAAATCGAAAAAAAATTCCCCGTGAAATGGCTAATCTGGCAACTCAGATCCAACACTTCCCTCGTCTTAGCTTTGCAAGTAGTGATAGCTTTCTTTCTTTTCCCCTCTCCCCTATTAAAGTACCCATCTAGCCAACCAGGCACATCTCACTTTTTGCTTCCTCTCTTATTAAGGTACCTTACAAACATGATACCATTTTATAAGAGGGTAGCAGTTACATATTTTAATAATTGTGAATTATTGTTCCTCTGTGTAAAATTACCTGCAAGGTAACTCAAAATTGAATAGAAGGATTTCGACTAAACTTTGAAGATAAGTTCATAGTGTATATACAGAAAAGGTTTAGTGCTTTTCATTTCATTCATTTGTTTATGAAACTTTATTTCACTTTTTGTGCAACATGAAGAAAAATGGTGGCTTTATTTGCTCGATCACTTTTAAAGATGGAAAAAAAACGAAAATAGAGAGAAATGGTCCTTTTTAAAAATATATTTAAGCATTTCTTTGGAGGCAAATCAGGATTTTGATGTTTTTTTTATCAAAAGAACAGGGTCCCCATTATTAGAGGAATTATAATTTTTGAATGATTAAAAAAAATCGATCAAGTAATGAATATTCAGAGTTATGGTGTTAATTTTCCGAATTACCTTCAAATCCTTAGACTTGTGGCGTAATTAGTTCTGGCCGTCTTTTTAGAATATTGTACGCGATGTCACGAAGCAAGATTTCAGCTCGCTGATTGATGATTAAAAGAGCATTCATTTTATCAAATAATTCTTTCAACATAATCTCCTTTCACTTCAGTGTTGAATATTGATCACATCAGTTAATAACAGGTTACAGACCCATGACCATCCCTCATACAGCTATCGGTATGAACGAAGAGTATCGAAATCTCGAATTTTCCTCTATACCCAGCAATTAATTGAGTACACTTGCATCCTACTGCAGGGTGGGGGGGGAGATGAACACTTGCAACGATCACTAAGCTGACACATGCAACTGAAAGCAGTCTTTATACTCCATTGGGAGTTAGTTTCTTAAGAGATACTGGGCAGCTATACTTGAAGTATATTAACCAAGAGCTTTAAAGTTGTACAGCTGTTTTCAGAATCATAACTATATATTTGAAACTTCTGGTTGCAAGTAACCAAGTTCCAGTGAACAGGAACACACTTGTAGTTATATCTATGCAATTTCTTTGATGTGATTGCCGACATATTTACTTACAACCGGTGATACATCTCTCCATCTTGAATTCATGTTTCAAAAGCAACACAAAAGTCATATATAGCAATAACCTTGGCAATACACAAGAAAATATGAGCAACTGATCCGATAGTTTAAAATATTATTTCATTAATTTATCTATTCTTAGTCGTGGTACTGGACTATACTGAGTAGGTCGAACTTTTCATGTGCAGTGACGTCAATCAGTGTTATGACGTCACTAACGTTACCGTTCAAACAAGAATACATGCGATGAAAGGTTTTGGGTAATTCTTTCCTGGGGATAGGATGAGGGTCTAGTGCTAAACTTATCACGAAAACATCCGAATGCGATAGAGAAGCCCTCACTCAAGCGATTGCAAATAATCTTTGTAGCATTTCTATATTCGCGTAGTATTGATGTTTAATCATCACATGGTATTTCGGTCAGTACAATCGCTGACCGTCAGCAGGCGAAATTCATCTTGATAAACCTGACAGTTTGAATATAATTTGTGGCAATCTTTGCATATACGCACTTAAGGAAATTACTATATTGAATGGCTAAAAGTGGCTAGATTTTTTAAATAAATGGCCTCGTTGTTCTCAATCTAAAGATACCGTTCTTATATTTATATAGAAATATTTATTGATGTGGTTCATATTTTGAATTTCAACCATCCGTCAACACACATATAGTTTTAGTTCAAGGATCAGTAACTTCTCTGGATTTTTTTTTAGTTTTGCTCGCATGTATGTTATATCATATCTTATATATAAAAATTTGCCCCCAAGGCCTAAAAATTCCAAATATTTACTCTGCAAGTAAAAGGTGATATAAAAATCTGCATAGGGTGTTTATATTTATTCATACTTAGTCAGTTTAATAGCAGTCAATAAACAGTTCTCAGAAAAAATGTCAGAAGTCGGTGGACATGCCTAAAGTAAATAAACTATTGAATGCAATGCTTATGTAAACAAAAATTAAACACATCGTAACACGAAAGTCAATCTAAAAACTATCAACTACTCAATGGCTCATAAATACATAAAATTTGAAACTTTTTAGGAAACGTCTGAGGCCCATAGAGAACACCCCAATCGCCCCCTTGACGGCCGCAGCCCACCTGTTGCCGACCTCCGTTCTGAGCAATTGTTAACTTATCCATGTCAAATTCAAAACCTATGGATGGCGTAAACTATTTTCCCTGGGGGTAAAACTACCATTGCGATAATGACAAGTTTGCTAACCCTAAACCTGAAATGATCCCGACGCTAAACACTAACCTTGAAAAAAAAAAACAAATTAATTGCTTTTATTTTTGTTATTGCGTTGGTATCTTATCAATACGTTGTATGATTATTATTCCTTTGAGCTTTCGTGTGAGTTTTTGAAGCGTATATAACATTTGATCAATATAAGTTCCTGGAAATGAAATGTAGCCACTTTACCGATTCAAAATGGTCGTTCTTTTAATGATTGCCATATTTAATAATACCATCTGATATCGTTTTATGAATTGAATTATAGTATGATTGGTGTCAAATATTTTCAATATGGTATACACGTATAACATAGCACCTGAGCATAATGCATACCGAAGTACAGGCTATCCCGATTTGACATCGGGGATGCGTTCCTAGAGGAGGCAGCGGAAACGAAATTGGAAATCAGTTACATCATGGAGTGAATGGATGTGCGTTCCAGGCTTCCAGAAATTTATAATGAATTCCAATCGGAGCATGTAAACATAAGTTCTTACTAACAAATATTATATCTATTAATTATTTCAATATATAAAATCTACTCATATAATATTCAGTTTGATTTTTTCTGTCTCTCTGTCCGTAAAAATGGACTTCTTCCTAAAGGTGACAATTTTGTTAAAAGAATATCTCTTACCCACCATTTGAAAAATTATACTCTTCTACTGAAACGAGTTATGTAATTTTTTCTAAAAAAAAAATACGTCATAGAAAGTCTAATATATCCATGATTTTTTTTTCACCGGAATTTACTAATAAATAAATAATAAATTAATTAATAAAATACTACTTGAATAACTAAAAACTATCGTAAATAAATTGTAACTCCGTTTGGGGGGCATTCCCCGATGACAGATCATGTACCTTCCTAAAATATGAATCCAGAGTTGTTGACCGAGCTTTTCTTTACCTCTCTTCAACAATTCCATAATGAGGTACTTAGACTTAATTTAAACCTCCCTTTACAGAGTCACTTCGCCCCTAGTCATGGTCTATTCTGCAACACTCCTCAATCGTTTAAGGGCGTTAGCTTTCATCATCTTGATGACTCACTCCGACATCTCTCCATTTTTCTCCTCTCATCTCCAGGTCTTCTGTCAAATCTGCTAATTCTTCGATAGAAAGGCAACCTCTTCTCTTTTCTTATTAACAATCAATTCCAAGATGTCTTCTTCCGTAACTGCGTCCAATCCAGTCTCTCCTACTAACTTTGGAACTTCTTGTATGAAGCGCCCTCCACCATTGTGAAGTTCCTTCCAAACGTTACTGATGAAGTTTATAATATTATTTTCCAGGCAACGTTGATAAAATAGACGGCATTTGAAGTATCAAATGGTCACCAGCAATCTACTATTGTCATATCGAGGTTTGTGACTGAGGCATTTACCATTTTCTTAGATTCCTGCAGGTAGTACGCATTGGGATGATGACCTGGTCCATTCACTGCAGACCAAAATTTGTGTTTGAAGGCATGAGAACTACGATCATTTAAGCTTCATTTGAACTTCATCAAGATTTGGCAGGTAGCCCGGAGCATTGACTAACAGAGGAATAGTTTTACGTGGAAGATCATTCACAATGCAAAAATGGTTTATGTTCCAGTTCAAAAAACAATTCCTGTGGCAGCCATGCCTTCCATTAGACAGGCAATTGTGATTTTTTTTTTAAATCAACCTTTAAATGTACGAAGTGTTTCTGAATGGTAGGCCAACGATGGCTTCGATTTCAGAGTTCCTGAAACATTATGACCAGGTAAGAGACTTAGTCTATTCTTGGCAGCTTTGAATCCTATTGCAGACTTTTCTTCTCTGGCAATATAAGGCTGCTTTAATATCTGCATTTGCAGCTCTACCAGTTAGCTTACCACTACGACACAGTATGACTCTTATAACCTATAAACTAGCTTATATTTCATTTCCACCTCCTCGTTCTCCTTCAGTTCATCAAAAACACACTTCGCTTTATTGCAAATGATAACCAGACTCAATGGAATGTTTTCTTGGTTCAAATCTTTCGACTTCTATGTTAATAACCTCCCACAAATTTACCGCAAAATTAATTCATTTGTGTCACACTTGCACTGCTAACTTGCTGCATTGAACTTTTTAAAAATTTTCTCTGCATTCATGATCGTCGACGAAGGTTAATTCATACCCCTACAAATACTAGGTCGTCCCACATCACATTCCCTTAATCAAATGATTACCATTTTATATTCTAAAATTGAGAATCGGCGTGATTTCTTGATCAGTTGGATTTCTTATTATAGGACATAAGTGAGTTTTTTTTTTGTTTAGTTTTCATCATTAAAGACTGACCGGTTCAAAATGATAAAATACCATAACAGTAAACACTTTAAATCGTAAACAAAAATAAAACCACAGCTTGCAATTACAATTAAACCAAAAAAATCGCTTGAAGATAAATAAACACTCCCAATTATTAAATGGATAATCACTTCACAAGTTATTCTATTCTAATTGATAGGATATAACACGTGACGTGATAATGTAAGAAATTACACTGGTGGCGCCACTAGCGGTGAAAATATGAAATACGACCGCGTTCACATTTTTAATTTCTTGAAGACAAAAATTGGGCAAATTTCAAACCAGCGTTATTGTCAATTAGCGCAAAATCAGGGCAAACCTTTAAACCGTACGGTACTAGATATAATTAGAAAGCTTTACAGCTTTAAACACTAAACACATTAGGAAGAAATCTTTTTCAAAAATCTTTTCGTGTCACTTCAGTCACTTATTTCCAATATCTGTTATCAATTTAAGACGTATTTAACGATATATGATATAACAACAAACATGACTAGTTGTTCATGTCACTATTATGAGCGCTCACTCATGTAAATATTAAATCCATTGTGTCGATTATCTCAGACTGCATGCAAACCAACGAATGATATCATCTTTGAGAATACTAATTGCACAGAAACATTTCTTTGAGTTGATTTTCTACCAATTTATTTAACTGAAAAATCCACTAATCCATAAGTCATTTTCCCACGGCGTATACCATCTGGCTTTCATTAGTTTGTTTTTTTCCTTTGTATTAACAAATAAATTATCACTGTATACATGGAAACGAAACCAAGTTTGATCTCCAAACACGTCTATCTGTAAATCAGACAAACGGGCAAAATCTTTCCATAGATCTAGTCAATACAATGATCTTTCACAAGACCAAATTCACTTCTTTTGTTTACGTAATTCTCCTAACACTAATACAATTTTTTACAATTTAATATATCATCATCATTCTGTCGACTATAATTTTTTTTTTTTTCAATTTCAGGGGTCAAATCAAGGGCGGCTTTTTTCATTTTCAAGGGTAAAAAAAAAAAATCGAGTTGAAGAATTTTTACTTTTCACTCCAAGGTGTCAACATGGAAGTAAGAAAAAAAATTCCAGTTCCACGTGTTAAAATCGAGGGAATTTTTTTTCCATTTCTAGAGGTCAAAATCAAGAGGGGACATTTATTTTCATTTTTTCGAGCGGCAGAGATTTCTTTCAAATTTACGGGTCAACATACAGAGGAAACTTTTCTTTTCACTTTTAGGGTTGACCAATAAATCAGTAGTTTCAATTTGATGAAAAGTTCGTTATCCGTGTTTTGATAAAATCATTTTTTTATACAAAATTATGAAAAAAAGGAGAAATGTTCATTTAATCTAAACAATCCCGTGGAGAAATTGTTTCACGAAATTTGAAAAAAAACATACAAACTATGTTCGTGTCTTTCATGTCACATAAATTCCTTTGGATAATATTCCAATAGCCCTCTATTGTTTATATCTGATATTCAACTTAATGCAATTAGATTGGAAGCACAAAAAATGCCGTGTTATGGGAGTTATTTGTAAATGACGTCATACGGTGTCAAGGAAAATGACATTGGTCTGATTAGCGTAATTGATACCCATCCGGTGATTTGATATAATTTCTCTGAAGTACATGTGTGAATCGTAGAGACAAAAGACAGATCGAGTGAGTCGCGTTAACTTCCATAGACACTGAGAATTGTGAAGTCCAACGGTTGTAACATGACCAGCCAATTGCCATTTGTTTCCCCAATAGATTCTCTAATATCTCCGACTTCTGATCTCTCCATGTTATGTGGAGTATGGTCCTTGGTCAAGTCTTTTGGTTAAAGCCCATGTTTAAGCTCCATAGTTGACTGTAAACAACTTCGAACCGAATTGAAAACTTGTTTCCAATGAAGTCATCTCACTTTAAAGAGGACCTATTATGCATTTTCAAAAGACACCTTGAGTTAACCAAATTTTCAAATAACATGACAGAAGTCGATGCACAAAATTTATCAAAACGTATCAGCTTCTTTTCTAAGTTAATTCATTTTTTCTTACTCAAGGAAAAGTATAAATCTTCTAATTGCCAGATTTCTTTGACTAACTCTCATTGAATTATTCAAGTTGATAGAGAAACTAACTTGAGAAAATTTACATGACTTAAAATTCAATTCGTTCCTATCATATTTAGGAACAAAGGTGCCGTATTTTGAGTTTCCATTTTTTTTTCTTTTGCGATTCCCTTCTCCACGAACACAACTTTCGAAATATGGAACATCATCTATCTAAAATAAGTGTAAAATTACGGATTTGATGTAATTTCATAAGGAAGCATTACTCAGGGAATTTTTTTTTTATTATCCATTTCAACAATCAAGGTGATAAAAACCAAGAAATAAACTAGAATAGACAAAGCATCAAAAGCCTCCATGAGGTTGACTAAAAAAATTAGAAAAGCAAATTATCCCTAAAGACCAATATCTAGTTTTACAATTCCAACCCCCCCCTCGCCTTCATCCGGTCAAGAAAAAAACAGGTGTATTTTACCATAAATGTACATGGTAAATACAAAGTGTAGCTAACGACAATAGCTTCACACGTAAAATAAGGTTTGCAAAGACCCCCTTTTTACTCTTTCTCGCATTGCATTGCGATACTTGTAGTTAAACCGCTGAAGTAAACCCTAGTCTCATTACGAACTCGATAAGAAACATCTTAAAAAAGGTGGAATTTTCACACAAGTACTGAAAATTTGACTAAAATCGAATAGTTAGTTCTGTAATTTGAAAAAAATATCCAGGTGGGCTAAAGTTTTCATAACGAAAAATTACAGCAGACGCCTCATTTGATTATTTACGAAATTTCAGCTAGTATTAATTCTAACAAAATAAAGATTGACGATAAAATTATATTCTATACGATTTTGAAGCTAGAAAAAAGGGTGAGTCTACTTTTGAACGAGTTTCGGCTAATCCCCTAATGCATTGAGAAAACTGTCAGAGTTGATACGACTTCATCAGAGAAGAGAATAAAACCCATCAAAATTGTATAAAATTTCATTTCATCATCAGAATCTCTATATCATTAGTAGGAACAAAGTTTGAGAAAAGAGAATCTTAGAAAATCATATGTACACTTCGTTAAATTGATTATGATGAAAAAAAAAAAAAAAAAGATCATTGCAAAAGATTCATGGACTATCAAACTGCTGTTGAAACAGTTTTCCTTTCGTGAAAACCTTAATACATACACAAACAATTGCTTTCAAATCGACTATTTCTTGGATTTTGATTTTTTTGAAAATCGCAACTTATCAAATAAAAGAAATTTTTTCTTGTTTCCTCAGTTCGTAATAATACCGTGTTTAAATTATCGGTCTAACAATAAATCCCACAATGCAATGCGAGAAAAAGTATAAAGGGGAACCGTCTATTGTAACCAGTATCCGTCAGTGTTCTTGTCTCAAATGTTGGCGCAAGACGTTAAAGGTGGGAATTGAAATGTAAACTGTTGAAAAATACATTTGAAAATTTCATTGGTGAAATTTCTTCGAATCTATACTCACAAATTATTCATTCAATTTTTTTCTTTCAAATTATATTGATATAAAATGTGTTTTCCCTAATGGTATGAAATTCAAGGTTGATCCCAAAATCAATTTTTTTAGTGAAAACTATTTAATTAGTATAATTAGGATTGGCTGAGGTACCCTGTGTTGCCCGGGGGGGAGGGGGGAGATTTATACATACCAATACAGTAAAGCAAATATTTTATAGTGATTTAATTAATTAAAGGTGGGGGGCGTATACACATCTTTCTTGGGCCTACATACACTCCCGAGCTGGTCTCTGGTAATCCTCCAAAAACATTCAAAAATTGATTTTTCTTAAAACTGAGAATTCATATGCTCACTTCAGGCGTTAGTTGCTCGCACACAACTGATAAATATTTGGAAGGTTTGAAGGTCTATTGTAAGCACATGTCCTATGTTGATACTTGTACCTAAATTTGCAGCAGCCTCCCAGAGATATGAAAATGCCAAAATTGACCTGATCCTTAACTGAATTTTAGAGGTCACTTGCCGTGTCCATCCTGGAGTCAAATTACCCTAATCCCCAAATTTTCACTCTTGTGTGCAACTGCTATGGAATCTATAAATCAAAGTTACTTGGAAACCAACACGTCCTCTTTACAGTATCAGCTTAATTTTTTTAAAATATTAAATAGGTCAGCATGTATTTTGATTTAGCAAAATCTGTTTTCTATAAAAGACATGGATGTGAAAAATTCACATCTACTTTCAAATATAGTGACAGGCCTTGGGAGTAACTTACCTTTAGGATCTTTTTATATCAACACCAAAGAAGCTTTTAACAGACCACTGAACCCAATCAGTGAAAATGCTATGTATTGCTGATTAAAAACCAGATGGAATATTTAATCTTTAGACCCAATTCATTCTGAATGTAACATCTTGTATAGATTTAATAAACCAATTTGACAAATTTCTGTGATGTTAAAAACCTTTCCCTAACATTTATAGCAAAGATGTTCCCAGTAACATCTGATCAACATAAAATTCAAGTCACCACAAAAAATTAGCAAGAAGATTCATGTTAAGATTACAAGATATATTTGGATTTGAGTTTAATATTTGCGCAAGTTAATCAAGTTTATTCACTCGAATTTGAAAAACCCAACTATGAATATTCTGAAGGCCATGTGCAGTTGATGAAATTAATATGCAATTAAAGATTGGATCTTTCGTAGAGAATTACGAAATTCACGCGTTAATTCTTAGGAGTCAGAGGTCAATGAAAGCCATACACGAACTGAAAAGTAATTTCGCGCAGTTAATACAAAGTGACAAGATATTGCAGCGCCTCTCGCAAGATGAGAGAAATAAGGAGAGTCAAACATGTTTTTATTCCAAGGAGTAACAGCTTGAGCAGTAGAAAATAAAAAAAGCCTTTTCAAATTACATTCAACACACTGCTCTTTTGTTCATTTTTTTCTACAATAGGTATTTCTTTTCAATATATATCGTCTTTCTTTATACATTCTGTACACACAGCACTGTCAATTGCTTTGTTTTTTTTCTTTTTCTCTATCTCAACTTTGACGTTTTCGTTTTATTTGATTTAAATATTTCATAAAATTAAGCAATATTTGCTCATTATCTTTGACTTTCATAAATATTACCATCCAAATCAAAAACTTTTTTTTTTTTTCCTTTTAAGACAGTCATAAAAAAAAAATAGAAATAGAAATAAAATAAAAACCGAACATAATTTTTTAAAATTAAAAGCAAAAGAAGATAATTGAAGTGTGTTGAAAATTGCGGAGATTTAAAAAAAAAAAAAAAGAAAAAAAAAAAAAAAAAAAAAGAAAGCTTCCCCCTGTGCTAGGAGTCAATTATTTTCAAGAATTCATTCTTGCTTGGAAAAGGAGTATCCAAATATACCAGTCAGTTAATTAACCAATTAAATTTCAGATAAGTACAATTTCTGTTGAATCAATTCAAATTGTGGACATTCCATGAAAAAGAGAAAAACTCCCTTATAGGCTCCCTTATTTCCTTCCTTTAGAGAAAAGGATAAAGAGGAGGAGGAGGAAGATGTGATGATTAAAACAATAACTAAACCTTTTCATCTTTGTACAAAAGTTTACAGAGGTATTTTGAATAATTGTTTCAAGATGACGGAAAAAAAGAGCCCAAGCTACAAGAGGACTTGTATAGAGAAGCCTTGACAAGAGTTTCTGTCTTAAATATCTTGTCAGCATGAAATGTGCAATCACACAAGAAACCTTTTCTTTTGCTATAAAGGGACAGATTATATGTATGTATACATACATGTAAAAATGTATGTATGTATGTAAGTAGAGGTCAGCGAATCATTGTCTTATCTACCCATGATACAGGTCATGTTGATAATAGCACTTCTTATATCAGGTAAGTGGAGCTCTTTAGATAACACCTGCCCAATAGAAAACCACCAATGCAATATACCCTAGAATAATACAAGTAAAATAGACGTGGAGGAAAACGGACTGTCGATAAGCTTCTAAATGATAAACTGAACCAACTGATCAGTCAGAACAGTTAGAAAAGAAAACAATTTGAAAAATTAACACATGATCAACATGTGGATCCATAAAACAAATACTACAAAATTAGGATTCATGTCCACAGCTCAACCCTATCAGTCGATAGTGTTTTTTTTTTTAAAAACTATTTTGGTTTTGAATTCACTTGATTTTGAGTTTTCGTAATCAATCAAAAAAAGGGTTGTTTCTAAATGATTTGAATGTAAAATCCTGTACAATAAACCTATAGAATAATTAAGATATATAAGTGAATGAAAGGTAAAAAAATCAAATAAAGGAAAGCTTTCACAAATGAAAGCACTTACATCAATGCAGGATTCTTTTCAGGCACCAGTTTTTCAAATAAATACAATTATGGAAGGAGATATTTCTTTCTCCGGTTAGATATTCCAAAACTCTTCTCCTTATTTCTACTCCAATTAAGGTCTCATATCAGCTAGATACATATACTCCTATTGAATATGATTACATTCAAAGAGAGGATAGATGGAAGTTTAGCATTAATGAACGGTCATTCTTAATGCAAAGGTCACTTCAAGGGATTTCAGCAGACACAATAGAGAGACTATGAAAGCTCAGGTTTGAAATACACAGACAAACTAGTGAACTGTCACTTTTTCATAACCTTCAATTTATCCATTTGGAATTTAGTGTATAATTACCAGAGTTTTTCAAAGTATTAGAACATTTTCCAATAGAGATTGACCTGAGCTAATTCAGCCAGTTGAAATAAGAACATAGTTTCAGTGAGTGTAATTGCTGTCTGCTTTCATGGCATTAGTAGCAGCATCAGGTGTAAAGGTAAACATGAGCAATAACAATCTTATATTCCTTTTCTATATTCTAACTTATACAACCGTAAAATATTTTAAATGAATCATGTTTGGGATTCTATAACAATCTGGCATTCTACATTAAGTGTGGTTGATTTTTGCTTTGTGTTGCAAGTTATCTAATATAGAACCCTCTTCTTGTATCTAAAATTACACCTGAAAGTTGAGAATTATTCTGATCGGCAAGGAAAGAATGATGTATATATATATATATATAAGTAAGAATTAAACTCCTTAGCGGAGTGAAATATGGGTTAGCAAAAAAGTTCTGTGCATCCACAAGAAATATTCCACTTCCCAAGAAAAAGTAATAATCAGAGTCATTAATGAATTTCAAAGATAGAAGTTCTATAATGATCTACAACAGCTTTGTTTCAAGAGCCATTTTCTGTCATTTCATCCAGGATTGCCAATTGAAAATACCTTTATTGTGGAACAATAAACAGAAAGAAATAAAAGCAAGTAAACTGATGTAAGTAACGTTCCTGAAACAATATTCCCACCTTATGCCTAAAAGAATAGAAGTTATTTATAACTAGATATATTTCCTTCAATATATGATATTGTGTGTGTGTGTGCAGTTGAATTAGACTAATGAAAAGGAAGTTGAAATCTTATTCTAAAATTCAAAAACACCCTTTTTCTGCTTATCTCAAATTCAGTGATCTCTAGAGACGCTCATCACTTGAAGGTTTTTCAACCACACTTCAAGATCACACTATCATTCTTAGATTGAGGACAATTCTTTTCTTAACGAGGGATGCATATCTTAGGGTATCAAGCAGTGAGGAGAAAAGAAAAAAAAAAAGAAAACACAAACCAAGAGGAAAATTTTTTTCTTGAAAATTTAAATCATGAGCAAATAAAGAAAAGAAAAATTAAAATAAATTTACAATTATTTTTTTTTCTTATCCATGTGTGTACGCATTTTTTTTTATTTATTCATTTTTTTTTTAATATAGGAACAAATCTAAAAAAAAAAAATAAAATAAAATAAAATAAAAAAAAATTCAAAAAAATAAAATAAAATGAAAAATAAAAAGTCTTTGGCACCCCACCCCCGTTTTCATTGTGTATACCCTCCCTCAGTCCATTGAAGAAAAAAAAAAAAAAAAAAAAAAAAAAAACCAAACAGAACACAATGCTGCTGTTCATGTCTACCTCATGGAACAACAAGTTAGCAAGCAAAACAGTTTTTTTTTTTTTGTTTTTGTTTTTGTTTTTTTTTGTGGTATAGTTATCATCAAAAGGAGGATGGAGTAAGAAACTGGGGGGGAGAAGAAAGAGGGTTGGTTTGTAAATCAGAAAGCAGTGTCATCACCATTTCCAGTTGGCAGTAGTTGGTTATTGCACAGTAGCAATACAAAATGCTCTGTGTCTGCTCAACTATTTTCATTATGGATGGTTGTGTGAAGTTGGTGACTTTTTGTGTAGTAGTGTTTTTATTTTGTCTCTCTTGCTGCCATCATCATCATCATCATCGACTGAGGCTGTGTGATCGAGCACGCTGCTCAGAGTAGCACTTTTTAAAAAATTGATGCTGCAAAGCATCTTTGAGTGTTATCCGCTCAGAAGGTTCATATTGCAGCATTTCCACAATCAGATCAAATAAGAGGGTGTGGTCTTCACAATCGGGCTCCATTATGTACCGCTAAAAAGAGAAGAAAAAGGATAAGTTTTGTTTTGTTTAGTTTTTTTTGTTTCCTAAATAAAAAATTTTAAAAAAATAAAAATAAAAAAAATGGAAAACATATCAAAAACCACACCACTAAAATTCAATTTTTTTTTGTTTCTTGCGTTTTTTTTTTTCTCTAAATGAAGAAACCACACACAACAAAATTCAAGCAGGGTTAAAATCAAGTTATGAGCTCTAAAAGTTATAGTGTACACACAAATATATCTACAAGCCTACCAGTAACATTCAACAGTATTTTATCAACGACTGTTTTGTTAGTTGGGCAGAGATTATGAATTCACTCGTGTTGGTCAGCAAAATATCAAGACCGAGGATCAATTGATTAAATTTGGGGATGTATCCAGGAATTTAAGATATTTTTCAAATTTTCAGATGTAATGACATCATCATAAATAAATATAATGAACTGCATAAGTCATTTTTAAAACTATTGAAAATGTGTCTCTGATGGATTATCATCACAAGTTTTTGTCATGGCAAGTAGTGCTGGATCTAGAAGCTGATCTTTCAGTATTTTCGTGACAATGACATTGAAGGAGGTATGAACTTTCTTAGAACATGAAAACTGTTATGGCCTCTCAAATTCTTTTGGTCAATGCAGTAAAAACTCATTTACCGATTTGTGCATCATATTAGCACCTGACCCAGACTTGGACTAAGATTTGTTTAGTAAGAAAAAATAAATTTTCACATTCAAGTGCTATACATAATCAAATGATAACACTGAAACTTTATAATTTTTGTAGTAAATAATATCATGATAGAAAAGGCAACATTCATTGACTGTAGTAAGATTCATCAGATATTTTGGAGTACTGGACAATTGAGTGGCTGTGCATGATAAGTGCCCAATAAGCCATCGGTCCAAAAGTTGAGAAAATCAGATTCCAAGTTTGACAAACTTTTGCTTACAATATTTTCATGATTTTTAGAGCTACAATGCCCATTCTTTGTATTATTTAGAAGCTTGAACAATGCATAATACGTTTATTAATCTTGAATATTTTCAAAGTTACTTAAAGTGAGATACTTTTTTTTCTACCAGCAAAGAGACAAAAGCTCCCATGTTTTACTTATTCAGGCTATAAGTATTTAGAACTTTTTTTTTTCAATATGAATAATGAAGTATCGAAGCTTCAAAAGACAAAACTAAAATGAGCATCCTAACTGTAAAAAATTAAAATATTGTGGGTAAAACTTGGTAAAAAAAAAAATGACATGCAATTTTAACAAAAACAAAATCAGTAATTATATTCAAATAAGACATATTCGTATAAAATTTGTGATATGTATCAGAACGTTCAAGCTTCTAAATGAGAAAAAAAAAATTTTTTAAATCACAAGCGAGAGTTAGACCAACTTCAAATCCAATTTTCTTAACTTATTAAAAATGATTCTTTCGGCTCTCATTCATCTTATTAAATTCTAGTTACATACTTTTAGAAGGAAAATTTTTTTTCTAAATAAACTGTTCTCAGTAATATAAAATTCTGGTAAACTTCAATCAATTTCTCCTTCAAGACCATTGATTATTCATATTTTTTGCTATAGCCTCCATTCAAAAATCTGGAAGAGCCAAGCTGCAAACTTTCATTATGCAAATTAATCTTTATTTTCTTTTTATACAACATATTTTTCACCTTCTCTACAGGCAACAGTTGCTGTTAAATGTTTTTTTAGACAAAAAGCAAAAACGAAAAAGAAAGAAAAGCAAAAATGAAAAAAGAAAAACGAAAAAGAAAAAAAGAAAAAACGAAAAAGAAAAAAAGAAAAAACGAAAAAGAAAAACGAAAAAGAAAAAAAAGAAAAACAGAAAAACGAAAGAGAAAAAAAAAAAGAAAAACTAAAAAGAAAAAAAGAAAAGAGAAAAAAAAGAAAAAAAAAACTAAAAAGAAAAGACAAAAAAGAAAAAAATAAAGAAAAAGAAAAAAGGTTTCTGTCAAATAAGTACAGTAACAAAAATATTAGAAGAAATCTTGAATTAGTAAAATTAGAATAAAATTCCCATCATGCAATTTGGAGAAGATCAAAATTCTGTATAATTTGGTACATCAAGTATTTGAATGGATATACTGTCTTCATAAAGACATTTTTCTTTATACCTGCAAGCAAAGCATTCAGAAGATTTCTGGTGTTTGACAAGAGAGTAACACCATGAGAAAAATTCTCACAAAAAAAGGTTAAAATATTGATTCACTCGAACTGGTATTCTCATGTTTTGGCTGGTTAAGTCTCCAATCTTTATAAAGAATACTGTACTTAATAGCCATGAGTGTCTATTAAAAAGCTCCCTTATGTTAAAGAGGGTATAAAAATACCTAGTGGAATCATAAAACATTGAATGTTACAGTATTGTACACATTGCAAATAATTGGTCAAGTCTACGTAACATTCACCTGCTGAAAGCTTTGAAGTTGATCAGCAGCAGTCTGAGAATATGAATGAATAAAAAAAAAAATCAGTCACATTGAAATCACCTCTCAGAATTTTATACAAAATGGTAGACAGAGGAAATTTGTGTGCCAGCTGAATCTCTCACACGTATTATAAACACCTATATATGGTTATGTTGTCTGCTTCCTAAATCCAATAAGTACAGATATTTTAATATTGGCAAAATGTCAAATGATGTGCTATATAAAAACAAGTCGATCACTTTACTAACATAAGTTTTGTTTACTCGCACTGAAATAACTGTTCAAAATGAAATGAAAGTTAGTCCTTATAAAATGATAAGCAATTCAATTAGTTTTTGAGGAGGCTCATTTTCATCAATGTACAGGCATTTATAAAATGCCCAAGTTGAACTATATAAGCAAAAATGTAAAACTAATATGTTAAAAACATAGAAATCAGATTATGATGTTGACTTTGATAAGAATGAACAAATTTAAAAGAAGGATTTTATAGAGCTCACAAGTGAAATAAATAAAGAAATTAGAGTCCAGAAATCTTAAGTAGGCCAAGATTATCTATCAATCCTATCTGTATTTACAAGACTACATCCAAAATTACTCAACCATGAAATTTTCTGTGGGTACAGATGTGACCTTGGATTTTGAACTAACTTTTAAATGATAGAATAAAATAACTTTTTTTTTTTCAAAATCAATTCTCAAAACCATAATGTGCCCATGAGCTTCTTGTTAGAGTAAAAGAATGCAACCTGCGACTTTTTTTCTTTTGCATACTCCATATCTCACTGTATTGAACAGGTTGTACAGGAATATGTTTCAATTAGTGTGGATTTTCTTGTAGGAGTTATGGTACTACTGTACAATTTAATTTTCTTTCACAAAAGTCATGAAGATTATACAGAGGGGTCTTTCATTTTTCACTTTTAGGGATCAAAAAAATGTGTGTGTGTGGGTGTCTTCATTTCCAATGAAAAAAAAATTCCCAAAAATTTTGACCCCTAAATTTGAAATTGAAATTTATTTTCACTTTTGGAATACAAAACTGAAGGGGGACATTCATTTTTCACATTTTTGAGCCAAAAATTGCAAGGAAAATTTTTCTCCATTTTTAAAAGATCAAAATCAAGTGGAGAGATTTTCTTTTCACTTTAACAGGTCAAAATCAAAGAGGAAATTCTTTTACTTTTAGAATTCAAATCAATGGGAAAAATATTTTCTCTACTTCATGGGTCAAGACTTTCAGTTTTAGGAGTCAGAATCAATGGAAAAATATTTTTTTCAGTTCAAAGGATCAAAATCAACACAAGAAGTCCTCCCCTCCCTTTCAAAGGCCAAAATTAATGGGGAAGAATTTCTGGTACTCATACAAGACTAGGGCCCAATTGAAGCAAACAAGTTATTCATCTTGAATCATTAGAAAAGAAAAAAAAAAAAGAAAGAGAAAGATTTTTGTACGACTATACACAAAAATAATTCTTTTTTTTTTTCAAATCTTTCTCTTGATAGAGAAGATGTGCACAAAAACAATGGTACATATTACAGAAATGCAAATCCAGAAGTACCCCACACTTTATTGTGTGTTTGTTTTGTTTCAAAAATAAATTGTAATTGAAATAAAAACAGTATAATTTTTTCCGTGTCGAAGCGACATAACTGAAAGTCAAATAAAGATATTTTTCATTTAATTTTATTTGATGAATTATAAATCATTTTTTCCATGACTTCTAATTATCCGTCAGCTTCATTTTTTGGGTTGCTTTTTATTTTTTAACCGACCAAAACTTCCCTCCATGAACTTATTTCTCATTGATTTGATTTTTACAAACACTTAGGACTTTCAAAATCTACTTAAACTAATGTTTTTATTCACAAAGATTCATATTCATCTGGAACATAAAATTCCTATTTACATCCCCCCCATGAGATCCAAAGTTTAGTCAAGTATAACGAACAGTGTGATCTTTGCTGTTTCTTTGTCAATAACTCTGGTTAGAGTGCATAGATATTACACTTTGATCCTAGATAGAGAGTCAGGGAGTAACACTGATTCTAGATGCTGGTCAGAAGTGCCGATCTACATGTAAATATTCTCTTCATTTTTGAAAAGTACAAGGCATGCAATCAAATAATTGAATATATATTTTCTTTTTCTTTCAACGATCAAGTGATTAGAAAATTGTAAAATGATCCTGAAATGAGGATTAGGATCATCTTTCCTTCAATTGAACAGTTTTATATATATGCATTCTACAAAAACTATTGTTAGTTTTTCCACACGTTAAAAAAAAACAAAAAAAAAAACGTTTATAGTATTTCATATATATATTATATATTATATATATATAAATATATAAATATATATTATATATATTATATATATATATATATATTATATATATATATATTATATATAATATATATATCTATATATATTTATTTATTTATTGAATGCCAAAATAGTAAAATATTTGATGTATGGGCGAGTACGTTAATCTTTTTAAAGATAATTCTATTTTACTGTTTATTAAACTTGAAAAATTAAACATGAAGTTAAAGAAAAACTAACATTTTTTTTAAAAACTGCAGATGAAAAAAAATCCACATTTTTTAAATCATCTATTTATAACAAGAGGCAGATATTTTTTTTAATAATGAAACAAATGTTAAAAATTTAAACAAAAACAAGAGATTAAGGAAATAAAAACAGCAGCAACAGTACTATGAACAATAACCACCAAACACAAAGTGTTTTCAGAGAAAATGGAAGGAGAAGAAAAAAAAAAAAAAAAAAAAAAAAAAAAAAAAAAAAAGAAAAAAAAGAAGAGGAATGAAGATATTATTGTTGGTTGCTGTAACATTAGCCTGCAGACTAATTTATTTTTAAAAAATTGAAAAAGGGAAAATCCATGCTGATCCAAAAAGAAATATCATGCAACACTCAATGTTGGAGACAGTGATCACCTGGCAAGTAGCTGCTGTAGCCGACTTGGGATTTGCCTGGCCCCTCACTTTTCGTTTTCACATAGTCGCGACCATCGCTGTTTGAGGTGACCTCATACCCCTGGTAGCTTTTGCGGCGGTCAAGAAGCTTGGGCTCCTTTTGATCAGATTGTCTACGTTCTAAATGTGGTTGCTCTTTGAGCAACGGCTTGAAGAAAGGATGTGAAAGGGAATCTGAGAGCGTGATTCTGGAAGAGGGTTCATATTCAAGCATCTTTTCTATGAGATCAAACAGCTGCAGGTGTTGTATCCCTTTGTCTCTTATATAGTGCTGGAAGTAAGAGGAGAGACGCAGATGCCAACATCATAACACAGATGAGTGAGCAATTGATTTACCTCTCGATGGGGCAATCATCTTTTGATAGTCTTTAGTCAGGGGAAGATTACGCGCTCCAAAGTTAAAAAAAACATTTTTATTTTAGCTAAAATACCAGGTCAATTTATGTATGAAACAAAATCAAGAGAAATGGACCAGTATTTCTTTAAAAGGAATTTTTTTTTTCTTTTTAAAGCAGTTCATATTGACATTCATGAAGTAAGGCTACAAATTTATTCTTTATAATAATGTGACAGCATATTAAATTTATATTTAATTAATACTAAAAATGAGAGTGGAATTTAATTGAACATTTGGTCAAAGCTTAAAACAATTTACAAAGGATGGGCAACAATTGGATTTATTAAGGTACAGGAATAATAACAATGAAATAGAAGAACAGCTACTTGATCATCATTCTGGCTTTCAGGCAGAAAATGACACAAAGCAGCACAAAATAAATGAAAAACATATGAAAATAATCATGTTAACTATTGAATCCTCAGTCAAAAGGCAATTCTTCTCATCTTAATATCAATAAAGAACCATAAGCACACACCGTTTTCAATATGGATACAAGAAACATGTTTGGTTTTGACTAAATTTTGATTTCAATATAACAAGTAGCAGGAGTTCCTTTTGCCACAGTCTAAAGAGAGAAATCTCGAGTTTGGAAATTTTCTTGATTTGCTTCTGGAATATTTACATTCATACGAAAATTTCAATGGACTAGTTGCATTGAAAAAAACTATCACACGAGTGGTCCTTTCATCATTTCCTCACACAAATTTTACGAACTTTCAGATGAACTCACCATAAAATAAATTCACTTTTAATCCATGGCAATCGAAATACTATAACATTTGATGTAACTAACATAGGGAAAACACAAATGAAATTGACAGTTCACAATTATTACTTTCAGATTGAGCATGCACTAAGAAGATTTATTTCACCATAAAATCATGATTTACTGAGATTACATATTCAGAAGATCTTTCTGAATAAGACGAGAAGTGACAGAAGAACTGCCCCACAGTTTCAGGTAATTGAACACCCCCCCCAACCAACCAACAACAACCCAAACAAATCTTTCATAAATGAAAAGCTACAAAGGAAAGGAAGGTAAAGCTAAGCAAAACAATATGGGTAGACAAATTACAGATGCCATGGCAAGCATGATGACACTGGTTCTCAATGCAATGACTTGAAGAAAGGATGGGAAAGAGCATCTTCAAGCTTGATTCTGTTGTCAGGCTCATACTCAAGCATCTTTTCTATGAGATCAAATAATCGATGGTGTTGCACTCCTTTGTCCATTATATAGTACTGTAATGAAGAGAGAGAGGAAGGCACACATGACATATGAACCAAGAGACTTCAGCATCGTCAATTTTAGCCACTGTGGCTATTAGCAGGAATGAATGATTTATATATAATGAAAATGGAAAAAAAAAACAGCCTTTACTTAGACAAAATAATGGATGTAAATATGGAAAACAGCTCTACAGCATTACAATGACTGAAGCATTCTAATATTTTATGCTTTTTACTTTACAGTGTGGATTTTTTTTTGTTCAAAAGATTCAATATTTAAATCATAAAGGGCTTTGAAAATCAATAATTTTAATATTTAGTTTAAATAATAAATTGAGTATAATTACAAAATGAGTAGTTACTTTTATGAATTCATAATATTTTAGTTTGATTTTATCAAATAAGGTAAGCAAAACTGCTAATGTAATTGGGGATTCTCATATTAGAATAAGGAATTCTCAAATGGCATCCAATCACAATAACTACGATTGCCAGGGTCAGTAAGGGATCTCTGCAAACAGTTTCTGGGGGCAGGGAAGAGACAATCATTGGATTTTTAAATTCTACTACAGGAACCAAAGAAATTTTTATTATTAAATCATTTTGGTAAAAAAGATTCAGTCAGTTTTCAGTAGGTAAGAAAATGAATTTGTAGGGATTTCAATTAGTAGTTTATGAATAATTTTTTTTCTTTCGGAGACTATACAGCAGCCATAGATGACAAAGAAAAGTAGGCACTATAATGAAAAGGGTTTTTGCAGGTTTGTTTCTTTATTTTAACTCAAAGGTAGAAGACAGCTCCTAAGTTACTTTCTTCAAGAGTTGCAAGAGAACTCAGTCTTGATGCAGCAGCTTCAAAAGGTGAGAAAAACCAGTTAAACGTACGGTGTGTGTGTGTGAGACAAAGGAAAGAAAGTGAAACTGCAACACAGCCTAAGTTTTGCCTTATATGGTAAGGAATTGAAAAATAGTTCAAGTGATACATGAAATTATCAAGTGTGACTGCATTTGATTGTGGTAGAGAAAAAACCCACAAACTTCAAGTTAGGGTAAAGCAAAAGGTGGAGATTATACTCCCAATCACAGGATGAAAACAGAAATATGAATTGAGATTAGTTGAAAATGGGAAAAAAAAACAAAAAGTGGAGTTGAGATTCACAGGTGGGGGCAGGGAGAAAAAAAAAAGGATAGTGATTGAGGCTCCAAGGAGATAAGAGAAAAGGTAATTATTTGGTTCTCAATCTCAGGTGCATTTTTATGATGAAAAGGTGTATGTTCATTATCAATGGCAGACAAGTAACTATTTTTTTTAAATAATTATGCTACTTTTTTAAAAACATGTTGCAAAAATATATTTTTCAGAAATTTTGAAAATTTTATTCAAGAAAATGAGACATTGATGAGAAAGATATTGCTCAGTGTATTAATATCTTTGATAGAAAAATAGTCTCTGGTTTCTGGTTTCCACTTGAAGTTACTTCATGAAATTTGAGCTAATTTTACCTCAAATTTTGATTTTGCACGTTTTTGTTCACATAACTGACTCGGATAAAAGAATTTTTTTAAAAAAATGAACAAAAAACGGAAAGCTATAAAAATTCCACAGCGGAAATCACTTCAATGAAATGATGAAATCTTGAAAAAATTATCAATTTTTATTTCAAAGGAGAATTAAATTCAACCAAACTATCTCACTAAATTTTCGACTGAAACAGCTTTGTGTGTATAGGTATAAATACATTAATCTCTAAGCAGTGTGCTGCAGGTAGGATAACACTGGATTTATTTTGGCAACTATTCTGCCAAGACTGACTCTTGCCTAGCCTACATTATACCACCTGGCATAGCAACAACAGTCAGGTAGGATATTTATAGTCCCCCCCCCCATTTAAACCTTAAGCTGTAAAGTGTTCCTAAGAGAAGCAGCAAGAGGTTGAGATAAAGGTTAACTTTAGCATCTTGTTTGTCAGAGGTTCAAAACTTGGATTTATTTTTTTTTTTTGATCAAAAATTAAAAATGGCAGAGAAAAGGAGAGAGAGAGAGAAAACACAGAAATGGAAATCAGAAAATATACAAACCAGAATTAGAAAACTATTTTTGTTCGATTCTTTTTAGAAAAGGTGTTATAATTAATGTATATGGGTTCATTTTGACTGATTTCCTCATTTTTGTGGTTCATTATCAGCTTCCCTCGGAGCCTGTCATATTTTGAAGCGTCAAACTCAGAAGGCATGTGTAGAGATTTTTTAAACTTTATGGCAGAAAGTACAGAGTAGAGAAAACTCCTTAAAATAAGACTAACATTAAAAAGCTAAAATACATGGAGAAACTTGAAATCTGGTATGGTTGATCATGAGGAAACTTGGAATGAATTAAAAATAATAGATGAAACAGTGAAGTATAAGAAAGTTGAAAGAATCAACACAAATGTTTTGCCCATCCCATCAGTGAACCAATCAGAGGAATTGATAGCAAATCGGTGCTACAAAAAACATACACAAAAAAAAAATAAAATAAAAACTAATAATGAATTTGAGATCCAGAAGACCTTAATGCATATCCTCTGGAACATGACCTGAAAAAAATAGGGGCGCTGGTGAAATTAGGAGAGTTCCATGAGGGGTCACAAGTTCAAAGTTTTCATCTGGAGAGGACAGCCCCAAGAACTCTGGAAGAGAGGAATGTGTATGGGAGGAGGACAAGTACCCTCTTTGACACTCCAAAAATAGGACAGACACCTCATCCACACTTCAAGTAGAGAAAAAAAAAATAACATGTCTGAATGAACTCATATACAATTAAAGAATATTAAAGAGAAGCAGAAGAGTGGGGAGGGCGGGCATGGAAGTAAGTAGTAATTCTTTATAAATCCAAAATTAAGCCAAAAAGCTTTGCAAGGGTTTCCCTGTCTTACAGTGAGGAGGGGGAAAAAAAAATCGGGGCAGTGAAAACATGCAGCTGTTTTCTGGGGAAGACACCAAAAGTTTGATAAAATGAAAATTTATGAATAGTGAAGATTGGGCGGCAACTGATCAAAGTTAGATTTGACGGAACAAAAACAAAAACGTTAGACAAAGCCTTAGATACAAAATGGCAAAACAAAACAAAAAGTCCTTAAAATTCACTTTTCAACATTCCAAATGTTTTTAGCACTAGATTATTAAATGGAGAAAAATGCACCCAAATAGATGAACAAAAAGATGACAAATCTACGTGATTTGGATATTGAAAGGAATTCCAGTTTGAGAGGGGCTCATAAGATAAATATATAAAAAGGTAGGATCTTCATGGTGAAATTTGTGTTACTGGGAGACATTCACTAAGTTATAAAACTAAAAAGACCAGACAAAATTAGGCAAAAAGGGAGGCAAACAAAGACTAATAAATGGCAGATGAAAATCTTCCAAATTTCTATCTAAAAATATACAGAATATCATTCAAGTGGTCAAGGTTAATCCCTTGGACAAACAGTGTGCAATTTGCCCTTCGAATGTTGCCTATCAACTCATATGACTAAAACACAGCAGTTGCTGACCCTTGGTTATTCTGGATTTTTAAAAATCTATACATGCATACTTTTCTTAGTAATTAGCCAATAAAAAAAACAACCTCAGAACTAAGGGAAAATATCTTCAATATTTTAGTCTTCATAATGAAATTCTTGTAATGCTAAAATTACATTATTAGGTCTGATTCTTGCATTATAAAAATCCAAATCATTTTATCTATTACATATACCTCTAGTCTGTTTTTAGTATAAACTTTTCAGATTAGAGTTTTAATCAAATAATTTATTGAATCTTTCATTATTTTGCAAGAGCTTTTAGTTTGGTCAACTATTGTTAAGTAAAATTTCTAAAATGCTGGTTCCAAGACAACTAACGGCCAGTTTGAAGAACATCTTTTCGAGATAGCTTTACCACAATCTAATTTTCAAGTATTGATTCCTGATATGAAAATAGTAACTGAATCTATACTAATAAGGATTAAGATACCTGATCTGCAGTGGATAAATTAATTTAGATTTTTTCAACACATTGATCTCACACATATATAAAAAAATAATCAAATATATCCAAATGCTAAGATTAAAATCAGAGTAAATATCAGTTTTCAAAGTTATTAGATACTTGGGTATTGAATTCTATAAGTACTGGCACGCTTAGGTATAAGAACGATATAAATCTGCTTATATGTAAAACATAATCTGAATAGTTAACAAATGACTTCACAAGAAAAGCTACAACAAATCTTAGGAATAACTTTGGACACTGCAGTAACAGCTGCTTTGAAACAACTTTCCAAAGTGTACCAAGATGAAAAGAATGAAGATAGATTTTAGTTGAAACAAGTATACAAAGGGAGGGGATATGGTACAGTATTAGGATATTTCAAACGAACAAGTATCTTATACAATTAGAAAATTGAAAAGTAGGCTCCACACCCTGAATTCATAACACAGTAACAAAATTAGTCAATATTTTGATGCTTCATCTAGTTTGGCTTTCTTGTTCTCAACCTACTAACTAGGGTGAATAACTGACTTGAAAGATAAATAAGAAGATAAGGTCTGAAAAAGATTCCTAATTACTAAAAATAACGAGAAATCATTTAAATGTAGACAAGCTGGTCAAATATGCCACATTATAAAAAAAGTAGAATTTTTTTTTTAATAAAAAAAGTATATTAATTATTCATTTTGCTAATGAATAATCATACCAAAAATTAACTTAGCAATTGACTCACATATGATCGACAAGGATTGAAAAGTTATTTTTCACCTAATTCTTATATTGTTAGAGAGTTGGTTCACATTCTTCCTAATAAATGGACCAAAAATAGTCATTCGTTAAATGATTATATACGGACTAATTTATTTAATAAAAAAAATTAAAAAAGCACAAGATTTTTTTTCCATCAGCAAATAATCCTAAATATCCTGATGGTGAATATCATTTTACTGTTGATGATCTGACAGACATTGATATGCTCTTGAACACGTAATTGTAATATTGTAAGAACTTTGAAATCTAATTACTGAAACTAAAGAAAAGACTTTTATAGAAGAGTAATAGAAATCGGAGAGAAAGAGCAAGAATGGGTGAGGAACTTGCTCTGAGCTGGGCAGCAGAGCATAAGGGCAACAAACTGACACTGTGTTAAAGTCACTCAAGTGAAAATGGAAGCAATGAAGGACTGAGTACACTGTTGAGAGAAAAGGTAAGCAGGCAATATGGCACTTACATTATTTCCGTCTACATCACGCTGATAACACAAGAGAGAAAAAAAAAAAAAAAAAAAGTAACTATAATGTTAGTAGAAAAAAAAAAAAAAAAAAAAAAAAAAAAATCTAAAAAAGTGAAACCAACATAAAACATTAACCCGTTACCTGCAGATGACTAAAATTTCAGTCATTGTAGAAATAGTAATAACTATTACTCTTCGGTCATTGCAGTAGAAGTAATAATTATTACTCTTTGCCACCTGCCGCAGTTAATGGGTTAAGATATAATACATAGAAGAAGAAGAAGTGGGTGTCATCACAAAAGGACTGCAGCTTTCTATGAAGAAACTAAGAGGCATTATTCACTCTTCACACCACTTTATATCGAGCATTATCCTGACTACTGGGCAGTCTATGTTATAAGCTGAAGTTCTATTCAAGAAATCATACTATGAAGATTTCTTAGCAAAAAAAAAAAAAAAAAAAAAAAAGACACTAGGGTAAAGTAATAAAAAGATGTCATGGATTAAATACTTAAAATATTTCCAACATATTTTGAAAACATGCCATTTTTTTTTCAGTGTGCCAATTTATAGCATCAATGTATAAAACAACCTTTCCAGAAAAGTAAACTCCTAAAAGGATACTCATTAAAATTAGTTAAAACAATGCTATCATAACAAACTGATTAATTCTTTTTAAACAAGTAAGGAAAGTATAACTAACTGCCAATTATTTTTTGACAGTTAAAAACCTATATAGTGAGCTTCGACACAATTCAAATATAATTGCTCACCCAGAAAAAACCAAATTTACTATCATTTACTGTGTGCATGAATGTACGTATGCACTCATCATTCAACAAGTGGCTATTGTATGAAGTTGACAATTGCAAAATATATAAGTCAACACATAAAGCAATGCAGACTCGAGTTTGAAGCTTTGGATCACTAGTTCTCAAGAAATCTAATAAAAATAGATAAAAAATTAGATAACAGATTTGTATCCAAAATTATAGATCTAATTTTAGATAAAAAATATCTAAATTGGCCACATCGAAGAGAAGTAACCAAAATATTCTGAAGCCATAGTTCTGTATGGCAAACCAAAAATTATTTTACCAGACTAATATGGCAAGTGCTCTACACACCATGAAGTCTGACCCCTCCCAAACATGTACCTTTGGAACAGGTACTGTCCTAGTATTTCACAGTTAGTAATCAAGTATATACTGGCAGATTACAAACAATCTATACTCATTATCTCGAATATTCTAGGTTTTTATTCCACAAGAAACAATTTTGGAGTCCAGTGATGCAACCCCATTCTTCATTGAAAGACCCATAACGAAAGAAAAAAAAATTCACTAATCAAACATTTTCTTCAGGCAGTTACACTCATCCTTTCATTTTGTAAAACATATTTTCACCAAAATATTCAAGGCACATGACAAACAGATCCAAAAAATTTACTAATCAAAATTTAACTAAAAGGATGAATGTAAAATTCAAAATTTGCAATTATCTGATAAGAATCTAAACTTTCAATCTCAAGATCTATCCTTCCAAAATCCTATATCCACTTTTGGAAAAGAGTTTTTGATATTTTAGCAGAAAAAATTCCCTTTGAACAATGACAAACAGTTGACCAAAAACATCTTGTGAGACAAATAATCTCTCATCAAACTTCAAACCACTGAATTGAAAGTTTTTTTTCTTATCCAAATCATGACCATCATAGTACATTGTCCAAAAACGGTAATACTAGTAAAAAAATTTTTAAATTTGAAAGTCACTTATTGTGGGGCATGATTCATTTTCTATTCTGACAGTATATCAACTAACGTATTAATTTTCAATTTTTGCATGAAAAAATCAAAACTTAATTTTTTTGTTAATGAAAGAGGCCAGTTGACTTTCAAATATTTTGAATAATTTTGTAAAAGCAGATACAAGATTTTGCATTCTAGATACAAACACTAGATGTTAATTACTTTTTTTTTCTCCATGTTAACACATTGAAACAGACACTACTTTATGAAGAAACTACATCAATGCAATAACAATACAAAGCTTGAAAAGAGTGCAGCAAATGAAACAAATATCAGTAGATCATGAGACTATATTATGCAATATTGTTCATTATGATAAATGTAAAACATGATTTGAGAGCTTTGGAAAATTTCTTTATAAAATGAGTAACAGATAAACAGGGTTCACAGTGCACGGTTGTAAAATTGAGGACAAGAAATACGAGACCTTTAGTTCTGCTCTAGTAATGGAATAAGCAGCTCATAGCAGGAATGAGATGAGGTAAATTAAAAACAATGACACGTAAAAAAAATGTCTCATTTGCTCATCACAATTGTCAAGTTAGAAAAATAAAAGGCAAGTATTTAAAAGTTGTATTGTTTAGATAAAAATTAATTGATAAGAGGGTATCTATAATGAATTATCAATTCCACTGAAATAAATAGAGGCAACAAATAAGACCCTCCTAAACAGGATAATTGAATATTCATTTTTCACAAATGAAGAGCAACGACCTGGACTTCAAAATCTGATCATGCTCATTATATAACAAATTTGAGATCATGCTGCAAAAAAGGAAGAAAAAAAAAAAAAAAAGGAAAAAAAAAAAACAAAAAAAAAACAAGACAAAAAAGTTAGTGCAGAAATGCTAGGCAAACAAAGACACAGTCCACTTGTCAACACTAACAAACAAATAAGTACATTTCAAAATGCTAGTACAAGCCAACTCTACACAAAAAGGAAGATTTAGTAAAATCAAAATCTATCACAACATATTTAGTCTAACCCTCCAACTTCAGAGAGATGGGCTTTTCCAGTCTGTTACATTTGAAAAAAAAAAAAAAAAATGGACAAATTCATGATATATATATATATATATATATATATATATATATATATATATATATATATATATATATATATATATATATATATATATATACACACACACACACACACACACACACACACACACACACACACACACACACACGCGCGCGCGCGCATATATATCCCATACACACATTTTCATCAAGCAATTTAAAATATGAATGTTCCTCTGAATAAACTTGCCCACAAGGAAGTATCCATATGCAAATTCCTCAAAATTTGATGGCAGCAATTTATGATGGCCAATCATTTAGAGCAATACATCATCCAACTTACAAAACTTCCATAACATGGATTAAGTGAATGAGCTAAATAAAGATAACCATCAGTCATATTCTAGAAGAATTTATATTTCATTACTATGGCTTACATACTTGATGTGGACAATATTTTGTATAAACAAATTTTCATAAAGAGATTTTACATTTTGTATTCAAACATACAAGAAAGCCAAATTAGTTTTAAATAAGTATTTCATATGCATAGTATCCAACATCAACAGTGCTAAGGTTTTTTAACTGGAATTTACAAAAATAGAATTAGGACTATTTCAAGATAAGACTTGAAGTAATAATTCTCATTCTGCTACATCACTGGCCCAATGATAAACTTTTTGAAATGATAATGAAAAGGCAAAGATTCAAATTTACCCACATGTACATTAGATCAAAAACCTTTCATACTAAATTCTTTTGAAACTTTTTTTTTTAGC
>OY735225.1:46570055-46607555 GCA_963457665.1 Thysanoteuthis rhombus | reverse complement strand
TGTGCATCTGTTTGTCATTTCTTTTGGAAGACTGCTCACATGTTTTTGACTTCTGAGAAAAGATATCTTATTCCTTGATTGAATCAAATCTGAACTTCCAAAATCATTTCAAACATTTATCCTCAAACTCATAATTGAATTTATTCTCTAATTATACACGAGCAAAGTTATCGAAAGGAAACAAAAGGAAGAAAGGCATCATGAAAATTGACTATATAATGATTACTTCAAGTCAGGACATGGACCAAACACTATCTGGCAACAATAAACAAACCACTTGATAAAGAAATAAAAGAGATTAATCAAATCAAATAATTATAATTAATGAAAATGCTGGGAGATTATTATGTACATATAAGGTTGGGGGGAAAAAGGAAAAAGACAAAATGCTGCTGCAGGGGCCTCAATTGGGTGGGCAGAGAAGAAGAAGAAGAGACTTCTGCAGGCAAAACAAGAGGCAAACAGTATATGAACGAAACATACATGCACTGCCTGACTGACTGACTATCTAACTGGTTGCTATTGCCAATAAGAGGGAAGAATAGTTGAATAATGCCAATGACCAAAACAATGATCATCTTCCATCTTTGTTTTAGGAATGATAATTCAAAATCTACTGTTCAGCTCTGTCCACAGATTCTTTATAGGTAAACTCATTTTTGTATTAAAAAACATCTTGTTTCCAAAGCCTTGTCAAATTAAAAACTTCTGGATTAACCAAAATAAACACAAATTCAACATAATACCTGTGGCTTACTATTCTATGATCAAGAAGTTTAATCAAGTTTTCTCAATGATTAAACATATTTTTGAATTAAAATGAGATGGTGCTCATAGTCTGCAATACAATTCTCAATAGCTGTTACTTGAATTACATGTAGGCAAAATAAGCTAAAAATCTTAAATTTGAGACACTTGGGGCCCACCATCTGAGTTTTTGAGTTGTGAGAACTTCAAATGCTCTTTGGTATTGTCCAGATTAAAAGAGATGTAGGGCCATCAGTTGCCAGATTTCAGTTATGCACCATTAGATACATATTACATTTTGTACCTCAGTAAATATTAGGCATTCTTTCATTATTTTTCTAGGAAAGAAACAATGTAAAGAGGCAGCAGCCAATTGCATTACTTCTTCAAGAGAAATGGTAAGCCTCTTTCTATGCTTAAAAACTGTATGATACTACACTTCCAGTATGTAGATGAATTTGGTCCAGATAGCAATACACAAGTATTACCTTGCTTCAATATTTTCAGGGAAAAGAGACCCTCCTACACACACACAAGATTACAAAATGTAGGAGGGCAACCAGTTCAACCGTAGTAGTGGAAAAAAACTGTCTATCTAGGGTTGACAAGCTGAAAGGATTCTCAAGTTTCTTGTTGGAGGAAAAACTGTTCCTTTTCAGCAGCAAAAGGAAAAGTCCAGAAAATAAATAACCTTTCAAAACATAAGGTAGAAAAAAAGGAGCATCTTCTTGATAGCTTAGTAAGCTGATAAACCATGAAAATATAAGCAATGACTTCAGATAAAACAGTTCCCTAAGTAACATAGATAATATTTTTCAGATAATCAACCGTAATCATATACTAAAATCCATTTAGAGCCAAGGACTTGAGCTGAAGACTTTCTGAAACTATACCAGGTACAATCTGATAATATATATTTGTAATATTTACAATACTTACATTCTGTGTGAATGACTTGCTGTCAATAGGGTTTGATATGTTCCAACAAGTCTTTGGCCAATAATTATGAAAACAGGTCAGATAACATTATTACTTTTCTTCCTATTTGGCAAATAGCAGCAGCCACAGCAGCAGCAGAAGTGTTAGCAGCTGTTGTTGTTGCACTAATGTGCAGCTATGGTAGTAGGTACAACAGCCTCAGCTGATTAGGTACTTACATAGAGGGGTTTACAGTTTTCCCTTACATATCTCCCAGCAGAAGTGGTAGGGTCCCAATCAAGGCGACCATGCCAGAAGTAATTTGTTCTTAAAATAACAGTAATAGAATTAGAAATTTAAACAATGAATTTTTTCTATCAATATCTTTGTTGGAATATAATAAATGGAAAAATCACATGAATAAATAGTAAAAATCTAATTCTGAAATAAGATTTCCTTTTTTTTTTTTTCAATTCAATAAATATATTTATACGAAGAAAGGGTTATAGATATTTAGAAACATGAATAAAAATACACATACAATATTCAGCAAGTCACTTAAACCCTATTTGATTCTTATTTGTTCTTTTTTTTTCTTTCTATAAGCAAATCATTTTACCAGGTTTGTAAAGTGCGACAACTTGATTTTTTTAAAATGTAGATTTGAACCAGAGAACAGAGCGTAGGCTCAGTGTTCTAACGAGTTTAACCACCTGTTAAGGTAAATCTACTAACATCAGAACAGCAATCACTGGGCCAGTTATATATCCCTTCATTGCTGTCACTTTTTTTTTTTCATACCAACAAGAGAACACAAATATATTTATTGGCATGATGATGATAATATAATTTCCAGCACTGACAGATTTCCATACTGAAGTATATACTAGTAAAGAACATTCCTTTCACTATCTTTCAAAAACTTGCAAAAGAGCAATAAAGATAATTTTCAGGCATTTCAATGCATGGAAAAGAGGATCAAGTTGCCTTGAAATCATTCTTTACAAATATAAAGTCATGAGCTACTTTCAAAATAAAGTATTCTTTCATTTATCTATCAACAATTTCTCTTTAGAATTTTTTTTATAAAATGCTGAGGACAAAGTGAGAAGGTTCATCAAAGTTCACAACCATCGACTTCTGAGTAATCAAAGACTCCATTTAATAGTTCATGAAAGTTGGTGTGCCTCATGTACAAACTCATCTTTGTTTCTGTTCTTTAATACATAGTGGCAAAATAACCATCCAATGTGTAGCCATATACAGACTCGCTTATCATGAGTTGTTGCAGAACATTTTTAGATTGGGACGACTAAAGTTTTTTTTTCTCCTTAAGCAAATAATCAAGTGTTCAATTCTTATCTAAACTCTGGACATACTTTATAGAAAAAAAAAAGGACAAAACTCATTGAAAACACTCACCGAGATTTCTTGGCCATTCTGTATGGTATACTGCCCAATATTCTCTCCATCATAGCTAAATGCTCTTTATTGTCATGTGTCTGAAAGAGAATAGGCTTCCTTTAAACAAGATTTTAAAATAGCACACATACTCTTGGTAAAAAATAAAAAAATTATTTCCACCTTGATATGCTACATGAATTTCATCTGGGAAAATTGATGTTATCATTTATTTTACAAAAAGCTCATTTTTTGAAAGTTTTGAAAATTTGACAACTTGATAGGCATAGTTCTCTGGGTGCAACTTGAGAAAAGTTTTTTAAAATTTTTTTTCGGTATTTCAAATGCAAGAAACCACCATCACTCACTTGGAATAATGTGTATCCTGTGTAGAGCTCGAACATGATACAACCTATGCTCCAAACATCGCACGGCTGGGACCATCCCAATTCTGGAAAGAAATCATTTCAACAATAAATAGACTTTGACCACTATTAGAGGCAAATGTTAAAACCAACAGAGGAAAAACAAGAAAAAGTGAAAGATATCACAAAACCAAAATTTTTTTCAATGGGATTTATTTTGGAAACAATTCAATGCCGAGATAGCCGAAAGGTAGAAAAATAATGAATAAAAGTTGTTGGATTCAAATGCTTTTATGTACATTTTTCTTATTCATCGTCAATGGAAGTCACAGGTCATCTGGCAAGATAGAAATTAAGTTCTAAACAGCAATTTCTATCCTGGGACAGAGATCATTTCTTTTCCATCAGGCAAACAGTCTATTTGGTATTAATAAAATCAAAAATACCCAAGTGGCTTAAATACTTATCTTTTTATAAGTAAAAAAAATTACAAATCAAAGAATTCAGTGCAATTTACCCAAAATGACTTCAGGAGCTCTGTAATGCCTTGTTGACACAATTGTACTGTGGTGTTCATGATCAAATGTAGCAGATCCAAAGTCTATTAACCGTATGTCTGTGTTCTTCACTCGGCGTTCATCTCTCCTCTGCAAAACAATTTGAAAATGTGCTCAGAGGTAACAAAACGGTAAACAAAAGATAAAAGTAATTAAATCCTCACAAACCTGTTTCTATAGCAATTAAGTTTCAATTCTTCAGATTCCCATCAAATAAATGATAAATAGAATTAGAATTTTTTCAAAAAAGGAAAAAAAAAAAAGACAGATTAAAGCTAATATTTTACTTAGTTGTCATCAAAGAAAGCTTGAAGCAAAGTGCAGAAATGTGTGAGGTTGGAAAGTATAGTTGTTTGAGCAATCATCAGAACTTTAGCATATTATGAAGAGTAAAGTACCTTTTTAGCATTATATGTAACATCAAAATCCGAGTTGACAAAGAGTATGTTTTCTGGTTTCAAATCCGTGTGAGTAAGCTGGTTTTCATGAAGAACTGAAAAACAACAAAATATCATTTATAGTTTTACCCAATGATGAATAGTGTAAGGGGTTTGTTTTCTGAAAACATTCTAGGTGACATTTTAATGGGTATAGTTTTCTGATCAAGAGTACTAAGAGTTTCACAAATATTGGACATCAGTAACCATGTCTTATTCATCTAAATTATATATTGACAAGTCTTTTATGCAAGAACTCAACATATTTCCTTAATCAACAGTATGTGAACATGGAAGAGCATACAGTATAAACAATATTGTACATCCAATTCCAGAACATCCTAATGAAAAATTGATTATTTGAACATATCACAATGCTAAATATTAAAAAAAAAAAACTAGAGTCAACCAAGTTGGATTTTATTTAGCTTACTAAGAGATTTACTGCTTCCAAAAATTTCATTTTCTCTTAAATATAGAGTCAGAAGAAACAGACCTATCAAGGCTATATAAGGATGTTAAAAAATTAATAATCTAGTACAAAACATCCTTAATATAACTGTCCAAATCTGCTATCTAGATATTATCAACTCAAGAGCAATTATCATCCTTAACTAATTGATAAGTTGAGATATGCAGAAACATTACATGATTGATAAACAACAAGTAAATATTTCAAGTAGATGAAGTCATGAAGTAAGCACAAGGCATTGAAAGTTTAGTTAATCAAAGGAATACTTACAGTTAACGGCATAACATAGCTGGTAGGAAATATGTCGAACTTGTTCAAGAGGATATGGAAGATAGTTATTGTCTTTCTGTTGGGAGAGAAGAGAAAAATTTTTTTAATACAATGAACTCTTGTTAATGGGAGGAGAGGGTGTCCGTTTCAGCTTACTGTTTGGGTTACCCAATTGCAGGGATTAATACTGTATACATAAATGATATTGGAAGTATATACACTGAACATGATACATAAAAAAATAATGGAAATCTTTCACTAATCATTGCCAACCAATTCAGCAATTTAGGAAATCCGGTACATTAGGGCAGAATGACTGAAAAAAAAAAATGACTAAAAACATCTATCTCTAAATAGGCTTGGATTTATCAAGATTAAATCAAATATTACAGATGAGATTTACACCTTTCATTAGATTTATTTTACAAAAAATATTGAATTAAACCAAGTATTAAAAGATGGGATTAAATCATATATATTTATGGAATTAATTATCAACCTCTCCCTCAAAAAAAAAAAAAACAATTTGTACACCAATATCGACAAACAAATAATTTGTTACCTAAATTCAAATCCAACAAGATAAGTTTTTGAATATAACAAAAGCAGAAGGAATATAAATTTAGCCAACTGAATAAAAGAAATAATGTTAAATTGTTTTGATAACTGAAATATTAAAGAATAATTTAAGAAGCTGACACAGATGGTCATTCGACTCAGATTTTGTCAGCTTTACGGGGTCAGTTAAATGGGAATTCACCGATATGTCATTCAGAAGAGTAGCAAAATGCTAAACCGATAAGCACACCAAAAACTGACTGTATATGGACAGAATGACAAAAACAGAATTTAGTAATGGTTGAATTAAGAATTACCCGAGATTATTCCAAACCAAAATTAAAATATTTACTTAAAAAATAATCACTTGCTAATACAAAAAGATTCTAAATGCCGTACATATTATGCCTCATTTGTTGTCACAGGCACCATCTTTTGTGACGGTTGAATATTAAAGAGATACAAGGAATCAATTTTACTTTTGAGCAATTTATTATTGATTATTATAAAAATCAGAATAAATAGTCAGTGTCAGTTTTGAACTTGGCAATTCAAACTTTAGACTTTTGCTGCATTGTTAGAAACAAACAACCATGCTAGGTCAAAGAGACGGTATGTTTCTACTGTCACGTATTAGATTTCACTAAGACAGTTAAGGGAAATATAATGTATAAAATTTGTTTGAAGTTAGAATTTTTTTCCCTAACTTACTAATCCGAGAGAAGTTCTTCAAGTCTAAAAATTGGGTATCAGCTAAGTCATTAGCCTATGAAAAAAATAGCCATCCTAGAATGACTGAAACTAGATAATAAAAAAGTGATTCCATGTCTGGAAGTATTTTTATTTCTAAAAGTATCAGATCAGCTAAACAAAAAGAATGCTTTATTTTTGCTTAACCCTCTGATAGTTATATAGAGAATAAGAAGATGTTCAAAGATTTCTTTTGATGTGTGTTCCATGAAATAGCTATTTTGTACTGCAACTATTCATTTTTCTAATCTCAAAAGGTAATCTGATGACACCTACCACCCAAAAATCAAAAATTCCAAGTCAATAAAAATGAACGTGCAAAGATTCAAAATTCTTTCAATCTGAACTACCATAAACATCCAGCTTTGTTTACTGCTTGTCATATTATAAAAAATACAACATTGATAAAGAATGGATTTGTACTTACTAAAAAATCAAACACACTAAGACCCAGCATATCAAATGCTATACACATATGTCCATGGTAATCAAACCAGTCCAGCATCCGCACACACAAACTGTAATGGGGGAGGAAAAAAAAGCAATTAATATACATGACCAATAAGTACTAATGAGTCAGGATAGAAAAAAGAAGGAAGAAAAAAAAAAAAAAAAAAAAGGCTGTTTAGACAAAACACAACATTAACTTGCTGAAGGACAGTCTTATAGGAGAAAAAAAGATTATTTTAACTCTGTAACTTAAGTACATTGATGAATTATCTTTAAATGACAATTTCAATCCAAAATAGTTAATATTTATCTTTATTATCATGGATTTTAGTTTCTCCATATTACATTTTAAAGAACCACGCCTATTAAATACTATAATTTGAAAAAGTGCAATGTTTTAGCAACAGAAAATCACTATAAAGAAAAATCATCCTACGTGCATAATGGTGCCAATAAGAATCCTATAACTTTGCAAAGTTATAGGTTTCAGGTCTCCAAATGATAATTTAGTGGGGGAAAAAATACACATGGTTAGTTTTGTGTGATTGCATAGATATAAGAAGATAAATTTGTTAATACGAACTGGGGTAATTTGGAGTGATTAGACTATGCTGGAAAATTTAACTGTCTCTAAAAAGATTAGGAGAATTTATTTTTACCCGGATGTATAAGAAACACTCACAAGTCTCCACTTGGATCTTTCTCTTTTAATTTCTCAAGAACATTGATTTCTAACTTTGCAGCTTCTCGGTATTTTTCTACATTTTTGATAATCTTCAAAGCAGCTCTCTGACCATTTCTGAAAGATGAACAAAAAAAAAATTAGATTGAGCAAATGAATCAGGCCTCTGAATTGTTCTCAGGAAATTCAGAAGCTTTAACAGGAAAAGTTCAGCCAAAATATAGTTTTTTGGTTGTCGTTTTATAAAAGTTCTTCATTTTAGCTTATATGGTTCATGACAGAGAAAATTTTTGAAAAATAAGTAATCTTACAAATTTTTCTGTAAAACAAAATATAATTAGAAAGAGAATATTACTAATACTGCTTCTTACCTAAAACAAGTCTACTATATTAATATTTGTGAAGGATTTAACAGGTACGTAGATAGTAGTTATAGTATTCTCAGGGATATTTAAGAACACATTGCTTATAATTTGTCCTGGAAACATTTATCAAGTATCAAGTTGCTTATTTACTCAATTACTTCCATATAGTAAAACATTTCACAAGCAAGACTTACTAGAATAGTCTATCTTATATTAATATAATATTTATCAAAACAATATTTTCCAATCAATACATCCAAACTTAATGTAACAATTGGAAAAATGATAAATTTGAAAAGTAGAAATGGCACATGCTGGAATGAGAATTAGTTTTAACTGCAAGATACTAATTAGAACACAGAACTAATTTCTGAACTCAAGTTTAATCCTAATAAGTTCTCTGGATACAGGATGATAAAAGAAGAAGGGGGGAAAATATGGAATTTCTGTTCATGAGATACCAAATCAAGACAAAACATGCATCAATTATTTTTTTTTGGAGGGGGGGATGCCCTTTAGGTTTTCAAGTTCATGAAAGGATTAAAATACTGCCAGCTTACTTAGCAATGAAAGTAAAGTTTATGAGTACATTTTATATTTATAAATTATTACAAATAAAGTTATGAAGATGAATTTGTATTTTAGTAATTTCATAGCTATAAGTCAATTTCACTAAACCATAATTCTAAAACACTGATTTCTTTGTCCTCTATTTTTGCCGCCTGGTGGTAGCTTCATCAGAGATTATGAGGTAAAAAAATTTTCCAACTGTAATCTCAGACAACTCTACCAACAGAGTGGTGAAAATTTTGAGAGAGAAATTAAAGTGTAACTGTATCTTGAAATTATGGTTTTTGAGAAATTTTTTCGTAAATATGAAACTACCAAAACACAACGCACGGGATCCCATCAAATCATTGACTGAAAAGACCAGTAACCAAAAAATAAGATTGATTTACTAAACCATTTACTACTGGCATAGAAAAAGATGTGGAAGTCTTATCCAAAAAGTTCATTCTAAAAGAATATGTATCAAGCTGTGAGTTGTTAGTTCAAATATAATTCTATTCGAGACAGTTCAAAAGTGAAAACCATTTTGATCATTGTTATTAATACTACAAGTGTCATTAACAAATATAGAGGGGGTAAAAAGACACTCCATTCAAAAGTGATAATAAAGTGTAAAAGGGGCAAAGCAGATGGCAACAAGTTTAAAAAAAAAAAAAAAATATTTTGCTGAAACTAGAGCATTTCAATCATGTACATCCATAAACGTGTGGAATATGTAAGCAAAAAGGAGATTGGAAGTGAAAATTCTGTGCGAGATAGCGCCTTTTTAAAAACTGGAATGTAAATATTGGATAGGGTTTGTTGAGATTAATTGGTCAAGCTTGCAGTTTCAATCCCAAAATGAGTAAATTTATTCGTGTTTGATTGAATGTCTTCTGATGTACATTATTGAAATAATAGAATTGAAGTGAAATCTCTCTCTCTCTATGCATTTCTAAAAAGTAATAAAATAACTGAATGGAAAAGCAAGTTTGCAGCAAAGAGGCAAATTGAAAAGAGCTCGAGAGAAGAGTGAATACATAAATATTTGGTTTGGAAAATTTTCTGGACATAAAAAAAAAAGAAAAGGAAAAAAAAAATTCTGGTCACAAACATTACTCAGGAAATACAGGAGCCGAATGACCAGATGACTAGACAAAAACAAAGAATGGCATCACCTCTGCTGTACTCTCTTTTCACATTATCTAGGTAAGCAAATTTCACAATGGGCTGCATTTACATAAAGTATCAAACATTTATCTCAGTCACAAAATAAAAGGGGAACAGGTCAGTTTGGAAGGTTAAATTGAAAAATTATTTCAAAAAGGTTTTTAAAAGAATCTGGAGGTAGTAAATAAAATATCTGTGGAGGATAAAACAGTTGCAACCAGTTGTCAGAATATGTAGTCATTGTAAAACCACAAGGGATAGAGCAATGACAACATATGAGTATATCACTTTGAAAATACACTGTAAAAATGAGATGAAGAGAGGAACAACACAAATTCTGCAAACTTACGATCCTCTGTGTTTGGAATATCTTGATCGTGATCTTGGAAAACAAAAGTTTAAAGTTCTTTCACAATAAGAAAATAGTAATGATTGTTTTTTGTTTTAAAATGTCTCATTTTTTTTTTTTTAATTGAATGACAACTGTTGGAAAAAAACATTTATTTATTTAGTATTTGATTGTTTTGTATTGTGGTTTCTCCAAGTTGAAGGGTTCTCAGTGCCAAAGCAACTAAATAAGTGAGTTTCAGTTCAAGGCACAGCTTTATCTAAGCTGAGTCTTGCTTTATTTTGGGAAGTTCATTTAAGGTTGAAGATATTTCAAAAACAAATTTAAAACATTTGGTGAACAGTACATTGGGAATCTTGAAACCATTACAGTAGGCCCTTGAATTTTGCTGTGGGTCAGGAATGCAGATCCTTAGCGAAATTGAAATTCTGCGAGAAACTTTGCTCCCTTCCCCAACTCACACATTGCCGAATAGTTACAAACCTTTCACTAAATCGGACCAGTAACTAACTGATGTAACAGTATAGAAATAAGTCAAAATCTCATAAAACTTGATTTCATCTTCAGAATCTTAATGTCATTAGTAAATTTTAAAAAATAAGGGCAGGGAAGTGTGATAAAAATTATCTGAGTGAACATGATAAATTTATCTCGGCAACCAGAGATATTTTTTTTAAATAAATAGCATAAAATGTGACCTTTGTGAACAGAACATTTGCAGTAAAAATTTGCCTTCGAAAAATTTCCAATTTTTTATGCACTAAGACACCTAGATTTTTTCTTTTTCTTCAGATTTCTTTGAAGTGAAAAATTTTTAAGGGAAGAAAAACCATCTAAAATCTACAAATGACAAGCGAAGGGAACAAAAAGTAAATAAATCACTAAGGGTCGTAATTTTTTGTTATTTCTATTCAATAACTCTTTTCATTCAGGCCAGTTAAAATGCAGTAAAATACCCATAAAAAAAGTGTATCCATTATAATTTTACTTCTACTAGAAGACAATAAAATAATTGCGCTGGAGGGGGGGGGGTCAAACACTTATAAGCTTACTATGCCAATTATTATTGATGTTTTGCCATTGGAATTTTGAAACATGGAACAAAACAGTCTGATCCTACATTATCATTAATGAAAACTGGTTTTTCATGCTAGAAAAAAAAGTCCCAATTTTTGTTTTTCTAGCAAAAACAAGAAAAAAACTTGAACAAAATTTTTAAAAACTTTTCTTCAAAAGTCTGTGAAAGAAGCTCCCTTTTCTTCAAAGAAAAGATTTATTTACATTGAACAAATAAATTGGAATGAAATCTAGGTGCATTTTTTTTTATGCATACCTTCATATCAATATTACTTCTGAAAATAACTCACATGAGGAATCGGAAGAAAAGAAAAAATTCAATTTTCATAAAATACAAGGATTTTTCAAATCTTAATTATTCAAATATTTTCCAATACATGAATAATATGAATAAATATATAGATAATTTTTGATGCCAGAAAAGACAAAGTTTTCTTAAAAACAAAAGAAATTTATGCATTTATGCATATGATCTTTAGCAAATTCCACCAATAGTTTCAGATGCTGAAACAGCAGGAGTCCTTTCACCAAAAGAGTGTCAAGATACTATCACTTATTAACCTTCTAACTTGTTTCACGAAAATTCATGATTGAAGTTGCAATAAACTTCACACCTGTCTATTTGATGTTGAAAACTGCATACAAATGAAAAGAAAATAAGAATCGATGAAAGAAAAATATGACATAAGAAAATGAGTGTTAAATATAAGAGTAATTATATGAATTTGAATTACATCGTTATTGCTTCGAATAAATTGAATTGTTATTTTAAAGATATTTTTCTAATTTTTTCTCCTGTTTGTTCATCATTTCTAACATGAAAGTGAGGGTGTGAAACTTTATAATTGGAAAGGTTGGTTAGTCCATAAATTCCTAATTCAAAAAAAACAAAAAGTAAATAGATATAAGATTTTATCAAAAAATAATTCATGTTGCACCATCAAAAATTACAAAATTATGTCACTAGTTTATAGGATTACCCCCCACACACACACACACACACCTACGCACACCTTTTTACATCAATTTATTCTGGTCTGTTGAGGTGAGTATTCCAGCAAGTTACAATAATTTCGGGGGGGGGGGATAACAAGATATCTTTATGATTTATAGAATTTTAAACACCCCCCCCCTTTTTTTGGCAACAAAACTGTATATGTTTCAAAATATAATTCCAGTACAATTGAAGTTGGAATGTAGGGTCACATGACATTACAATACATCGCAACAATCATTTTGAAATGTCCATAATATTTCACAAATTTCCTGAGCACCCAAACATACATACTTCCAAAATTTGGGTCAAGTCTTTTCCCCCAACATCGCTGACGAAAAAAGTGCTAACATTTACAACATGTGAAAAGCAGAATTGAAAATTGTTCATTTGAATATTTTATCCCAAAGTTGTCCACAATATTTTTGGATTTCAATGGTGCCATACCATTAATTGCTGCCTTGAATACAGGGTAATATCTGTCAGTAATACAAACCAAAACTAGAAAATAAACTCCATTTGAAGCACCCTTTAATCATTAGCCACATGAGGGTAACGGAAAGAAAATGATCAAGATGGCTGATGTAAAACTGTTTTTTGTTACAAGTCTCCTGCATTTCTTTGATTAATAGTAATGGTAATCCCCATCTTAATTGTTCATCTGACATAATGACATTATTACCCTTTTGCTCTAAATTTCAACCTCTTCATCTACTAAGTTTCTTTCAATACAAATAAATTCCAGCACAAGCCACTTGTCCATTTCTAGAGAGGAAGAAGTTTTCGAACATAAGTCAACAGTTACACCCTAATTATAAGGAAATAGTTTTCAGAATACATTACATGAAATAAAAAAAAATAAAAAAAAGAAGGAGAAATGGAGTAGTTTTGGTAATGACTGAGAAAAGCAGATGGAATATAAACTTGTGTATTTTTAGTTTCTTAAGTAACAGTAGAAATCAAGTGCATACTACTGTGTTTTGAACAGCAATCAAAAAATATAAAACCTTAAAATCATCTCTATTCCGATGGATAGATATGACAATAACTATTGTGCTAGCAGAGGGAGATTTCATGATACCCAATTTACAACTTGAGCAAATAATTTTAAAATGTAAGCCATGAAGGGAAGGAAGATGCCTACAGGCCTAGCAGCAGTAAGCAGATAAACAGTAGCAGATAATGTAGGTACAAGTTCCTTAAAGGTTGATAAAAAGCTTGGCTAGCAATGAGTAATCAGGGTGTCAAGTTACTATGAGCCAGAACTGCTCTAAAGAGGCTAGGCATTTCCTATTTAGGCAGACAGAGAGGAAAAGGAGAGGAGAAATTATTAGCAGTCTCTCTTCCTTTACTATTTAGAGATGGAGAGGAAAGAGATGGAATAGATGGTGTCCAACAGAAGGGCCCCATTCAAAAACAAAGCCTCTGAATGGAACAGACAAGTTTTTACTTGTAGGGAAAAAAAAAAAAAAGTAGTTTTGGACATTGCTATTATTATGCCATTCAAAGGCCTCACTTGTTACGAGCAAAAATGAAGATAAAAAGTACTTAATTCTGACATTGAGAGATTGATTCTATGAGATTCAAGTCGTAATTCATTAGAGCTAAATTTGGACCACAGTCTATCACTAGTTAATAATTTTACACTCTTAGCAGTGATAGGGCTTTCATGAAAACGGCTAACATTCAGTTCAGATTTCATGAGAGAATAAGTGCCAAAAGGACCACAGATAAAAACCAACTAACATAATAGACATTGATAAGGAAACTTATTAAGTTGTAACATAGGTCTTTCTTTTTTTTTTGTTTAAACAATATAGAGGATTAATGCTAAAAGAATGATTCACTTATGTGATTGCATCATTTTGTACATCTATTTTGCCCGCCCCCAAAATTAAACTTGTTTTCAGGTACAATTCCAAATTAGGACATAATGCTGCTCAAGCTGCTGATAATGTCCAAGCATTCGGAATGACTACTACTACAGTGTAAACTGTTGGGCGTTGGTTCAATAAGTTTAGGTCTGGAAATATGGGTACCAAAAATAAACCTCTAAAAAAGGCCAAACTGGTTCTTAATGTTGAACAAATATTGGCAGCAGTGGCCAATGACTGATGAACAACGGCCCGAGCACTTTCTGGAAACTACGACTTCAACAACAACTATATCATGACATTTCAAGGTAATAGGAAAGGTTTAAAACTTGGGGAAATAGGCCCCACTTGAAATGAATTAAATACTTAAGGACAGTGCCATAACCAACACCTTTCAACCTAACTGCCTCTAAACTTAGAGAATTGGGATATAAAATCTTACAGCATCCACAACATTCACTTGACACTTATCCTACAGATGATCATCTTTTAAAGAATTTTGAACTTCATATTTGTAATAAAATGTTCAATAAAAGGGAAACCCTAATTCGTAAATTTACTGAATGTGACCACTAATCCCTCAAGAACTTTATGAAGATGGCATATTATTATTATAGGATTGTTGGAAAAATGTTTTAGCCAACACTCAGAATACTAACACACACACTTTCCAAGTCTCAATTATTTCGTTAGATTGATTCTTTCAGCACTAAGATCATTTACCAACCATAGAAAATCAAATTTAAAATGATAAAGTTTGAAGACTCTGCTTCCAAAAAACAAGAAAAGAAAAAAAAAAAAGGAAGGTGGCACATCTAAGTAAAATTGTTTAATAACCATGTATATAGTCAGTCTAAATGTAAGTCCATCTGCTCAAGTAGTTACAAGAGAGGTGAATAGCAGAAAGAAGTAGTAATAGTAGTGAGCATGAAAGTGTATTACACTCTGCAAATCTCACACCAGTAACGAAGATCAGAAGAATGCAAGGAATTCAGGAAACTTGCTATTGAAAACCGAATTTAAATTAGAAGAGACAGAGAATAATAGATAATATAAAAAGCAGTGATCAAATTATTTGTGCAGATATGCACACAAATTAAAGTTGATAACCACATTAAATAAAGAAAATTAAGGTTAATTAAGAAGTGGGAGAAAAAACTAAGAAGTAAACTCTTAGCTGCAGCTTATACAGAAGGAGTGGATATTATTAATGGCCTTATTAGGAGTTCAGTGAACAGTATTGACAGTTTCTTTAGTAAGTTTTTAATCCCAGGAAAAAAAATGTCAGATCTAAAAAACATTAAAACAAATGGTGACAATCAATTTGTGTCAGTTGAACTATCTGCTTTGGTGGAAATATCTTAATATTTACAACGTTATATTAGTCTACTCCAGACTCTAGGTAAACCAACATATTCATCTAATTAGTAGAGAAGGTATCACATTCTCAAATGAATGAATTTATAAACTGATAGTTTTTTTTTTTATTATTTTATTTTGCTTAAATAATTCAAAAGCAGCTAGATTACTTTTATTTTGATATTAAAAATACAGATTTAAGTTAGTGCGAATCAAACTATTGGCCCGCATTTTTACTTAATAAATCCAATATAATATAAATTGAAAAAAAATATTGGATGATTGTTATGTCAAAATATCTATTTTTGATAAATTTTCAACAATTTCATGAAAGATTTTACAAGAATAATGTAATAATAAACAAATGCATAGATGTTCATGAAATAGCAGTTTCAACCATAGAATCACAGAAACCTCAAACCAAGTGAAATTTCAATATCCATGAAAAAAACTTTTATTTTAGATTAAAGATTGAAATTATTAAATAATGATTTCTGGCTTGTAGATTATATTATTAAGTAGACTAGATTGATAAAAACAAAATTCTATTAATATATCTAATTTAGTGAAGGTGTAGTCGTGAAGCAAATGGTATGAATAAGGATCTATCTATTCAGGGATTTCTGTGATTTGTTTCTAGTATACGATGTGACAAATTCTCTATAATAATCAAGTCGGAGAGGATTCACAATTTCATAACATTTCTCATCAGATAGTGATCAACGAATCACTGGAACAATTTTTTTTACAATAGTTTTGAAGTTAAACATAGTAATTTTTTTTTTTAATCAAAACAAATATAATCTGGAAAATGCTTTTTTCAAATCCTATCTACGGAGTAATTTGAGTAAAAAAAAACCCGATTCAAAGCATTTTCCACCTCTGATAAAAACTGATATCAATTATTTGAAATTGGCCACATTAGAATACAACAATATAAAAAGTAATTGTTTTGTCCAGGTGCAAGACTATCTGATACACTTTTTGAAAACGGTCATTTCCATCATAAACTTAATACAGTACAACTCTAGAACGCACATGATAGAAGGAAAGTGGTAACTAAAATTCATAATGTGTGTATACATGTATGAGATGTTGCTGGTGACCATGATCCATAAATAGTTAACATATATCGAGGTAAACATGCAGGACTGGCAAGTGACCAACTTGGATGCCAAGATTACTGTCAAATTTGTCTGCTGAAAGGCCAACAAGAGAGTATATCTATCCAGAAGTATTAAGGCAGTTCTGTGTTTTGAAACCTAAAAAGGTGGGGGGGACAATAAATGCTTCACACTAGTACATAAATCAAGCACAGAAGATTGTGACCAAATTGCAGTTGTCAGAAGCAATATACCGAACGCAGTATCATAAGCAATGATATTTCCTGAATAAAAGGGAGGAAGGAGCATTTGTATTTATATACATCATGCTCGCTTTTATTTAAAACATCTCTTGGAAATAATCCTGAATGAACTTTGAGTAATGAAGCTATTCCTCAATTGTAAATCAAAATGAGACATTTCATAAACAGGTATTCAACTAATTGAACATTTGTTAATCATAATGAAATATAGTTACATTGCTTTTCACTGTATATGAAAGAGATAGAAAGAAATGATGAATGTTACTCGAGTTTCTCTCCAACATTTTATTTGACAGCAAATGATGACTCAACCATCAGCTTCAATAATCACAAAGTCAAACAAATGACCATTTCACAATCTTTCTTCAATTTATAGAAGCAATATGAGTTTAATAAAAAGTTTTTTGTTTTTTTTAAAGAGAGGATGGACCATTTCATCAGGATCAATCATCCAATTGGACAACTGACAGATGTTCCAGTTCCCTATCCATCTCTTTTTACATTATTTTGTGACATGTATTTTACAAGAATGAGGAGACTGCAATTTCAAGTCCGGGTTCTTGATATTTTGGTTTCAATTGAGAACTCAATTCCTGGAAAAAAGTGAGTATACCACAAGAATACTGTGATTTTTATGAGTGCAAGACTAAGAACTATAAGAATGATTGTTTATATGAAATTTATGGGAATTTTTTTGTACTCTAATCTTTTAATCTTCAAGTTTACACTTCAGCTAACTTACACAGAATATCCCTTGAGAAATTTCAAAATCATTGATCAAAATATCACTTTATGGGTATATCTACTTAATGTTCAGATTCTCCAACATTTCAGCCTTTAGCTCAATCTATTGGGTTGGCCAAGAAGTCTTGAGTTTTTGTTATAAGATGGCATTAGAAGCATTTAGTTTCAACTGTTCATTCAAAAGGATTGGTGTCGATTCTAATTCGAAGGTTATATCAGAGCGTAATTAAAAAATTATTGCCAGAATTTGTTGTTTTTTTTTTGTTTTTTTTTGTTTGATTCGAACAGGGAAGAAACTAAGCAACTGTTTTGGTATATTACATATTTTGAAAACAAAGATAAAAATGCATCTTCTAAAGCAAAAAATGGTTTGTGCATTCCATGGGGTTGGTATTGTGAATGATCAGATGTGTCATAAATGGTTCGTAAAGAGATTTCTTGCTGAACAATGCTCCACAGAAAGGTAAACCAGTTGAGGTTGATAGCCGACAACCTCAAAATATCCAAATCAAGCACTGAAATACCATTAGCATCATCTTTGGTGAGACAGCAAAATTTCCCACAGCTTGGTTGGGAATTTTTATTTATTGCCATATTCATATCAGATATTGCAACTTCAGATTACCATTTATTCCAGTCTACAGAATTCTCTTGGGAAAAAAAAAAAAAATTCAATTCCCAGGAAAAGTGAGAAAAGCAACTAGAGTAATTCTTAACTGAGAAAGATGAAGAAAAATAAAGTTCTGGGGAGATGGAATTCTATAGTTATCTGAAAGATGGCAGATGGAACACGATTGAATTAATGCCAAAAATAAAGATAAAAATTGTCTCATCCTTACATAAACAGAAGAAACTTTTTGAACACCAACCCGACAGAAGTATCAACTTTAAGCATTTCTGGTAAATGCTTATAGTAGAAGAGTCCTTAAGCATCAATTTGATATTTGAAAGCGTCGGTTATGGTATGAAATCCACATGAAAGAGGATTTAAAAGCTAAATGGGTCCAAAAGAGAGTTGACCAAGCTATAAACAAACTAACACTTAGCTTTGAATTATCATCAAGAATATTCAGATCCAATGAGTTAAAAAAAAAACATTTGAACATGAAAACAATTAGGAAACAGCATTTAATGTTAGGAATTATTTTCTATAAAACATCTGAATATTTGGAAATCTAATCATCAATAAGCATCTTCTACCCTCAAACTCAACATTGATCAGACTTATTTTGAATATACAAATGAAATGAATGATAGGATGTTGATCCCCACCCCCATTATTTTTTTTCTTAATGACGAGATATGAAAGAAAAAAAGTACAATTGCAAAAATCTTTGAGCAAAGCAGAATTGGCTACGATCCAACTTCTGGAAAATGTTATCTTTAGAGACAACAATCCTGCTACTGCTATTACAAAACAGATGGTAGGCGAGAGATTTTTGAAAAAGAAAAGAAGAGGGTAAAAATGTTAAGATGAAGGTAAAACAAACACCAACACACACACACACACACACACACCAACACACGATTTTATCATTCTGGTTGAAACAGTTCTCAACAGAAGTGAGAGAGCATATTTCTCGATAGCAAGGCCAAAGAAATAAAATTCTTCACAAAAATCTCCAAGTAAATAGAAAGAGAGGAAAAAATAGAGCAGCAGTATTAAACTAAAAATAGAAAAGAATGATTAATATCTATGATGTTGATATTACAGATTTGATAAGTGTAAGATTGCATCAAGAAGACCTCTAATGGCAGATTTCTAAAACGCATTCCAGTCAAAGAAGATCACTTACACAGCAGAGATGCAGCTTTAAGCCTAAACGTGCTAAGTACATCATTCTAATTAATTAACAATAAGAAATGATAATTCCACAGGATTTCCTTCTGCTAATCAACCCGAATACATGGGTAACATCAGCCATTAATAGCGAAAAATTCCTTTTTCAAAATGGTTTGCATAGCAATTTACAACTTCTTTTTTGCATTATTTGTAATAGTTAACCGGTCAATAGACAGGACTCTTCCACGAGAGCAGTTGATGTAGCATCTACAATTTTTTTTAAAAACTGAACCATGCAGAAGAAGATTCAGAATGTCTACATGAGCAGAAATGGTATACATGAAAGATTGCTGACGTGATCAACCTAATGAAGGAATAATGGGTTTTTTCAAGACATAGATCAAGCAGTGACGACATGGGGAGGCAGGCAACAACCCACTACCCTAAATATAACAGAACCTAAGAACAAATGAATGCCAGGAAGCCAATGAAAAATATGAAAGGAAAAAAAATTATTAACAAGATTCAAAAGAAACAGAAGACTGCTTCTTAGTATTATATTCCTATTTTGGTAGTTTATAAACAAAGACATCAAATTTAAGGGGGGGGGAACAAAAAACAACAAAAAACCTTCAGTTTTTCTGGCATTGTGGTTCAATCTAAGATTTGTTGAAGCATTTCGAAGCATTTCAATTCATTTAAATGACACCCAATGCAGTGCAAAAAAAAAAAAAGAAAAAAAAATGGAATGAAGCAGGTAGTGTGTAGTACAAAGTGCACTGTGCCTTAAAAGAAAAAAAATACAACCAACAAGTGCTTCGTTGATGAGACATTTGTTAAAATTATTCTGAGGATTAAAAAAAAAAATGAAGAAAAAAAAAAAAAAAAAAAGAAAAGACATGCCACAATAGTAATTAAGACAAAAATACGAATCAATACATAGAAAAAGATTTTATCAATGATTTTGTTCCTAAATTCTTACCTCTCAATATCTTTCACTTCAACACATTTGCCAAAGGTACCCTCACCAAGGGTTTGAATAACCTCATCTGAAATTAAACACAAGTTTCAAATAATCTCTAGTATATGAAAGGTGATACTGGCTGATTGCCAGCAATTAAAAATGTGAAAGGTTTTTGTGTTTTTAACCATGGCAATGATTTGGTTTAGGAGTGGAAAAAGGAGTGGATGGGGGTGTCTCATAAATGGCAGTTAAAACCATTTCAAGGTGTCAGTTTCATTTTTACTTTCTCAAGAAAATCCCCCAGTGGAATCTCAGAGTTTTTTCTTTGGCTGGATAAGTATATGAGGTCAATAGCTTTTTTTTTTCCCCTCAGTCAACAAGTTGTTATCAAAGTGTTTGCAATAAAAAGCAGAGTCATATGTAGAAAATCATGGAATAAGTGAAAGTTGATTATTCATCCAATTAAGTAATAAATATTAACTTGCACCAAGTGTATATTGTCACTTCAATACAAATGCAATTTTTAGTTCTTGAAAGATCTAATTGGCAGCAAGAAATAAGTATGTCGAATCTGAAAAAATCTATATATTTCCTGAACATTTCTGCAACAAAACATGTTATTGTTGCAAATACTAAGTATTTTCGAGAGAACTAAAAGTGAAAGGAGGACAGACATCACTTCTAGGTCAACAGAAAAGGTTAATAGAGTAACTCAAGAGAGATACTAGCTGCACCAAAATTTCTTTATTTTCAAATGTTTAGAAATATCATGTTGAATAAAGACTTTATCTTATCTTGTAGATCCAATAATATTCAAAAGGATGAAAAGATAAAGAAATACATGAAGAAGTGTTACATACGAAATCTATACAATTTTCTTTTCCTATTTTTTTCAACAAACAATTTGCTCAACTAAAAAAAAAAAACTTATCCTAAATATCCATTTTAAACTGTATCGTAAATTCAAAAAACACAAAACTATGGAAAGGGGCTGGTTTAATTTGTTTTTTTCCAAATAGATTGGGGAGGGGAAGAGACAAAAAAAGGGAAAGGTTTTAGTTCAAAATTATCCGAGAGTTATGCATAAATATTCCAATTCAATTCTAGTTGTCGAAACAGTCCAATACAATTTGAACTACAACCCAAAAGTATACGATGGAAACTGCGGACAAAACTCGCAAGCCTGATATTGTATACTTCACTGACCAGGAGGATCATTACATAAATTTCTCATGCAGTGTTTAATAAGTAAAAAACAATATGCAGCAGCGGCAGTTCCTTGTGAAATTCCAACCATTAAAAATAGAAAAAACTGCTAGATTGATCAATTTTTTTAATGACGACAGTAAGACTTCAGCATTAGTTCTAAAATGGCCACAATTTTGATACTCATGACAAGGGGAGCTTAGAATGAATTATAATAGGATCAACAGTTATCACAAATATATATATTTTGGTACCTTGATGAGAAAGAGGCGTAAAGTCTTCATTTTATTGTAACTCCTTACAGAATTACAAATAGATTACTGCTATTATTCCCTCTTATTAAAAAAGATATAAAATAACTGCCACCATGAAATGAATAAGCATAAAAAGATTAAGAAAGTGATGGGACAAAGAGCAATTTCCATTATATATAAATGAAAAGTATTCTAACAGTCCTAATGGATTTAGTTAAAATCATCTTTAACTATTCAGTCAATTCCATAGTAAGTAAAGTGAAAATCTTTTGTGAGATTCTTCCAATGGATGCATAGGAGGCCTGCAAAGATAGATCACGGAGAAGATTTTTTAAAAAATCTCCACAATCTAAATGGTGGCCTAAATGCAAGACTGAAACAAGTAGAAGGATATTATCAGACTGACTTTGTATATGTTCGATAGCTAATTCAACAACATTCAAAGGGAGAGGAAGGGGGGAGGGCTTACAGATGGAGAATTAAGAGCGTGTATGTGTGTGTGTGTGTGTGTATTGCCATGTATCAAATTAGCAGGACATGCAAACATTTAGGACTGAAAATATAAAAGGGTTCAAGGAAAAAATATATTTTAAAAATTTCCCCAATTCCATTCCAAGTACAACAAAAAAAGCATAAAAGAAATAATAGTGAAGTATAAACCCATTGCATTTAGCTAGAAACTTTACCTATAAACATTTCTGACAAAAGAAAAGGCTGGGAAATAAATGCAAGAAAAGGATGGAGGGGACAATTTCAGTTAACCCCTCCCTCAAAACGAACATTAAAATACCAGAGGGGAGGAAAAAGAAAATAATTCATAACATAAAAAGAGGGGGCGGGGGCTTATTCCATGATCAATTTATGTGTGTATGTGTATGCTAGCAAGCATGTGCATTTCTGTATTCAAGAAAATACATGCATTAACAACCATTTCTGTTGTATTACCAGATGCCACATTTACATATTTGACACAATGTGTAACATTCGTTCCAAAGTATGGGTACCATAGGGTCTATCAGTCCACAGGACAACTGAGGATTAAGCAGGTTAAGAGTGAAATTAGTCAATTCGAGTTTATGTACAAAGAACATCTAACTGTAAGGAGAAGGGATCTAATGAACTATGTTGACTATTGTATACCTAGTTTTAAACTGAAATATCCAGTCTTAAGGATTGTAGGAGGAACAAAAGATTACTGCAAAATTTTATCTAAACATCAATTTATAAAAAGATACTATCATATCAGTAACTGTTTATAGTATTGTAAAAAAATAAATGGCAGAAGGGGAATAGTAGGTTTAAAGTGAGCAAAAACCCAAATTTGTATAGCAGAATCTTTCCTTCTATTTCATATATGTATTTGTTAAATAGAGCAACTACTGTACACACATTGTTTCTATCAAGTGTCAGTGAACATAGCATGGGCAATACAGAGATCATAGACAAATAAAAAAAAATCCTATCTTTTCTATAAGTTAATATACTGAATAATGCACATATAAACAAAATGAACAGTTTTCTTACACTCGAGGTTTAGGTATTGATCAGGGAAGAGCTCAAAATATTTAATGGAAAAAGTTATCTACACTTGAAATATTTTCACGAATATGAGGGTTTTTTTTATGCAAATCAGTCATTCAGAAACAAATTTATACGAAATAATTGGAAAACAAAGATTTAGAAGGGGAGTTTTTTTCTTTTTTTTCTTTTAAATGCGATGAGACAATGGGAATAAAAAATATTTTCTTGTTTGGACTGAGAAATATCAAGAGAAAGATTGGAAAAAAAATTTAAGTTAAGAAAATATATGAAAGACAGAAGAGACAGAATAGAGAGGAAAATGTTCGAGATTTAAGGAAAAAAAAGAAATAAAACATTAACACAACGGGAAAAATTTGAAAAATAGAAAAAAAAAATCAGGAGAAAAAAAAAAAAAAAAAAAAGAAGTCAAATAATATCCTAGGCTAAACATTACGAAATGATGAGTACATCGAGCTTGAAGAACGTCTCCCGGGTGATAGATCAGGTGACCATCTTCGTCGTCCTCGATGCTGGGCGCTCTTGCACTGAGTTCAGGGTGGTCCTGTGGTTTGTTCAGCCCCAACGTATTTCATCATCCCCCATTCATTCATTCAGTGGCACATTTCATCCCCCAGCAAGCGAACAAATCAATCAGCGGAGTAGCAGCAGAGTTCGTTCACATCCGGAGCACCGAATTTTTCAATGCCGCAACAGTGAGGCCAGCCAATTCAGGGTACATATGAGATAAACAAGGGTAGGCAAGGCCAAGTAAAGATAGTGTCACATACAAGCAAAAAAAGATTTCAAAAAAACAAATATATATAAAAAATAGAGAGAGATATACATAGATATATGTATATAGAGAAAAAAAAGATCACTTTCAAACTAAATGGGGATCAAATCTTTTTCTTCTTTTTTCTTTTAGTGGGGGGGGTTATAAAAAGTTATATTAGAAAAACAAAACAGAAATCAGCATTGGTGAACAGTATTTACCAAGATATTTCAAGGCAACATGTAAAGATGATAAATGCAAATATACATTAATGGAATATTTTATAACTTGTCATAGCAACACATCACTAAATTGCATAAAATTTGAAAAAAAAAAAAAAACTAAAATTCATGAATATAAATTAGAATACAAAATTAAAAGTATGCTATATCAAAACATCTACTTGAAAACTAAATTACTTACACAGATGTAACACAAACTTGATTGAAATTACAAAACAATGATAAAAAGAAAAGTTACTGTAGGATTAAAATAAAGACATTAACAAGTTCATATCAAACAAAAATTCATTATCAATTCAATTGAAGAACACTATAAAAACATTGGATGGAGAGCAGGTAGGGAAATAATCAACATCCTAGACAAGATGGGGGAAAAAAAAACAAACAAAAAAACATTCTAAATGGACACAAATTAATAATGAAAACAGGGTTTATGTGATATGATCTCAACACAAAATGGCACTAAAATAAGGCAATCTTAACGAAAAGGCAATGAAAATGAAATAACTAGTATTATAGTGATGTTAATAGCTTTTCAGAAGAGTCCATAATTTTGTTACATCACAATTTCAGAGTATAGGGAAGAATGCCAAGTTTTGTCGAAAGGTTGGGGTCATTTTTATACCATGAGGATTTTTTTGTTTCTAAATAAGAATTGTGCCTAAATGAATGAATTGAAAGTAGATTGAACACAATTAGAAAATGTCTTTCCATTTCATAAATTTGTATCCTGTTGAGAGACAGAAATTCACTGATCCTGAAAGCATTTCACAAATATTTATGAAAAAGGAACAACCGGATACAGATTTCTGGCAAAATTCTTAAAAGGATAGTGAAAAACTCCATTGATATACAAGGTTAAAGATTTTCACTTAATCATTGGTCAAGTGCGCACTCAAATTTATGTAATTTGAAACTTGAAAGAACATCTTAGGATTACTAAAAACTTAAATCTATTTTCAGAAATTTTAAAGAATTTATATACAGAGAAATGTTAACATCTAAAGATCAACATAAAACTCAGAAGGTATAAGATGATAAATAAACTAAACTATCAAGATTTATACAGGTCAAACTAAAGGGTAAGATTAACATTTTTGTCGATGAATTTTGTTGATATCTAAAAGGGAATTATGCCTTTGGTTTTTTAATCTTTATAACAGAAACATTTCTGATATTAGCAGATAGTAAAAAAATATGGACAGCAAAGCAAAGATACACAATTTACAGCTGAGAGCTTTGGATACATAAATCGAAGTGTAAAACAAATATCTTGTACTTTTCATATTTCATAGATGAATCAATGTGAATATTTTCAGTTTTTTGAACTTGGTGCAGATTTTAAACACTTGAGCCATGTTATCAGGGATCCTAAAAGTTTATGAAATTTGAGAAAATGAGGTTTCCTTAAAAAATAATAAGGCTTTCAAAGCCAATTCATTCTATACAGTATCTCAGTCGCATAACCAAATTCCTTTGATTTTTATTTTCAAGTGATAATGGATTTTTAAAATGCAGATGCAGGAAATTTTTGTTGCAGTTAAAAAGTATATTCCATTTGTTTTTTTCCACCAGGGGGAATATTTGTGAGAGACTCAAGGTATTCAAAATTCAATGGATACATCAAGTGTTGAATAAAATGTGATCAAAATTAGACGTTCGTATTTTCTGAGTACTTTACGATTGATAAAATTAGTGATTACTTTTGCTGTTTTTAAACAATACAGCCATTTGGAGCCCTTTAATTTTATGAAGAGAAATGCACAGTACCATATTTAAAGCTCTAAACTCCCAAAAACCTGTGACTATAGGTGACTAAGTTCAACTTTTTTTTTCTTTTTTTTCAAGTCAATAGATGTGTTAGGACCATAGATAAAAATATGAAGACTGCTATAACATGAGTATACCAATAAATCTATAGCCTAATAATGGAGAAATAAAACATTTATTTTACAAAAATTATTTTTCAATATAATCTCCTTCCTCGTCAATGCATTCGATTCAACGGGGGATCGAAGATAATACAACAAAAACTTCACATCAAAATTCAACAAATAACTTTGTTGTAAGGCTACAGACGTATTGATCCACCAGTTTCAAGAAGTGTATTTCAATAGATGTATAGATAAAAACATCAGAAAAACGAAAACTCAATAGAAGCCTAAGGTTATGGATTATACCACAAAAGCATCATTTCTTTTGGGTTGACGATTCATTTATGCTTACAATGACAATAATTTGGTAAACAATTGTTTTATCCAAAGCATCACTGTTCTTTTGTGGACACTTATAAATGAACTGACAGGAAGAGTCTGTTCTTTATAGGTGTCACAAATTGAAAGCAAATACCTTTTGTACACTAAGCAAAGAACAAATGATAATGATGTTTTTTTCAAGCAACAAATTTAATCAAGGCCAGTTTTGTGAATAATGCAACCCAAATAAAAGTGTGCATGGTTGTGTGTATGTGTGTGTGTATGGTTGTGTGTGGGTGTATGTGTGTACGGGTGGGGACACACGCACACAAGTTGCATTTATATTACTTAACCATCTATTACCCTTCATCTACCAAAGCCCAGACAAGCAGCAGAGGAGAACACAGCAACACTAATTTTGTTACAGCAAAAGAATTATGGCTGGAGATTGGTGAAAAGTTATCTTTTTTTCCCTCCTCCCATTTACTTCAGAAGCTGTAGCTACTGAGAATGAGCAAGAGTGATAGAGATGCTGGTGGGGAGGAGAAATTGTTTTTAGGCTATTTGTAAGCAAGGTGCAGGAGAGGAATTCTGCTAGTAGACTTAAGATTCTAACACTGTGGAGAAGTATCAGGAACAATCTAAGAAAGTGTACAGGAGGAAGATGTGTGTGCATGATGCTATTAGATTCCTGAAGAGTTACTACCATCATTACTTACTAATAATAAGCTAAATAGTTTTAGTGTTGTTTTTAACAGTTGGTGGCGGAGTTTTGCACAAATGGTATCCTCCACTACCAATACAGTTTTAGAAATAGGATTTTGGCACCTAACTAGCACCAAAGAAGTGCTCTAAGAGAAAATATCATTGATAACAATCTTCTAAATCAGTTACCGGATTTACACGGGTGTTGTTCAGGTCATAATGAATGATGCTATAATAACAAAAAGTATTGGTAGACTGTATAGGCAAGTCTGCCTATGTCCAGCTGCTAACCTTTTACTGATATGCAAGCAAATATTAGAACAATGGTCCTTTCTATTAACCACACCCAACTACAATGTACCATGGATAGGGGAGCAACAGTTGGATAGTGCATAATGATACTAACTAGCATATTCCAAGTTTTAGTCAAAGATATACATGAAATTACCAATAACATTAAAAGGTTACAAGTTACTGATATTCAAACTATCTAAATCTATACACAATATGATGAAATTCTGGATATCAAAAAAAATTTACGAGTTGAAAGTTGTGCTATGAACATTTCATTGCATTAGAAATAACAGATTTTGTGTCATTACCAAGAACTGTCAGGTCTTTGTCCAACTTATTTTTATCTAAGTTAAAAGTGGGCCCAATAAATTCCCCCAACGTGACACAAAGAAGCTTTTAAGAATCATTTTTAATTACAAAAATCAAATTTTTCCACTCGAAAAAAAGTGATCAGTGCAAAATATGTATTTAAATTCATGAAGTAGAATCACATACAACTTTTATACTTATGATAAAACAAGACCAACAGTGAATTTGTTGTAGAATGTGTTCCCAAATTCAGTTTTCATGCACATTCAAAGCAATCAATTAAAATAACTACATGTTCACAAATTATTTACAATTCTAAGAAGAATCATCAGCTTTCTAAGCTTTATTCAGACAATTGAACACCTATGATGACATGTTCCAGCTGATCCATTTTACAGCCTTATTCAAGTTTATAATCCATAAGGAAAGAGCAACCCTCAAGCAACAAAAGAGTTCAAATATCCAGACAAAACTTAGAACTAAAGATTTACTTTCTGACTAAAATGATTTTTCAGTGAAGGAAAAACATACATACACATATATATATACATTATATATATATATATATATATATATATATATATATATATATATATATATATATGATTATAAACAAATATATATATATATATATCTGATTATAAACAAAAGCATGGGAAGATTGCTGCAATTACCAGAAAAAGTTTAATTTCATAATAAAAACAACAAATGAGTAATATCTTAAGTTCTTTGTGCATGTCAGCATCATTTGTAAGGGCAAGAAGTGCATTCTTAGTAAAGACAATATTTGTTTCAATGGACCCTGCAAAATATTACAACTGATCAACATTGATATGGGTTAATTTTAATTTGAAAATGTCTTTAAAATTTCATGGCGTTTAGAGGGGGGGGAGAAAGAAATCTTGAAAATGGATAAAGTTAGAACTGGCAGGTATTCCAATAATGACCAGATCAACAGCTTGAGATTAAATAGATTCCAAAACTAATCTTAAATCACAAATAAATTATGTAATCTAAAATCTAATGGAGACACTGAAACATTTATAACGAAAATATTTAGTCGAGGGAAAAGGAGAAAATACATCTAAGAAAAAAAGTACAGCTGAGAGGCCTAAGTATGCGGAGAAGAGGGGTGGAGAGGGAGAAGGAGAAAGCTTTCAAAAGCTACCCCCCCTCGCCTACATGAAAGACCCAAAGCAAAAGTTGTTATATAATAGCTTACAAGGTTAAAAGCAGGGTAAATATTCAACTCGCTCAAGTGTTGGATTTCCTCCAATCACAAAACCTATTTTTATATTTCCATTTTGCTTAGCTCTTCAAGAGGGCCATAACGATAGAGATGAATAGCCAGTGATTTAGAAAAAGAATACCACTATAATTCTCTCAAAATTTCAATCAAAATTGAAAAGGCGAAACATGGCAAAACCCATCGGACATCCAAAAGCTAACATAACTTTGTTTTCTTTATATATCCAAAGCTCCTGGTGAAATCAATAAAATTTGTCGAGATTCAAATAATGCACAAAAATTCTATCACATTCATTCACACCCAAATAATGACCAACATTTTTTCTTTAATATCCAATGCAGGGATTTAATGGTTGAAAGGTAGATATTAAAGGTAGGTGGGTAGGTATGAGTTGTCAGGCCACAATGCAGTCATCATCCATGTGACAGTCAAAGAGGGAAGGAAGAGTTTAAGCAAGACAGGTGAATGTTATGTTGATTGCCACATCAAAATTACGTCGCCAATTAAAATGACTCCATCACTAGCCTCATGAAATCAAAAAACACAAACTTGAGAAACTAAAAAAAAATTTTTTTTTAAAAAGACAAAAAAAAACCACATCTAAGATTCAGCAAATGGAGAAAAGAAAAAAAAAAATCTTTCATGCTTCCCTCCCAACCCTAACTGAAATTATTGGTTAAAAGAGAATGCCAAAGTAAAAAAAAAAAATCTTTACAGTTCACTAGTTTTTTTTAATATCAATGGAGTAAAAAGTAAAAACTATTAGTCTACAAATGCAAGCAAGGTTGGTAGGTATGTCTTGTTGAAGAGGTGAAGTAAAGGTGTTATTGTTTTATTTTTATTGTATTTATATTCGTCATTGCCAACTCCATATGAACATTGAATTAGTAATGGAGATAGGGAATAATAGTAAGAGATGGAAAGGTTAAGAAAAGTTATGATAGAATAAGTACTCCCAAAAACTGTATGGTCTACTTTTTCAGTCAGTTATAACATATAGCAGTAAAAATGTATGACAAGTGTGCGTGTAAGATGGAAAAATGATACTTCTGCCGAATTCTTAGTCTTAACCTTGCTATGATGATGACATTGAAGAAGAATCAACAGACAGACACACACGCACTCCCAGATTTTTATCAATGGGCTTAGTAATAGACTTTTTTTTTTACCTTTTTCTTCATGGTTTAAAAAACTTTAAAAGTTTTTATACTTTTTACAGTGAGTATTTTCTATTTATAATTTGTTCGATGAAAAAGTTAAGACCAAACTGAGTACCCTAATCTCTAAAAATGGATTAACCATTCAATCACTCCACGAAGAAGGGGAAGCAAGACCAAATTGTTGCAACATTCCTTTGAAAGTTTCCTAGGGGCAATATTTCCTGCAAATGCGGAGGAGTTGCCATTGTTGGAGATCCCAATCGTTGTGGGCATTCCCAGACTTAGTTTATCGAATGTTGTGGGCATTTTAATTCGGGTAACGTTCATGTTAGATGACAAATTATACTTATTGTTGGGCAGCCCGTACTTCCTCATCATAGGGAAGTCCAGCTATTGAAAGAAAAGCCATAACATAAAAAAAGGACTTTTAGTTTCCCAAGAAGATTAGAGAGAACAAGATATTTTTTTGCAATTATCTTTGAGAACAATTTTTTAAAAGTGTTTCTGAATGTATGCAAAAATAAATTAAGACACAAAACATGAAGTGGCCTATCAAAAGTAGATAGTCATGTATATAACACATGTATGTTGATATTTGAGGGCAATCAATGAAGTTGGGGGTGAAAAAAAAAAAAAAAAGTGGAAATAATTGGAGAGGATGAAAGCAAAATATAAACGAAACTAAGAAGCAATTGGAAACAAATTGATAACTGGCAAAACTTTTTTGGATGACAAAAATGGGAAGTATAACTAGCATGTGAAAAGGGGGTTAATCAAATTTCAAATGAACTATCTACATCTGTACAAGACAAGTAAAATGAAAATTTGTTAGTTCAAAATATATATATATATATATATATATATATATATATATATATATATATATATATATATATATATATATATATATATATATATTATATTATATATATAAACATCGACAAGATAATTACAAGACATGAAAAGTTAGAAAAGTTTCAACAAGTTTAACAGTTATCAAAGCAAATGCTTTACAATTTAAATAAGTTTTCAATAACCACATTAACTTTCAGTGCTACTCATAAAACAGTTACAACTTCAGAAGAGTACATTTTGCTTCAAATTCTTCCAGAAAATACAGCCAATTAAAAAAGAGGGATGAATGCTACAAGTAACCGTTACAGAACTCATGAAGTTAGGAATAGTTTTACATTACGTTCATTTTCTTTTTTTTTACCATCTCTCTTTTATTTCTTACTCCTATTTGAAATATAAGAAATGTGGAAAGCAAGGGCTTACCAACAACGTACTTACCTTTTTGGCCGAAGTCGATGTTGGCGTAGAATTATGGTCGTGGTTGTTATTGTTATTGCTGGTGCTTGTGTTGTTGTTTAAAGCCGTGGTTGTACTGTCCGTGGAAGAAGTAGGCATATTTGCCCATTCTTTGTAAGCGGTCAGCACATCCACTTTCATTTTACAGGCGAAAGATTCCACATTGGGACAACCACGGAAAATACTTGGGCCAACAATGTACTCCAGGAATTAAGTTGTCCAAAAAGTGATTTACTTTTTAGTTTAATAGCCACCAGTAACAAGGCTAATATGGATGGAGGCTGGTTGTACTTGAAGAGTAAAAAAAATATCTACTGATGGAGAGAGTGAGAGTGAAGAAAGGGTATATGAGAGAGTGAGCCAGCAAATAGCAGGAAAAAAGACAGAGTGAAAAGAGAAGAGCTGCTTCCTCTGTAGATGAAAGTAGATTTTTTGTTTTTTTGTTTTCCCCCCTCTCTCTCTCTCTCTCTCTTTAGCTGCCCCCTTTCTGCTTGTAGAGCCTCTGTTTAAGCTAGCTTAACCTCCTTTACAGGGCAAGAGAAAAGAGAAAATGGTGTTGGCTGGCTGGTTTTCTCAATTCAGGCACTGGAGATATTGGTAAGCACCAAGAGTTCTGAGAGATAGAACAAGTGAGGGGAGGGGCTGGCACCAAACAGTGGTACCGGTTAGACACACAAAAACAGATAGAAACACACACACGTACCTGCATATACCACTGCACACACATGCCCTAACCAAAATATACATACACACTTGTGTGTGTGTACGTATATATATTAGCGTTCTCTCATATATGATATCTGTATTTGTGAATATATGTATATCTTTAGCAGCTAGGCCGGCTGCTATCAGCTTGAATTTCACTGCTGATCATCAACACATGCTGCTGCTGATACTGGGGTGAGGCACAAGAGCCTCCACAGAGGCCCAGCCACTTGAGTAAGCATTCCATGGGATGAGGAAGAGAGCAAACTGTGTGGAAGTTTTCCATTCTTTCTGGCCACAAACTTGGGCAAAAAGATTCTCAAAGTTCCAAAGACGAAGGTAACAGCAGTAAATTTGCATACATGTGAGGTGCAAGAACTCAACAGAAATAGATTTTTATACTTCAATAACAGTCAGGATTTTTTTAACAAAACAACGTAATTTTCCTTTCCCCTTTTTTTTTTAATTTTTTTTTTTCTTAGATTTTGAGCATGTTTTGTTTGCAATTGGATTTCATTGTGAAATTCGAGAGTTTAAAAATTTTCATAGACTAATATAAAATAATTATTGCATTCTATTAGTCTAGGAAAAAGAATACAAAAGAAATTTATGACATTTATAGTAGAAAGGAGAAAAATCTTCAATTTTCCTGATTAATTTCAGTTTATATGCAGAAATTCCTTGAAAGGCAAAATTTGTCAGACAAAAAGGAAAAATTGATAAGACATGCATCTTTTTCATGGTTTTGTAAAGTATAAACAGAAATTGTTGATATTACAGAAAAAAAAAAACTTAAAATTCTGACAGAGATTTTTTTTCAAACTCAAAATGCCAGTATTTTACTATTAATATTGGCAGAGAAAACTAACAAACTAGCCAGCCTTGTGCCTTGCTTCATATTCTCTACAAGTGTATCTAAAATATTACTATATGAGAGACAGCTAATTTTAACACAAATTCAATGTTTTCAAAGAGGGCGAGAAATAAATTCATGCATTAAATATGAATAAGCCCAATTGAAGAAATCTAAGAATAGTTAATTATCAGTCAAGTTTTTTTTCCAAGACTAGGAAGGAGGAAGACATTTTAAATTACTCTTTTTCAAATAATGGTTCTCAGAATTATTTAAACTCTCACAATTTATTCCTAGAATAATAAATTAAAGTCAGTTAAGAATTCTGATAAAATATTTCTAAATAGATTAGTGAATGGCATTTTTAGATTAAGTACCACAGCCAGACATATTAACATGTATGTGCATGGAGAAGAGATTAATGTTTGGCCAATTAAAATTACAAATGGCAATGAGTGCACGTAAACAATCAGGATGACAATTTGATTTTTGCCTGACACAAAACAAGAGGGGGGTAAAAAGCAAAATGTTGCCCAAGTTTACATGGAATCATAAGAAGAGATACATACAGTGGATGGGTAGGCTTGTTACTCACATCCAGATTTGCAAAACAATGAGCTCTGTTATTTTTGTGATGGTTATGAATGAAATAGTCAGAAGACATCAGTCAGTGAGGCTGACTTGGGAGGTCAGATCTTAGTAGTCCAGCTTTGCTGCTCAAGTGGACAACCCCACTTTAAAGGCTTTCGAACATCTCCACTGGCCAGCAAAGGATGACGGTTGAAGTGGTTCTGATACTTATTGGCTACCATGGCAGTAAAGGTGGTGGCATTGTCACATGATGCTAGATGCTTGAAAAATAGGAGTGTCACCGATATTGAAACAGTCACAGTATGCATTATCTAAGATGACGGACTGATGATGTGGTGATCTGTAGAAACAGTTGCAGTAGTAACCAATAGCTGTATCAGTAAATCCAGTCAAGTAGAGTAATTTGTTGTTAGAATTTATGTTGGGTGAAGTATACAAGTGAGTGTCACTAGTATTTCTCACAGTCCTATGGGTGCATAGAGGGACAGTTTCCTTATCAGTGACGGAAGAAAAATTGCAGTCTAATACTGCCACCATTATTGGGTGGGAGGGGAACAGGGAGAGAATACAACACTGTGGCAGAGCAACAACAATGGCTGCTACAACAGAAACAATAAAGGTGGGGATGATGAAAAGGAAGATAACGTCTCCGATTGTTTAGGAGCCTTTTGGAACATCAAAGTTAATTGCAGCGGCATTTCCCATCATCAAAATCAGAAACGTGTTAAGATTTCATTTCATCCTTTTCCAATGTCTCAAAGACAGAAAGGATAGAGAAAGTGAAAGAGGAAGGAATGGCCGATTATGAAATTATAGAAATTTTAGCAGCAGCAGCAGGTGAAGAAAGAGAATGAAAAGAGAAAAAAAAAAAAAAGGAAAAAAAAAAGCAAAAGAAAGGAAACAAACAAATGTAAAGGAACTCTCTCCCCCTCTGATGCAGCAGCCTCCACCCACTTTGATTGAACTCAATAATAGCAACAACAGTAGTTAGAAAGGATTCAACACTATTACTGCATTGATTGTAGCAGCAGCAGCAGCAGCGACCACTATGATGCAGGAGATGACAATGATGGTTTCTGAACGGTATAAAAATGAACCTTAGAAATATTACAAGGTGTTCCTCCTATCTTGATCCCTCCATGAAGCTGAATGTAACAAAAATTTTTTGGTAAAAACACATGAACTGTTTCACATATTTGAGAATATCCACTGAAAAGAGGCCTTGAAAATGAAGAGAGAATCAATCAGAATGCAGCTGAATATGTATCCACTGTCACTACTGCTACCAGCAGTGGGAAGAGCAGTACTAGTGAAGTGGTAAGGGCAGTAAGTAGTTGAATAAGCAAGCAAGAACTGTATAATGAAAACAAATCATTCACTAGAAAATACACTTGGTAAATATCAATGTTCAGGTCAATGCTGATTTCAACATTTTATGTCAAATTCAATAAAACTAATAATTTCATAAGTAAAGAAGCAGAAAAAATTCCGATTGATGAAAACTGAAATCTCAAGTGAATGTACAGTTGTATTAACACGTGACAAACAAATACAAATCGTCTCCCCACTTCTTTAAAGGAAAAAGTTTTGAAAAATAGGGATGGGGGAAATGTGGGAAAGCTGTAAAAAGAAATTTTGAAAAAAAAAAAATTAAAAAAAAAAAAAAACAACTTGAAAATGAATAAATCAATTTTTCCAAAATATGATCCCCAAGTAGTAGAAAAAGTGCCATCATTGAAGCAAATAGCAATGAATTTTTTTTTTTTTTTTTTTTTTTGCTCTAGGTCTGTTTAGTATTTGTTTGTTTTTTTTTTTTCTTTTCATTTTCGAAAATGAAGAATATGTGCCTTACCTGAGATGAACACCTGCCTGAGATAGAAATAAACTGACACACTGACTGGCCTAAGACATTTTTCTATCAGATGATCAATATCAAAATTGGAAAAAAAAAAAAGAATAATGGGCTACTTTTACAAAATGTTTCATCGATTTTATTCTCTCCAGCATAAGTCTTTTCGTGAATTTTTTTTTATTTTACTTGACCTATTTCAGTTTTCAAATCTCTTACCATTTATTCAAAGAAAACTGGTTTCCTAATCAAAGCTGAGGCCAATTTTGATGTCATACAACTCTTTCAGAAAAAAACTGTCAGAGCTAAAAAGTGCAGCAGCAGAAAAATGGAAGATATTCTAGAGATCAAAAGGAATCATCTTACACCATGCCTTATACATTGATAGTTCATTCAGTTTCAAGAATCTTGGCTTTTTCTTTCATGCACAGAAGACATCAGCTAAAATAGTTTAATTCTTTTAAATTGATCTTACTCGAGTTCTTTGAAAATTCTTCACAATTTTTTTTACCAAGCCCCACATTTTAATTTTCATAAGGGTTGGCCATACAAAATACCAAAAGCAGAAAGTAAAACCAATTGGAAATTTGGTGAAACATTGACACGAGTTAATCTGTGGTGGATAAGGAAAGTTGGCTTTTCTAACAGAACTATCTAAATTTTTCAGCTAATTCTGAAAACCTTGTCATGATCGATTTGAGGTAAAATAAAAACAAAAAATTCATATAGAAAACCTCAGGTGGCAGAAAATAAATTATAAAAATCCAGTTTACAGTATATATATATATATATATATATATATATATATATATATATATATATATGCTCCAACAGAGGCTCACACAATTGTCGCAATTCATAATATCAAACAAGATGTGTATAAATATTCATGATACAGTCTAACAAAGATCAGTAGACAGTTTAGAAAAACAGCTGTATGACATGGCCAATAAACAGACTAAACTATCAATGGTAACTATAATTGTTGTTGCCGTAATAATAATAACGGTGTTGATAGATACATCTTCAGTGAGTAACCTTTTGGCTGAGAGAAACATCTTTTCTTACCTTTGTAGGAATACTAAACCATCCACTCAGAAGTTCAGTATATTTTGTCCCCACACACAAAATCTTGTTTTTTGTAAGAGTAGCTATCTAATAAATTGTGAAAAGGCACAGGACAGCAAAAAGTGAAAGAAAAATATGTGGTACTTAGTCTTTTTTTTTTCTTTTTTTTTTTTTTCTTTCAAAAATAAAAAGCCAAAAAGTGACTTTTGGGACAGACAAGACAGCAGTAGTAGTAGTAGTAGTAGTAGTAGAGAATCTGTGTATTTCCTGAATGCCCAAAACATAAGTGAATGCACTAGTGTGGTCTACTCACCCGACTTGACTGTGAACTGTATGAGGGTCGGTGGTGCCGGTAGCTCCTGCGATACTTCTTTCGTTTATGTGATCTACTGTGGCCACTGCTTTCATGGGAGTGATAATGACTGCTGTGATCGGAATCATGGTAGCTGTGACGACTTGAGTAGTTCATGCGATCTGGACTATAGGAATTTTCATCGGAATGGTCCCTGTCACGATGGTGGTGGTGATGGTGGTGGTGGTGGTGGTGGCGCCTCCTCCTTCGATCAGGACTGAAATTCACAGAGAGAAAAGTTGAGGAAAATAAATATAGTTTTCATATCGCAATCGCAAACATTCCATTTTTTTCTTTGAAAAATCAAACAAACACACTGAATAAATCTGAATATCAAAGACATAAGATTTTACCAACTAAAATACCGATTTACAATAGAGGCTTCAAGTGATAAAAAGATTGAACAAGAACGGAATTTCAATTATGTGTCCATGTACCACTAAAAAGGAAACTGCCTGTGTACACACACACACAAACCCTTCGAGCGATTCCCCTTATCCGCGTTTCCTCTTTCAGACTATGTATGTTATATATAATTTTTTAAGCAAAAAAATTTTTTTATCTATAATCCCACAGTTGTAAACATTGATGACGTAATTTTATATGAGAAACAATTCAGAAAAAATTAAAAAATGAATATTCTTTGACGACACAAAAAAGTAC
>OY735225.1:46427555-46562555 GCA_963457665.1 Thysanoteuthis rhombus | reverse complement strand
AAATTCTAAATAAGTTGCACAATCTATGTGGGAGAATCAGATTTTCATAATGATCCAATGTTTCACACTAACTCAACTGGAAAACATTCCTGTATCCACAGCAAATTCAATCACTTCTTCCTTGGTCCATGGCTCACCTTTCCACAAAATTTCATAGAAATTTATAAAGAACTTCTGGAGATATCATGAAGACATACATGTATTAAAGGGGGAAGGGAGAACAAACAAACAAACCGAAAACTAATTCCTGACCTCCTCCCCAATATCCAATCGATTCTTCTTACACCATGACCCACCTTTCCACAGAATTCGTTCAATAACTTTTGGAGATATTGTGCAAACAGATGGACAGACACTAGGTAATACATATACCTCTTCAATTTCGTTGGCAGAGGTAACTAAAGAGATAAACTATGATTTGCATAGTTAAACAGCTCTATACAAAATGGCTGCATCTTTGAAGAATTTCAAAGGGAAACTACTACGACTTTAGGATAAATATCATTCATCATTGTTATGCAAATGAAAAAAATATTGTTATAGTTAACACTATATGGCTGGATATACCATCCAACTTGACAACTGGGAAAAAGGAGTCGAAATATCTGCTCTAAAGATGCTGGTTAGTATTGATTATCAATAGACTGTCAATTAGCCAAGCTGAGTATGCATAAGTCTGCGTGTGTATTGCATAGATTATGCAAATTAGCCAGGAGTACAGGTGCATATACTTCGAAGATTAAATGTTTCAAGCCATCTCTTAAAATAATCCATTACGCAAGGAGATCATATTTTCAGCCTTTAGGTGTGGTAACAAAGATAAACTGTCTTCGCAAAATAAACATGAGACTTAGAAATGAGAATATGAACTTAAGCAGTTATGTTATTTCAACCAAAGAAAGTGCTTCATGCAACAATAACACCAGTCATTAAAATACAGCTGAGAAAGTAAGAGTTAATGTTAAATCCAGAATTAATAAGCAGATGCAGCTCTTGGAAAGCTAGGGAAGAGTTCTGGTTTGAAAAGAAAAATATGTGAGAAAGGATAGCCAGTTTAATAAGATTACATACACTGTAGACCTGATATAATGTGTAATTGCTTATAACAGTTGCATGGACCACAATTCTCAGAATATTACATTTGGCTATCAAAATAATAGCTGAATACAAAAATAGGAAGACCCCTATTGAATCAGGTTACACCAACTGTAAAAAGGAAATAACGTTTCAGTAATCAATAAACAAAGCTCATCACCTCTTTCCCTTTCATCTGTCGCTAAAAATATCAATAATGCATTTCTTAACTCCTACTGTAGACACTCACTACATATGTATCTAAGTTTGGTTAAAATGTAATTTTCTGGCCAGGTGACACGATAGTGAAATTTTCATTTTTTTATGTCAGTTTTCTCTTAATTTCTGCATGAACTAGAGTTGGTCTTGAAGAAATTGGTGGGGGTAGGGAACTTGTATCAAGGTTAGAAAAATGGAAAATTTATTACATAGACTAAATTATGAAGTGGCAAAAGATTATGGACTACAACTTCCATGTTATAACAGATCTATAGTGTACATAAATTCAATGCAGTGGGGAAAATACTTGGACTCCTCAACTGGAATACAAAATTACTACCTGTATTGGAGGAAATATATCCCTCACCCCACCAACACTAGGAGGAGAGTTGTCATCCACCTACCAAAACTAATCAACATATACAACTTTTCTCTCGTTGACAGGTATAATGGGTGGTTCTAGGAAATAGAAATTAATTCCATTTGAAGAATTCTGTAAAGACCGGAATATTCCAAAGAGGCAATATCTGGTGAATACGACAGAAAAGTGAATACTTCCAAGCCAAACAGTCTTCAATATTAGCTTATGATGGAATATAATGTCCTTACTGTTCTCGTTCGATCCAAATGGAAGCAGTACTTGTTCAAATCAATTCTTTGCTTGGAAGGAGCTCATAATAGAGGACTCTTTTCCAGTCTCATCATATACACATCATCATCTTTGGATGATGACTTTTCATTTCGCTTGCCTCACGATCTCTTGCATTTCACACATTTCAGATTGTTGTAAAGCAATCACTTTTCATCAAGTACCACTAAACAGAACATTTTCATGATGTTTAAATACCAAATCACATAAAAAGTGTCCAGCAGGTTTTATTCACTTAACTTTAGAGGAAGCTGCACATCAAAGTAACTAACATAACTAAGCTGATACAATTGATTTTCAACACTTCATTTGAGTATATCTGGCTCAGTCACATGATGTTGACTATTCTCAAGTAATGTCTTGATTTGGTCGACATCAACCTCAACAGATATACCAGCCCATGGAGCATCATTCAGCAAGAAATATCCAGCATGAAACTTTGCAAACCTTTCAACATATTTGATCATTCACAATACTTTTTTACAGGTGCACTGCATATATCTTTACACCCAAGTTGAATTATTTCTTTTAAAATAAAAAATAAAAAACATAATATCACAAGAATAACACTCATTTCCTTCCATCCCCAGTGTTAGAATCAAACTATACACCAAAATCTTTAAAATGCATTTATGACAGCTGTCTAATTAGTATCATAAAGCAACCTTTTTTAATGAACTTTAATGACATTAAGAAATGTTTTAACCAACAAAAACTTCTTGGGCAACTTGATAATAATGAAGGATAGGTAGTTTTGTAAGTCTTTTTTCAAGATGTGGAGGAAAATATGAATCAATAAGAAACTTTTGTGATGACATCAGTCACAATCCTCTCATGATTCAGCAACCAGCTATGAAGGCTGCAGCCAGTTTAGTAAATACGCATCTATTGAGAGACCTCCAACAAGTAATGACTGTGATAAAAATGTACTTTGGGTGAGCCTAAAACTTTCAGGATTTTCAACAATCCATCAGATCCAGTTCTAGTTTTGGTGATCAATTGCTGGTGTTTATATACATGATCAGAAAAACTGGATAATTCTTGTGTAGAGTTGGTCGATAGCGAGAACCTATATGAAAATATTGTTCTGAATTGAAAGCTGCAAGTGAGAAATCCAATGACATGTTGATAAAGTTAAGTGAAAGAAGTCAACAGTCTGGTTATTCTGCTTTGATCATTTCAGGTTGCATAATGCCAAATATTTAATCAAATGAGCTATGTCCACAAGTCAGTAAGGAGTAGGGGGAGAAGAAAAAAAAAAAAAAAAAAAAAACTATCCAAGTTAAAAACAGACAATATACATGCATGATGAACAATTGATTATAAAAACTATTCTAATGGATACTATAGAAAATGAAACCTAAAACTGATAGAATCAAAGGTAGGATTTTTACATATTACTATTAAAAGGTTTTCCTAACCATATACCAAGTCAAATACAGTACACTAAAATATTGCCAATTATATGAACTTAATATTCAGAATACACACATTATATATATATATATATATATATATATATATATATATATACACATAGCGTGCAGTAGCCAGTATAAGAAAAAAATTTTGGCATCTACGAGTATGGCGTGCAGTATCAGGTTTTCTTGTATACATTATTCAAATTGGAGATACAATCTAGGCCGCATATATAAAACTATTGGCACAAGGAACAGATTTGGCCCGCAGCAATATTTTTTGTGGCCTGTGGCCAATCTAGGCATTTATCAAGAATTTCAAGTAGTTTTTCTCAGAAAGTCAATCATAATTTATATTGTAAAATAACTAATGTTTTGGCTTCAAAAATCATTAACATAATTGAAATTCATACGTACGTAAAAATAAAAATGGAGGATGCTTTCTGGAACATAATCTATCTTTTTTTTTCAAGTGAATGTGTTGCTAGAATACAAATGAATAATGTCTCAAGTGGCCAACTAAATGAAAATGGTTGCCTATGCCTTATGATTAGTGAAAGTATAGAAAGCTTAATATACTTCATTCAGGGAGGAAAAAAAGAAAAGGAAAAAAAAAAAAGAAAGAAAAGAAGGGTCCCTAACTATAATGAAATAACTAGAGCATTTGCCAGCATACAAGACTCATTTAAATTATGCAAATATTACAGTGTCCAATGTGCTGATATTAGGACTGGGGGGGGGGTCCGAATGAAACTCAAAATGGACAGTCGTGGAACTAAGATGAGTTGCAGCAAGTGGTAGTGCCCCAAATACCCTTGTAGGTGGGCAAATACAGTACATAGTTTCTTCAATAAAAAAAATTAGTCCTAAAAATCAAAGGAGCTTAGATGGAATATTGAGAAACAATAAAAATGATTTTTCTTCATATTTTGCAAATAACTTAAAAACTGAAATAAAGAGTTAATAGAGAATACAGTTTTCCCATAAATGGTTACAAATGCAAAGAAACTAAAAGATGAACATTTTAAAATCACTTTTTTCTTCTTTATAGCAACAAAGATATATTTTAATGGATAGTATTTTTCTTTTAAGAAGTGAGAGTGGCCAAGTAGTTTTCCTTATAAAAGGCTCAACTTCAGATGTTTCTGGAAAAAACAGAAACAATATAAACAATCTCACTGGATATGTCGCACAATAGTTGCTTAAGTATCCAGAGTTAAAGAAAGTTCAGAGTCAAATTTGGAGTGGTTCACAATTGTAGCTTGTTGATGCAATTAAAAGGGAAAATAATTTTCATTGGATTTGAGAGTCTTTTTGCTTAGTTTAGATAAAATAGTTTTTAAATCCAACCAAGAGTTTGCCATTGTTGACAAAGAATTCAAAGGCAAATCTTACTATTTTCAAGATTTAAAACCTTCCCTCTAAGCACCATATTGTGATAGATCATGACACACCTAGATTTTTGTTGTCCAGAATTTAACAAAAGCTAAGATATACGATAACAATGCGAGCTCCAAGTGGGGAAACAATAGATTGACAAACAACTTACCAGACCAACAGCAACGTAAGATGTAAAGAGAAAGTGCAGATGCATAAACATGAACACTTACAAATTTATCCTAATCTGAATAAATGGCAAAGTAATATATGGAAAGAAAAGGTTTCACTTGAATAGCACCAAATATTTAGATATGACAATTTAACATTTGGAAAAACCTAAACACATTTTGTATATCTATGTTGGGCCACTGATTATCAGAATGACATTTTCAATATTTGTTTACACTATATTTACCACAGTCGTGGCAAGATACAAGAAATGACTGATCCAGACATATCTGGCAGACACTGGTTGGAAATGCAAGTACAAGATAGGGCAATACTTGATAGTTGACAATTTCACATCTAATAACATGGAATAGGTGAAGGCAGTGCTGCCATCTTGATAAATTATTTCCTTTACAGGGAGAGAGCATTTCAACACAGGCACAATGGTATCAGTGAATGCATATTACAAAAAATGAATTAACATGAGTAGATACACTTTATTCAAAAATCATTTTGCAAGTAATAAAAATACTCAGTAATCATAGACAGATTTCGATGGAAGCAGAAAATTACATTGAACAATCACCTCAAGTGGCTGATTTTCCTACTTATCTTAAAACTGCTATATATCCAATCTTCAAATAAGGAGAACGTCTCCAGTAGTAGAACAGTTATGAGTGTTAATGTATTTTCCATAACTTTTGAGAAGACATTATCATTCCAAACCAATTATGGTGATATATACTCAGGAACACAGATCTGAACAAAATCTACAATATACGAATGTTGAAGATTTTCTACACTTGCATTCATAAAGCTACTTTTCAACATCAGAAAGAAAAGATAATATTAGATCTGTTGAATTATATTTGTAATGAACCATAAATAAAACTATACCACATATATGAAAGTGCATGTATGAATTATAGAGGTCAATAACTAAAAGGTTGCTCTTGGCTGTAAGCAAGCATTCTGACCTTATTCAAACAGTGAGACAGGAAAACATTGTTATAATTCAGTTGGACACCATCCCTAAATATATCTCAATTTGGGAAAGAGGAAATGTGCGCTCTACTTGGTGTGAAACAACAAAGATAATCATTTTGTAACAAAATACTTCAAATATCAAGATTAATCATGTCTAAGGGAGAAAGATTTTCTATCAGACAACTTTGTAAGATATCAATCATTCAACAAATTTAACTCATTGATAAATGAAGATACATCAGTTTGTAAATAGCATATTCAACTGGACTCAAACTAGTTTTTTTCTCACATAAGAAAGCTCTTTCCATATGTGATCAAAGCATTATCTTATGAAATCTGAGGCTTTCATTTTTTCATGTTTTTGTCCAACTTCTGAGACAAAAAAAATATGTTTTGTGGGTATTTTGCTAACTCTGTTGATATGGTTACAGAGAATGAGGTAATCATGGCCACAGCTTCTCTTAGGCATATTTTTGCTTTTGCATCATTTTTGTCCTTCAACAAATGAAATCAGCCAAAAAAGAACCCTCTTCTTACAAAACACAATGCACTGAATTCAAGAATGTACGGACCACAATAGAATCTATCTTTTCTCAAAGAAAGATTAAAAAGGTGGGTTGATCAGCTAATTACATAATTTGCCCCGAAATTAGGAAAGTTTAAACTTGTTCACATCCAAGAGATTTGCTTTTTCAGAAAAGAAAAAAAAAAGAAAAAAAAAAGAAAAAGAAATTCAGTGAAATTCAAGCATGTTATCTCATATAACACAGGTTGCCAAATGAACTGTTACACTCTGTTCTGCTATCCATCTGTTGAAATGTCACAGACAATCAAATAAGGTTATGAGCTTAGTAGGAAATGGAGATATGTTTAACTGCCTTGATCTTAGTTCACATAACCAAACTATTGGTGGCATTACTAGTGGTGACATGGAGTGAGCCAACTATCTTTCTTAGAAATTTAGCTGTTGGTAACTAACTGATACCAATAAACATCAGTGAACATTTGTTATCCTTAGGAAATATCTATTCACTTGTTAATATCAAATACTGGGTCTAAATTCTCTTATTTTGGCAGATCATTAAGTATCAACTTTTGTCAAATATACGTAATCTTTACCCTTTTTGTAACAGTGAGCAAAAAAAAAAAAAAAAAGTTTGAAACACAGCATGGAGTTCTTTTTTGGTTTTTTTTACATTAATACCAGAGTGCAGCTTTTGGCAGATTGTTATATTCAGTCATAGGTGAAATGCTATAAATACAGCTACAGCAATCATTATAGACGAAGGTATATAAATAAAAGTAAGGTGTAGATGTAAATCATTTACAATACGCTCAAATTGGGGGTGGGGAAGATTATCCTTGCCAAAAACTGCAAGACAACTGGTATTTCAAGCCAAATATGTCATTCCATGTCAAGTTGACCAATTTTGCTCAGACTTAGCTCTTTTGGGTCTGAAATGAAATCCTGTGAAATCTTAGCACAATACCATGACTAGTTCAGTTAGTGGGGATCCCAGAACAACGAATACTTTATTCGGTGCAACTGCAATTAAATTGTTCATTTTATTTTCAACTAGCTACCATTCCATAACAGGAAGTAATCATGAAGTGCTAGTGAGCTTTATCTAGCTAAAAAGAAAGCAAGGTTTAAAAAATGTCCCACATATTATCAAAGAAATGACAAAAATATACTTAAGCTGTACCATTTCCTAACAAAAAACATTACTTGAAAAATGGCTTCCTGAAAATATCGATGAAATTCGGAAAAAGAAGTCAAAGATAATTTCTGAAGTTAGGTTGATGACATTTTCAAAATCTACATGAAGAGTTGATACTGAAAACTAAATTTTCAGTTCAGACATCATTACAGCTGTTCATAAATTCATAGTGATTGAACGAATAAAGATAAAGCTAAGATTTTATAGGACTTCATTTCAGACCAATAGAGCCTGTGACCAGAGTTAAAGCAAAATCGGAGTGAGTCGAGCGGGGACCATTGGTCAATTTGACATGGAATGACCCAAATGGTGAAGTGAAAAGAATTTCCATCATATAACACCCCCCCCTCAAAAATATGCATCTATAAAAGTAAAACAAAAATTTCATGCAGCGTATTAGTTGTGAAAACCTGTTGAAGAGTTGTGCGATGTGAAATACCATAATTTGATATATATTAAAGTTTCAATTTGCAACTTGTTCATGATGCATAATTTTATAGCAATTAAATAATCTTGAAATAAGCAAGAGAGTATCTTTATGGATTTTCATAAACTCTCAAGCCCCCATCCCATTCTGAAACAGATAAATCTTAGGAACTGAAAGACGTGATGCACATTTTTCTCATTTAGTCGTCAATAAAAAGAAACTGCTCTCAGGGATAAAACAAATCACAATGTATTTTCCGAAGGATAACAGTAACATATGGGGCTGCTGCCTCCCTCACCCAACCCTATACACCAAGGCCTACCAGCAATGCAATTTGTCTTGTTTTTTCATCTCCAACACCCTATTTTGGAAATAAGTTTTAAATTCAGAAAAAAAAAAAAAAAAAAAAAAAAAGTAAAAAAACCTTGTTGCAAGTGTTTTCTTTTTGCTTGAAAGGAAAAAAGTTTTGGAGGAAAGAAAGAGAAAAAAAAAAATCGTACTCAACTCGACACATTAAAAAGATAGATTCATATTTCACTACAAATCACTACAATCACATAATTATTGGATTTTGATGAAATTTCCAGTACCTTTTTCTTTTTCAAATAATTCTTAATATTTCCATTCCAAATTTTAAGAAAAAAAATTTTTTTCTCTCATGTGATAAACCTAGCTTCTTTGGTTGAGTAAATAGAACAAATTATTCATCTTTTATTGAAGAATACTTTTGTTTTTAATACAGAATTTAAAAATTTTAGATTTTAAACTGCATAAGAAAATGTTTAGGTATCCTTGTAACACTTAGAAACCCATGTCGATACATGGATTATACAGCAACATAGATTATATACTGTGGCATTTATTATATTGGTTTATTCTTGTTTGAGAAAAAAAAGTGGGGGAGGATCCTACGTTATTTGTTGAATTTCAATTTCATGAGGGGTTAGCATCCTGATCCCTGCCCCTGAAATTCAAAGGACCACTGTATTTTATAAAGCTCTGAATTATATGAATTTCATCTATTTTTGCATCTATATATCAATGCAAATATTAAAAGCCATAGATAGATTTATAGGTTATAGAATGACAGCTTTTAGATAATTTTGCAATTGCATTGTACTTATAAAATATCAAAGATATTGTTGCACTGCATTTTCTGATTTATATTGAATATTTTCTAGATATTAATCTAATCTGAATGATAAAATTAACTAAAAGATACAATTTATCAAGTTTAACATGATATAAAATTCTATTTCTACAACATTACATCACCAATGCACATTAATCTATGAGTGGATAGTAATGAGCACCAAAACAGCTATCGAGAGTAGCCTCCCTTATGTCGAATTTGTGAAATGGCTGATGAAATAGCAATTGTACCTACATCCAAGTAGCAAGTTTCCTGGCTTAACAGAAATTGCTATTTTTCCGAGTTTTCTAATTATAATCTGATTAAGTAAAATCTCTATTCTAAATTTTCTTTTAAATTTGAATATCGAAATATTCAAAAACCAAATTTGGTCAAAATCCATACAAATGAGTTATGATAGACATATAGATTTGAAAGTCATGTAAAAAGCATACACAGATAAGTGAAAAAAAAAAAAAAATGTTATCAGCAAAAACATTTATACACGGATGGACTGTTATTTTAGAGGGGGGGAGAAAAGGAAAAGGGGAAAAAAAGAAAAAAAAGAACAGTATGAGAGAGAAAAACTCTTTCATGTAATTCCCACAAAAGACTTACATCAATTCAAAGATGATGGATAAGAAGGGGGGGATGAACAAAACATATTACTTGTTATGGAGGATCAGAATTATGATACAAAAATGAAACGGGGAATCCTACCATCTTTTGTGGGGCTTCTATTTTATAAGCTTTCAGGGGAAAAAGAGTGGGATTTGAATCCTTGGCTTTGCAAATCCATTCCGAATCACCACAATAAATCGATTAATGGAGAAATGTTCTGATAGAAATATTATTAGAGAAAATTTTCAACTGATTATTTGGCCAATTTTCTTGTCCATTCACAAAAATCCAAGTTCAGATATAGAACAGCCTAGAACTACAGGTGTTAAATGTCACTTTTCCTGATTCACTATATATACCTGGCATGGGCCACATTTTTGATCTAGCAGGTCACATGAGACATTCATCTTTATTGAGGCCACATATTCACTTGAAAAATTCTGATTGTATTACAGTTTACTTAATTTTTATTTTAGTCCAACACGAATTACAATTATCACTTTGATTTGCGAAGCCAAAACAAAAGTAATTTTATAATATAGATTATAAAATTGAATTTCTGATAAATGATATAAGATTCAAAATAAAGGTCTTGATTGGCCACAGGCCACAGAAAATATTTTCTTTTTATATATTATAGTAGGTTTATAATAATAAACCTTTACAGCCAAAGAGTTTGATTCTCACTGCTACAAGTATTGAGTATTTTTTTTTTAACTCCCAGCATTTGGCAACCATTAGAGATGTTGGCATCCAACAGTAGAAATCAACTTTTCAATAAAAATTTTCCCTTATTTTCCACATTCTGTCCAGTATTTCATCTAATAGCAAGAAATTCTTAACAAAAGGATTTATTTATAAAATTATAGAAAACTCTAAAGTTTCATTCATAACACATTCATTGAAAGTTCTCAAATTATTCATATTGATATATAAATTTCCCCATCCCTCTAATGATTGAAAAGAAAGAAAAAAAAAATCATGATATACTAAAAGACAGTTTTAAAATATAAGCAATTCCAAACTTGCATGACACCCAGCATTAGAAAATTTACATTTGTTTCAAGTTTGTTCAACAATCACTTTTCTTCAAGTTGATTGAAATCAATAGGTTTTTCAATTTACTGCAATCTATTTCATTAGACAGGATTCATAGGACAATTTTATGTCCATATCTCCATTATTGAAAAAAATGTTCAATTTAAGAGAATCATTGATTAGTGAAATAAGAATGGCAATATTACAAAAGAAAGTATGGTTCAATAGTTATAAGTAAACAGGACATGCAAATATTATTGAATTAATTAACAGAATTCATACACAGTAGGGCAACTCATCTGCACATCATTTTTGATGAAAACCCATGTTAACAGTTCTGAGGAAGCTAATTTAAAAATCCATTTTCTCATAATTGACTTGTATTAGTTTAGAAAATGGTTTGATTTTTATTTTTAAATAATTAAAATAACCGTGTCAAACAGTTGCCTACTCAAGGAAGATAACCTGGAGAGTTATCTTCCTTGAGCATGTATGCAGAGAGAAGACGACTCGTGTACTTGAAATAAGGGTTTTTTGACAGAAGATAATTGCATAATTAAGCTAGCTACAGTTTAGTTGGGGTGGGATTAAACTAATAAGAAAATTGATAATTAAATGTTGTATGGCAGATATCAGAATTTAGATTAATTTTTTGAAGTATCGATATTTTCGGATGTGACTATCATTTCATTCAGCTATTATAGATCAAGGAAGATAAACTTGGTGAATTATTCTCTTGCAATGAGAAATGTGCATTTTCTTTCCTTTCATTGCAGGACATTCAAAGTATTTTTAGAAATAAAGTTTTTTGATCATACACCGGGGACCAAGAACATTCTTTTTTATGAAGAAGTTGATAAATATTGAGCAAATAATCTTTAAAAAAAAAATTAAAAGTCTAAGAAATTATGCAGAGATGTAGTTCGGTCAGCATCTCTACAGATTGAGTTCATAATGTAAAAATAATGTGGGAAGATGTGTATAATTCAAAAATGGATTAGGTAAAAAGTCATTTGTTTGGTGCTATAAATCTCTAATATTCTTATCACCAACAAAACACATGCTGTAGTATATAGTAAAAAGTCTTTACTTTCCAAACCAGAATGAAGGCGTAATTCCCAAGGGGAGTAACTCCTGGTTAGCCATGATTGGCAGCACCACATGATATGTAAATCAATCAACACTGTACATTTGATACTTCCGGTCTTTTATTTCCTCCTAGGCTCAGTTTTTTTTTTCTTCAAAATATATTTCTCTGATGCCTAATGTATGTTAGAATCATTTCTATCAATCGCAATGCACAGACACACGATGGATGCGACGCTTTTGGTGAAGCAATGAACCCATTTTGTGTAGGTCTCATCTCTTGATCATGCTTTGTAAAACTGCTAGATCAATGCTTAGTCTCTTGTCTTCTACATCTTTGAAAGATTATCTATTTAATTATCTACTAGACTCTTGTTATCAACACTATTTGTACATTACCATATCCAGTAAGTTGGGACAAAATGCCCAGTATGCATACCACAGCTTCACATTCAAGCAATGCTATGACTTCAGTGAACAAAATTGACTTCATTACTCACCTAATCTTACTGGTCTTTCAATATAACAGACACGTTGCATCAGTATAATCCTTCAGAAAGGTTATGAATCCCCCTTGTAACCCACGACCAGGCAGGTTAGCAAATGAAACATCTGAGAAACATTCTTTATGGCAATCTGCAGGTTGCTGCATTTTAGGAAAATATAATCTAACCTTGTCAGTTGTTACACAAATTACTTAATTTAACTTAAACTGTTCTCTAATTGTTGCATTACTGCATGACGCGCTCAACACACAGACGTCAAATGCAATACTTGGTCTGGTGTGAGTCACAATCCAGAGATAGGTATTTGGTCCTCCCTGTTTCTGATAGTTTGCTTGATTTTATGTGGGAACTGTGATCAGTCTAAATTGGAAACAGCTATCCACAACCGAAACAGTATTCAGGCCAACATATTCAAAAGTCTTTGAAGCAGAATTATCAAAAAACATTTCACTCTGCTCATTCGTTACTTTTTCCTCGAATCCCTTTGAAAGAAATTCATCAACATCATACCAGGAGAAAAGTACTGCATGATAATGATAATGATAATATGCTAACACTATTTCAACAGCTTGTCTCTCACATGAACCATTTTCAGGACAGCATCAAAAAGTTCTACAAGTTTTTTTCGGCTTCCAAATTTCACCGTTGTCATATTCTAGAGACTGTCTCAAAAAAGAATATATTCATAAAAATATTATCTAAAAATCATGATCTATATAAACTATCAATTGAAATGTGTTGCTTCTCTCCATTCAAAAAGTCATACAAGAGCTCCTGAGAGGTTCAGAAGTTTGAATTCAAATTCATAATTTCAATGAGGCTCCTCCTTGTTCCTGGAGCTCTTGGTTGTGATTCTTGCTATAAGGTATAGTTTTCACATCCCGGTAACATTATTGTTGTGGCACAATTTTTTTCTTCCATTCTAGGGATACAATTCAATAATCCAATTGATTATTGATACCCACACAAATGACCAGCAGAAACCCAACACAGGATACTTTGGAATTTCTCAAGCTGCAATGATTGCTACATGCCTTTGTCTTACATAAGACAAAGTTCTTTAAGATGGAAGAACATATGGCTGCAAAATATGCTAGGAAAGAAAAAGCAATCTGATTGATTCCTATTTTGAAGCGTCGATATTGACTATGGCTGGGCTTGTGATTATCTTCAAGGGGATGTTGCATTTGATGCAAAAGAAGACAAGACCAGGAAGCACATTCTCTCGGGTACACATTTAGAGAGGAATGGCTTGGAGGCATACATGATGAAGAAAAAAAAAAAATAGAAAAAAATAGAAAATATTGACACAGGATTTATACCAACAACACATGAAAAGAACTGTGTGGAACCTTTTGATGAAGAGATCTATGCTCAAAATGTTGAAAATCTGTGGATGCGTGTCATAAATAATTTAAGATGTTTTGGCACGTCAGCAGAATTGTTTCTATCCTCCTCGGATGAATTCATGGTTCAGAATCTTCTGATCAATAGCAAATATAAGACATTTAGTCTAATAATAGCATTGATATCAGATCAATACAGGTATTTCTTCAGCCAATTAGAAATAAAAGTTGAAAAAAAAAGGGCGTAAATGAAATAATCTTCCTTTTCATCGTGTTATTTATTTTGATTATTATGTGAATCAATGTTAAATACACTCAAAAAAATCATGCAAAGGCTCTAATAATCACTTGCTTAAATTTTTAATAGAAAAATATATTATTTTTAAGATGATAATATTTATACTTTTTCATAATTCATTGGAGCCTTCATATGAATTTTTTCGAGAGTACTCATCAATCAGTACACTCAAAATCATCTCTGAAAATTATCACAATCTTCGTATTTATCAGTTGATTTTCCAGCTCAGATTACAATTTTTCAAGATATCGCTTGACTATTCACTGTAAATATTCTTTTGCTACTCTGTCCAGCTTGTACATGTGATTGTCCCTTGACGGGTTTGACTGCAGGGTCCAACAGTGTGTCCAACTCCACAACTAATGCCAGTGGTGTTGTGACTACCTCTTCAATTGCTGATTCTTATGACGTTGTTGGATCTTACATTTTTACTTAATTATCAAATTCATCATCAGTTGATTAGAAGCACATTATGGTATACCATACTATTCTGCATGTTCATCATTTGTAGCAGTATTATTTTCAAGTGAGGTTTTTTAATTATTTTGAACTGGTACATGCATCAGCCGACATAACACCTCCTTGATACATTAGAAATTGCTTACCATCTCTGCCAACTACTCTACCAGGTCCGTGCCACTGGTGACTATCATTTCTTTTGCATAACACTTCATCTCCACTTTGGATACCAATAACCTCATTTATGATTGAGGGCAGGCTTCAGTCGTTCACATGATGCAACTCGAATGAATTATTGCCTTGCTGATTTCATCAGTTGTCCCTCACAATTTCAAGAGATGTTTTTATTGGTTCTAATGCTTAGCAGGGTCATTTACAAATACATTAAGCAAAGCAAGGTTGTGAGGAAACAAGTTGGTTAGGAGGGAGGACAAAGCAATTTTGAGCATTTCTAGTTGTTATTGTCCAGCTAAGAACCACTTCTAGATCACATTGACAATCTGCCAACAACTTCCAACAAGGCACATTTCATTGCTAATAAATTCACAATCATTTTTGGTTGAAATTTTTACCAGAATCAATCCAACAATAAGGTATACCCTTCATAATCGTTGTAGCAGACTTATCAAATCACAATCACTGTACAATATTGTGTTGCTAGATCAATTAATACTGAAAAAATATCTGCCTTAATTAAACCTTCAAACACATGGCAATCACTCCTATAAATTTGGATGCAATAGGAATACTGACTACAAGCCAAGGAGATAGTCTTAAATCTACAATAGATTTCACAGGATTTCAACACAACTATAGCATTTTTTAATTAAACATATTCAATGACATTTTTAATCTAGGCAATTATTTTTGATGATGTTGGATGGCAGAAATGTTTCAAGTTCAATTGCAGTTTTCTTTCCATCTTTACATTCTAGATTCATCAAAATATTCTCACTTTCCTGGAGTCAGCCAAGCCGTAATGAAAATAGGAGCATATAATGGCCAGATGAGGTTGATCGCAGCGAAATAATCCTGTATTCACTGTCACTGTGTCATTTCCAAACATAAAACATCTTTGCTTTCCTCATTGATTGTTCATTCATTAAAAGCGAAATATTGCAATGCACATCTGTTGTAATAACAGCCTCTATATCTTCTATGTAACATGGAATGATAACTGGTTTCAATGGATTTACTGTCACACCATTACCAAAAGTAAATGTATAGGAATAAGTTTTCTCTATTATTGACCACTCGCAACCAATAACTTCTTTTAGATAATCCGAGAGCCAATTTGAACTACTCACACTGGTCTATTAACCTGTATTCAATACGGCACAACCAGCAGACTAGACAATTAAGGTTTGTAATTTCACTGTGTAACCCATAAAAATAAACCACTGTACTAATTCTGATCCATCATCATTATTGTTGTTTACAACACCCCCCCCATATGCATCAGTACATTGGCACACCCAATGGAACCATGAGCCACTAATAGATCACCCAGAAACATTTCCATTTGGTACTAGAGGGTTTTGCTTCCCACTACTAGTTGGTGTCTCCATATGGTTTACATGGGTTAGTGGCGGTGCATAGCCATACCATAACCAGATATCTGCCTACTCCCTACTATTATTTCTCAACTGTTTTCATTATCTCAAAAAATAGATAAATAAATGAAAAAAATTAAATTAAATTAAAAAAAATACTGATTCACTTTATACTTATGTACTCATTTTTGAAAAAATATAGCCAAAGAAGATATGCTCAAGTGCAGAATTCATATTGTTATAAGTGACATCAGTAATCGTGGACGTAGATGATGGACCTCCACTATCCGAAGCACGAATGCTTCGACAGAATCTGGTTAACGACATACCTTGCAGGGTGAACTTTAAGTAAACATGTTCAAATTCTGCAACAAACTTACAAATCTCTAAATCACTGCTTCTCTCAAAAATCAAATAATATGCAAAGCTGCAAACAGTCTGCATCTCATTCGACTTATTTTAATTAGATGAAGCATTGTGAACAATTCTAATTTTTTGGTTAGTATTACTTTCATGATTTTAGTTGCTTTTCATTGCCACTAGTCAGATTGTCCATGGACTGAAGCTCAGTTTTTGATATACTGTAACTAAAATCAACCATATTGAAATTTCGCTCAATTCTGTACCAACTGAATTTTTTTTTTTTTTTTTTTTCCTCCAAAATTCACAAGGTCAGCTAATACTTGAAAAATATTTGTTGATATAGCTTAAATTTCGAATCACAGCAATTGGAGCTAAGTGTTTGTATACATACTTTCCTTAGAAAAATAGATTTACTTACCAAAATAATTGAGCTTTACAGGAAAAATTATAGAAATGGATTTAAGTAAAAAGTAAATGAAAAATGAACAGCTGCATTCATTACTTCAACATCGAGACGACTTTTAAACAACTGAGCATCATTTCCTTTTTTGGACAAATGTTTATCAAACAAATTCAGAGTTGCATAAAAATTTTAATACCCGAAACATTTGATAAAACATAAGCAAAAGATAGAAAAAGGGTGGATTATCATTTTTTTTTCTCTCTCAACCGGGGGTATTTATGAGGATCCATAAAATCTTTCAATTTTAATAAATCATGAAGAAAAAAAAAAAGAATCGTGTCCAATAAGCGAAACAAAAAAGCCTATGTTATAACAAAAGGGGAGGAAAAAAAAGCGAACAAAGATAACAGAAATTGAAAATGAAGGAGAAAGACAAGAAGAAAATGTTGCTAGTTGGTAATAAAGTGGAGTACAGAATGTTTGTGAATAATCGAAATTGCTGGGCCAAGATGAAAATATATGGAAAGGAAGGCAATCAAGTTCAGTAAAAATCAATATCGACTGCCAAAACTCCAATACAGGAATATCTTGAATAGTGCGGTTTTCATGTCATACGATAAAGGCATTGCCATACAAATTTATGTTACAAAGTATAAGCCGAGAAAAAACAAAAAAAATAACCTATAATGAATAATAAGACCTTGATCAGTGCACTTTTGAACAGGACAGAAGATTTGGGGACAAATTAACCACATTAATCCAAGTATACCTGTATAAGCATTTTAGTACCAATCAGATGATATAATAAATTTTGAAATTAAAAGAGCAACTAAAATAGAACAAGAACCATAGGTTCAGTGATGTGCCCACCATACATGGTAGTAGTAGCAGGATTGGGGGTGGGTGGGGTGATATTTAACATTACTGCAAATGGTAATAGTGGCAGGGAGGGAGAGGAAGATGGTTCATCCAAAGGTCTTGATATGGCAGAGAAAATTGATTTCAACATATTAGGGACCTACTGACTGAAAAACATCTTTAGATGATTCCGAAGGTGGTTTGTAATTCCAACTGAGAATCAGATAATATCTGATGTTCATTTAACTAATTGAAAATGGGTGACAAAAGCAGAAAAAGCACTCAAGAAACACTCCTCAGATAAATAAATGAATTATGAAATTCAATTCGAAATATCATAGCCTGACTGGTTTTAATTATCAGTTAACAACAACACGAAGTTAATTCATTGGGAATATAGGAGAAAAGTTTGTATTATAAACTAAAGGGAGTGTCATGCCATAATGACAAGTCAATCAAAAGTCATGAAAATATAAATACGACTACAAATTTATTCGCTTGTGTTAAGATGAGGTGAAACACGAAATGGAAAAATAAGAATTGGTCCCATATTGATAAGCTTCTGGTACTTGATAATATGGTGGAGTTTAAAACTATATATTAAATTTCAGCTATCTTTAAAAGATATCGAGGAAAAATAAAAAGCAAAAAACTACTGGAGAGAGAGAGAGCAGCTTGAAAGTTTTATGAAAGTGATAGAAAATGAGAATAGAGAATGAAGAAAAATTGAACAGATATTCATGTCTAGGTTAAAGTATACACATGAGTATGGTAAACATTGCGTAAAAAAAGGAATCTCATTTTGTGCACGACTTTTCAGACCGTACTATTTCTCAAAATTACACAACTCGAAGAATTCGCAAAATTTCGAAGTTTTATCTGAATTTGCAGAATCGGGAATATGTTCAAATCGCCAACAAAGATACACTTCAAAATTGAATGGATAGGACAGAACATTGTTCATCTTATATGCTGATGACATAGCACTTAGGAGGGAAAACTTGGCAGACTCGAAAGAGATTGTCGATATATTCCTTCAATGGACTTAATATATCAACAAAAAACAAAAAAAAGTCTTAACACACTGCCTTTCAAAAGTGGTTAGAACTAAAGGATATCTTAACAGATCATTGTGTCAATATGAGCACAAGAGTAAAATTTTTGCAGGTTTGTATTCACAATAGACTGTTCTACTCTCGCCAATGTCTATTGTCAGCAAAAGAACTGACTAAAATCGAATCAATATGTCATGGATTTCTAAGAAAAAATGTTCGGGGGAGGAGAGGCTACAATGTTCAGAGGAAAACTAATGATTCCAACATTATAGGGCCCCAGGACTGGAGTTTCATAGACACCTATGAGAAATCACCAAATTAACCTCTATCTCGAATTTCCACATATCTCACCATCAAAAAAAAAAAAAACCATCACGCACATAACACAACTTGGAAATTCTTATTTGCAAAAACTACTGCTGTTTAGAATGGATGAGGAAAAAAACCTCAAACACAAGATGCTAAATTAAGTCAGGATCAAGTCTCTGATGACCAAGATAAATGGAGTCTAGGAGACACTCCCCGAATTCCAAGAATTCAAAAAGAGTAATAACAGAAGCAATTGTTTCTATTACTGTAACCCATTACTTGGTTAATTTTAACTAATTTTCACCTTCTTAATTTCGAGTTGTTTTTTTGGTTTTTTTTTCAATCACATTTTACATTAATATATTTGATAAAAATAACTAGAAAAAAAATCAATAAAGAAATGGGTTACAATATTTCATCTAACATTACGAATAAATGAGAAAGTAATTGTGCTTGCTATCTAGTAATAACACAACTATCCTGATTACTGAAATTAACCCAGATAACCAAATCATTCAAGCAGCCAAATATCAATAAAAACTGACTTTTCATCACGTCATACAAGCTATGTTTAATTTGGTAGAAAAAAAAGCTCACATTGAATTGATGCATGTGAATGTTTGACTGATTGATAAAATCTGTTATATCCATCTCTAATCAAAATGAGCAGCATCAGCTCAGACAAATATCGTGAGAGTTAGCCATCAAAGCAAAAAATAAAATAAAAAAATAAAAAATAGATTCACAGAATCAACACTGCCTGTACCAGTTCAAAAGTTTGTTTTATGGGAGTACTTTCTTTTTTCTTTTAAATTGTTAAACCAAGTAACAACTTTTTTAATTGTCTCAGATTCAGTTATTATATCCATATGTGATAACTAGAAAATAGACTTCTTACCTTCTGGAATGTTTCTCATAATCATAGTCTCTACTGGTTTTCCTTTTCTTGGATCTGTAATATCCATAATCATCATCATAGGAAGAGTCCCGACTGGGAGATCTGTGTCTTCGACGCGATTTAGGCATCTGCAAAAGATGGGCTACATGATTAAATATCCAACTAAAAAGAAATCTAAAAAAATTTTCAAAATCCTAAAGAATTTTTTGAAAAATGATAATAATAATAATAATAATAATAATAATAATAATAATAATAGTAATCATCATCAAGTACAAAATTACAGGTGTATATGCATGAGCACACTGATAGAAATATATATAATTGAAGATGTAACAAAGCAAAGCAATCCATTTTTCTTTTAAGAACATTCAAATTAGAAAGATTCCCTGTGATATTTGAAAGAAGTAAAGTGGAAAACTTGAAACTTTAAATTATTTCTATAGCCTTATATATACAACAATTATTACACAGACAACGAAAACTAATACAATACAGGGGATCTTCCATGTGAAATGCAAAATAAAGTTACTTACGTAAACAGTAAATATTGTATAAATCACAATTAGTTCATTAAAACAACAAGAATGAAATTTTATATTTGAAGACTTTTGAGGTATGAAATTTTTTAATTTTACTATATCGTTTTAGTTTGGATTGGGCAATGAGCTCGATTCAATATTTCAACCACCTTTATCATAAAAGGTTGTTGAAACCAAAATCATCCACTTCAATTCAGAGTGCATGCCTCTGTCTAACACCATTGTCAGAAGGAGTATTTGAGCCTGGATCCACCCAAAAAATTCAATCAGGTCTCCCATAGTCTATTGTCCATCCTTCCACAGAATTTTGGAGATACGATGAAGACAGATATGAAATTATGGAGATATTGTGTGGTTCAGACATATGTATGACGTAGGGGGGATAATTATGCATAGATCTACTCCAAAATTTAATCCATTCTTCCGTAGCCTCCACAGAATTTCATTGAGAACTTCTGGAGATATCTTGCGGACAGATATAAGCATATTCATAATGGGAAGGGGGTTCTCAATTAGATTTTAAAAAATCCTGGACCCCCCCCCAATTTCACTAAATATCTTCACCCCCCCAATTTCACTAAATATCTTCACCCTATTGCCCACATTTCCTCAAATATTCACTGAAATTCATTCAGTACTTTCAGAAATATCTTATGGGCAGATAAATAGACATGACCAAATACGTAGAGCTCTCTAACTTAATTGACCGACATAATAAGAAAAATTCATAATTAATTTTAACTGCCAAGAGAACTTAAAATCTCAATAATTCAATTTATAATCTTTAGTCAGATGATAACAAAAACAAACCAATTATACCATTTCACCAAGCAGATCAGGGCACCCAACAACTCACGATCCAGATCTAGCTGGCTAAAAGATTTTGAAAGGCCCGAGAGCCAATGTTGTTTGATTTCTTGATATTTAGTAGCAATTAGGGACCTCTCACCACATGAAATTTCCTAGAAAGACTCCTTTGCTATGAGAGGTACAACTGCGTGTGAATGAATGGCTTGGCGTCAAAGATTTTCAGGAAGGTTTTTCACGATTACGGGATCTTCAGGCAGTAGGGTCATGAATGTGAAATAACCCACACATATGCCCTATACACACAGGAGAGGTTTTTTTTTTTTCACATACACAAATATTGATATATCTTCCTTTTTTTTGCTCAAAATATAAACAGGGCATAAAGGAAGTGAACTTGATGTTTTCTTCAGAATTTACTTTCTTACACCAAAGATAAAGATGATAAAAAACAGAAACACAGAGACAACTTGAAGTAAACCAGGAATGTGGTCATTAAATCCACAAATATGATGAGTCTCTTTTGTAAAGCAAAAAAAATCTTTGAAGTCTCATAATTTTCAATCGTGTAAAATCACATCAACCCACAGTGGGTGATGATTAAGTAGACAGAAGATATAAAAGCTTTTTTTGCAAGTCCAATGCAAATCACAGAATCAAGAGAGAGATTTTGGGGGGTTTTTTCAAGTAGATTTTCCAAAACCAAATGGAAGAACATTTTATTACAGTTCAAAATTCTTATTAAAATATTTCAAACATCGCAAGATTAGGAAATTAGCCGGTCATAATCAAAAAGTTGTGTTTCTACAACTTGATTTAAGTGTTTTTTTTTCTTTTCAAGCAAGATTATGTGCATCTCAAGTGAAAAATAAGAAAATATAGGCTAAAACTATAAATGGAAATTTGACTCCTCCAGAAAATTAGAATAAAGAAAAAAAAAGTAAGTGCTGAGATGACAAGGCAAAATGATACACATGTAAAATACAAGTAGAAAGCAAAAATAGAATATGAATATGAAAAGATATCACGTGCATTATCTGATGATCAAGAAATAAAGCAACTTAATTTTCAAGCCCAAAAATAATGAACCTGCTTAAAGTGTCTTAGAAGCAATCATTAGTCCATGATGATTAAATGGTTTGAAAGCAGTTATTGTTTCGGGAGAAAAATATATATATTATATAATATATATATAATATAATATATTATATATAATATAATATATTATATATAATATAATATATTATATATAATATAATATAATATTATATATAATATAATATAATATTATATATATAATATATAATACAATATTATATATAATATAATACAATATTATAATATAATATAATACAATATTATAATATAATATAATATTATATATATGATATTATATATAATATAATATTATATATAATATGATATAAATATAATATAATATAAATATATTAATATAATATATATATATAATATAATATATATATATAATATAATATATAAATATAATATAATATATAAATATAATATAATATATAAATATAATATAATATATAAATATAATATAATATATAAATATAATATAATATATAAATATAATATAATATATAAATATAATATAATATATAAATATAATATATAAATATAATATAATATATAAATATAATATAATATATAAATATAATATAATATATAAATATAATATAATATATAAATATAATATAATATATAAATATAATATATAAATATAATATAATATATAAATATAATATAATATATAAATATATATATTACACACATTTGATTTCTATCAGTTTTCTACAGCCTTTGAAAATATTTTAGTGTAGACGAGCAACTTCAGGAATTGTTCATCTTGACTTCTTCTACAAACCTAGCTTAGTCTATTACCCATCACACAATTTGCTTTTTTATCTAATTCATCTTGCCAAGTTTCACTGTTGGCTACAGGCAGAAAAGAAAAGAAAAAAAAAAAAAAAAAAAACCCACATCCCTATAACTGTACTTTACTATGGAATATCATATGAAGATTGAGGTTCCACAAATTCAGAGTGAAATTAAAACTAGACCAAGTAAATACTTGTAGTAAGACAAACAGAACTCCAAGTATATATTTATTCAATTTCATAATGAAAAATAAATGAATATAATTAAGAACTTTTTTTTTTTCATCAGAACACAAAAGAGAAAGTAACCACCAAATCATTTTGCAAATTAGAAGAAAAAAAATTTTTTTTTCTAAAGACTATTTAAAATAATCTACTTCTGAAGTCTTGAAAGAAGGAAAGGAAAGTTGTTCAATATTAAAAACAATCACAAAATCTGTTTTGAAATATTTTCAATATATCCTGACAGATAACACTTTTTTTCATTGTTTTAGTAATTGATTTTGAAATAGAATAGACTAACCATACTTTCATTTCCCAAATGAATTTCAATTCAATTTCTATTTTGAAATATACGTATGGAATAACATAAGTCTAACAACTGCGAACAGATGATCAAAAAAATAATGAGTCACACTTAAAATTCCCATTATTCACCGACAACCATGTTGCAATCTTATGTCAAAGCCTTTTCAAAAAAATGTTGACGGCACCAACATTAATTTTCCTTGCTTGAAGGATAAAAATCCATTTTCGATTAACGAGAATCACAATTTGAATGCATCTCAATCAATTTTTTTTCTGGCTAGGTGATATGTTATTACAAATTGATTGTTTTATGTCACTTCTGTAAAGACAGTTTGGATTATCCAAGTTACAAATAGTTTCCAAAGGTTGATTAGTAATTTTTCTATTTTCAGAAGGAAAAAAAATCAGGAGGCTGAATTTATTATTAAAAAAGCTCGAACATCAAATAGAATTTAAAATTATGTGAAGTCAGCAGAATTCTTGAAAACAAATTATTAAATTAACAAGAACAACTCTGTTAATTCAGTTGACTGATATAATTGATTAAATATTTGAGATTTTTCAAATAAAAAATTTGAATAAAGCTTCACTTTTCACTATGAAATAGTTTTATTCAATTTTAACCAGGATATCAACAATTCATTTCGACATTCTGGAGAAGAAGAGAAAAAAAAAAAAAAAAAAATACACAGAACCACCTGTGCATCACTATGCAAACGTACACAGAAACTTGAAAGTTACATAGTCGAAAGAAACTTACATGACAGCATGCTTAATTTTTGGTTTGTCTGACAACTGAAATTGTTAATATTTTGTACATATATTTCAAAATAAGACTCACTTCTTAAATGAATTCTGAATTTAAAGTTCAGTAAGTCTATTCTATTTCAAAATCAAAAACTAAAGACAAAATAAATAAATTAAATTGATTACAAATATCTTACAACAGAAATTGCTAATTTTGAGCTGCACTGATTGTGTCAGAACAAAGATTGCATGAGGAAAGTACTAAGTACTGGTGAAGACTTTTTCTGGTGGTTGAAATCTTGGTCCTCCGATAGAGAACTGCCAATTGATTTTCTTCTATAACATTTGTATATCTCTATGCATTGTATTACAAGTAAATAGCTCCTCTTTTTCTTCTCTCAGAGTACAAATACTTCATGGCTCCCTCTCCTTTCATCCTGTTATTAAACAATCAAAAATTTCACTTCGTAAATCAATGTTTCACACATGCAGCCAACAACAAAAATAAACTTTTTCTGACCCTCTTTTCCACACACCCCCTTTTTTTTAACCTACCATTCTCTTCCAACACCTTTCTCTCACTTAGAGGGTTCAGTTTCGTCTAATTACCAAGGCCTGTCAGTGTTACCATACCAAATGATTGTTTCAATTTTATTTGAAAAAAAAAAAAAAAAAAAAAAAAATTATATATATATATATATATATATATATATATATATATATATATATATATATATATAGAGAGAGAGAGAGAGAGAGAGAGAGAGAGAGAGAGAGAGAGCCCTTAGGAAAATTTCTCATAAACTGATTCATATTTTGTTGACTAAGTAAATGTTATGTTTTTTTTCTGGCTTTTAATTATGAATCCACGTTTATTGTCTCAAAATATCCATGTTCCATATTGCAAAATAACTATACTCCAATTGTAATTTATTAGAATAAAAATGAAAGGTCCTCAGTGTGTGTGTGTGTGACATATAGGCTTTAACTTGACATTTTCACCAATTATCTCTCTGTCCCCTCTCTATTCCACTATGCCCTTTCTTCATCACCATAATGATGGACAAGTCGATTATTTATTCAAGGTGACCATGGATGTTATCAACATAACTCTTATGCTATGAATTGATTTTGACAGCTTTCAGTAAAGTAGTTCTGTGTAACTTGGTTTATCAAATACCTCAACATAAACAATCATACAGAAGCTTACAAAATAGCACTGCTTTCAATTATGCCTCTCTAATGATCATGAACCAAAGAAAATGTTCGAAAAATGTTCTAATGTTGACTGATTTGATCGTAGGCAAAATTGAATTTTTTTTTTTTAATTCCAGCTGTGTAAGATATTTTGTTGCTTTTTTCTAATAGGATTTCTGATGCAAGTTCGGTAATGACTTAATTACCACACAATTGTAATTAAATATCAATCAGAATCTTTCAAGGTGTGTGAGTGTAAAATGACTGGGTTTAAATCTGACAGTCTGGTTTTAATATTCTTAAGCTTGTAAGTAACAATTGCTTATTAACTAGTTTAAAATGAGTTTGTTTTTTTTCCCCTAATGCACATCCAACAGACAACTTCAATATGGAAAGACTAGAGTTGTCTCTTTTAATATGGAAATAACATAAAAATAATGGTAAATCCTTGGTCAGACAACATAATGTAATTCACATACAACTGTTGACTTAGGGAGAGGCAGTCCATAGATTGATAGTTAATAGCAGAATTTGGATCTGAAAAATTAACTGCATAATATAAGATAAATGGATTGTTGGGTTAAGAGCATTGACAAAGAAGGTGTTCAAGTTCAAGATAAACAAATTTCATACAGATGAAAAATTTTGGTTCTTACTCCATCAACTTTTCCAGATTAATTCAATAAATGTACAAATCAAAAAATACATATATATATATGAGAGTGATGAAGTTCCAAGTTTTTTTTCTTCAAACTCCCATCTCTTAGCATCATTATTCAATCATCAAAGTATATTCCCTGATTTTGTATGACATCTTTCTGGTAAATTGTATAATCCACCAACAGTTGACTTCTTTGCCCAGAAAAAGGCTTTTCTATTCCGATACATCATTCGATCAATCCAATCGCTTACTCAGTAGCATTGGGCACTAATAGTGTGTCCAGGTTCCAACAATTTGAAATCGAAAATAACTGCAAAAGATGGCAATGCAAATTTCTGCACCAATTAATATATATATATACATACATACATACATATATATATATATATTAACCAGCTCTGATTAAAAAAGAAAATATCAGCATTATATTTATTCATCAATAAATATACATCAAGTTTCCTCTTTCTCCTCTTACGGAATCATGAAATTTCTTTTTGAAGATTTCAGCAATGAGCATTTATATTTCTAAGATTTTAATAACAAAAACAAATACTTTTAAAAACAATGAGGTACAAGATCAAAAAGACGTTTTTTTTCTATTTTCATTCCCACAGCCAAAATAATTAAAATTTTAGATTATTAAAATTTTTTTCGAGATATTCAAAGTAATATTCTTAGTATGTATCTAATATGCAGTAAGATTTATATCAATCGGCTTACTTCACCACCAAAACTTGACAGGTAATATAACAAAAATATTCTTTGACACTAAATGTGTTAATTGTAAACAGGGGCCAAAAGAATTTATACAAGTTTGACAAAGTAGAACGTTGGGTCCTCACTGAATACTATATACTTATTGCCTTGTGCCAAACTAAGTAAATAACTATATAGCTTATAAATGTATTCCACAATATTAAGCAAGAAAGATTTACCAATAAGTGTCACATAAAAGGAAATTATCTAAGATATTTAGAAATAGAAAAACTTCAAATTAAAAATAAAATTTCTTAAAAAGATAACAAAAAAAAAAAAAAAACATTTAACAAAATAACTAATAAAGATATGTTTCATAAAACTAAATATTCCTATTCAAGCACCTTGTAATAGCTTTATAAGCGCCAACAAAATGAGGAATTGGAATTGGTGTACACATCAGAAAGTTGGTAGTTTTTTCTCTTGTGGTAGAAGAATAATGAAAGCATTTTTTGATCACCAGACACGTCAAGCATTTCTCATTTTCCAATCTCAAAGTATATCTGCACTGTCCACAGCCATTTGCCAGCATATATAAAATATGCAAAGAAGAAAAAAAAAGATCAAATTACTTCACAAGTTATATTAAATTCTAGAGCTGAATCAACTCTCAGAACCATCGACTTTCCCTTCTCTCACAGTAATTTTCTATTCGCTTCAGTTTTATGCAAGATTTCTCGGATGCATTTCAGGTTTAAATTCAAATCTGGAAGGTTACATTCCGTTGTCAGCTCTCTCCCCAGAATTTCTAAAACAATTTTCATTTTTTGTAGACAAGAGAATTTGGAAGAAAGAAAAAAATATTGAACTTCAAATCAGATTATGCAATGCCTTTCTCCTGGTGTAGACATTAATACCATCGTACATCATAGATCTTATATGGACTGAAGAATGCTTTATTCATAGACTCAACCAATTTCAGTAATATTGGTTAAGGGACTATCTCCATTTTAAATTGGATACATAATCACCTGTAAGAGTAAAAGTGATACATGAAATAACTTGCCTCATACATACATACATATATATATATATATATATATATATATATATATATATATATATATATATATATATATATATATATATATATGCACACACACGTCATAATGCAATGATAATTTCAAAACTTCAAGTAAAGACTATTCTTTTTTTATAAATTTGAAAAAATTTTGATTACTACTTCTAATCAATGCCAGAATCTCATTTCACCATTCCTCTCATCAATTTTATTATGATGCAACAAATGAAGAATATAAAATCAAAAGTATAAAAAGAATATTATCATCCAACAATGTTAATAGATTCATCTCCTTGAAGCTATAAAAATCATCCAACAAAACCTGCCATTAACACCTTCAAAAAACAAAATAACATCTTCCCAATAATTTCAACCCGAGGTAAACTATATTAGCAATAAAGTTCTCTAGGCTAACAGCTTCACCTTTGCTGTTTATTTCTGAATTCTACATCGAAAGGTCTCTGGTAATTTACCTCTGCTAATGAAATTGGAATGTCTGTCAGTGCATCAGTCTGTTTGTCCACACAATATCTCCCAGAAGTTTTCGATGAATTTCAATGAAATAATGATGAATCGTTGACCATGGATTACAGAAGAATTGATTAAATGTTGGGACAGATCTAGGATCTTGTTCTCAATTGAGATATTTTTCATTATTCTATAGCAAAGAACAACAAAAATAACCAAAAAAACAAAAAAAACAACAAAGAGTTAATAAAAAGCCTAGATTTAAATTTTAAGATACAAGTCAAATATGAAGTTTTCTCCTTTGCAATACACTTAATTTCATTTTCCACCCCCCCATACATTTGCTGAAACTTTACAGTGGATCCAGGACATTTTTACAGTTATCTATCCTGTATTGTAGCTATGTTTGAACTGTTATTTTTTTCTATTATTCAGTTTTTTAGTGACAATGGCATCGGCAGACATATACACTCTCTAGTTGAAAGAAAATAATTGTATACATCAAAAGTTATTGAAAAATTTCCTTAGCATCTAACAAAAGAGCCAACATTCTTCCCACGAACAAATTTAACATAGGATCATTTCATGGCAAGTGGACGAATTTTGGGAGAGTACTCAACCATCTCCAACTTGGCTTCCAGGTTTTTATGGGTTTGAAATGAAGCCACCATGAATCTAGGAACAATGACTTCTTAGTTCAATGTAACAACAGCAAAATTATTTTTTTTCTATCCAACAAGCAACTATTACACAATCTGGATCTTTCCAGTTTTTCTACGGCCTGAGATAGAAGGTCCCCAAAAAATAGCCAGATGGGGGAGGAGGGGGATGGCAGGAAAAAAAAAAAAAAAAAAAAAAAGACAATATGCAAGATAAGTTGCACCATTTTTTAAGAACGTATGTTCACACACATCTGGGAATAGTTTTTCAATTTAATGGCTTGATTCTTTCAGTTTCTTAACAGTGGAGGAGATGTGAACTTGGAATTAACCCTAGGTTTAGCAATATAACTGAGTAAGATCCAGTAGTCCGCATCCAACTATTCATCAGGAATCTGGCCAGAGTTGAGGAATAAGTTTTTCTTTCATGACACAGACCTCCTCATTTTTCATTATGTACTGCTGAGATTTTCGGCAAAGGCCACCATCATTAAAGTGGGGGGGGGGTTGTCACATCAGTAAAATATGGGAAGCTGATCTAGCAAATTTCGACACACACTGAATTTCTACAAGATTAAAATCAATGCCTACTTGAAATAACTAGACTTATTGGAGAACCCCCTTTATGCACTGCCATGTAAAATCAAACTCTTCCAGAGATCCTGAACATATTACGCCTTGCAATGAGCACTGTATTTTATTGAACACAAATTAGCTGTAATAATGAAACCACAACATTGTTACAACTCAAAAATAACGAACATACTAACACCTGAATAATGAGTATTGGCAATCTCTCCCAGCTTAACTACTTTTTAGCTCTAGTTAACAAGCTATTCAACAAATCACAGCAAAATTAACGAACACACAACACCTTTCCAAGGGACTAGAATGACACGAGGTATCAACAATCTTCAAAATCACTTTGTACCTCACCCAACTTGTCTCTTGGGGTTCACGGGCAGTTATGCCAGTCAGTTTTTTTTACTAACATCACCATCAAAGAGAAGCTAGCGAGCAAAGGCCTTGTGAGAGAGACATAAAAACAATGCTTGAATTTTTCTCTACTATCGAGTACTTGAGACATTCTTTCAAAAATTGGTCAACCTTTGACGAATTTAAAAACAAGATATGAAGAGCTGGTGTGGAGCACAATCAAACAAGAACAAGCTTGAATTTACAGCGAGAAACTGAACATATTACTGTAGTAATATATTAACCATGCAGTGTTAAAACACAGTAAATAAAATTACTGTATATGCTAGTATAGGGACATTTAATTTTAAAAACGACTATGCAACTATATTGCATCCAATGCATTACTATTACATGGGAACAGTCTATCAAAGCTCAATATAGTTATTTACCCTTGTAAACTAGTCATCTTTAAAACCCAACATATGTGGTTTTCTGTCGCTATTCATTTGATGTATGATCCTTTTCAAAAACGAGATATTTGCTGAGTTCATATCATTGTGTTTTATTAGTTTACTGTTCAAATACAATGTTTCAAGATATGCAAATCAAACTATAGAATTATTGAGGAGTAAGATTTTTTATGATGACCATTTCTATTATCTGTGTTCATAAAAGTTTCAAATTGGTTCAAAAATTTCTCAATTGTTAATAAAAGAGAGAAAGAAAATGAAAATAAAATTTTCAGAAAAGACTGAATAAAAATTCAAAAACTGGAAGCTATTACCATTTTAAATTGAAAATATGATAACCGCCCAATTTTTTTTCTGGCACAAGCAATACAGACTGAAACCACTTCTCAGCTGCTACAGGAGATTCACACATTCCTGTTTTTATTTCAAGCCGAAAATAGAAAAAAAAAGTTCACACAAAAATATCACTTTGGTTCAGTATTTTTATATTTATCAGCAAGGGTAACCGGTCTCTTTATCTGCACTAGATACTTACAACGAAATTGAATTTTTATTTTAGAAAACCAATTTCTATTAGGAAACAGTGGAGCTACATTAAAAGAAAAAAAAAAAAAAAAAAAAAAAAGGTGGGGGATACAACAAAATTTCGCACTGACACGAAGATTCAAGAAGCTTAAGAATTAAAACAATGTCAAGACTAAAAAAATAAAAGGGGGTAGAAAAATAAAAAGGGATATGGTGAATATAAAAGAGCTTGGGAAAAGCGATTCTAGTGCAGTGCAAAACATGTTACGCAACATGTGTGTACTCAACAAGTTGCTGGAGGAGGAGGAGGAGGAGTAATATAAGGCTTAGTGGATAATGACTCAAACACTTGCCTCCATAATTGTCACAGCCAGCAGCAGCAGAAGCAGCAACAACAGAGCAATCATACAGTGTGCCACCTGGGCAATTGCAGACACAAAGGGTAGTAGTAGGTAGCTAGTGGTGCAGACTAGTCAATACTATGAATTTCTTCAGCTGGAAAAATGAAGAATTTTACGTGAGCAGGTAACATTCAAATATGAAAAAGCATACAGACAATAGTACACAAGAGAAACAAAAAAAAAAAAAAATGGGAAAATGTTTGGAGGAAAAGAAAAGCAAAACAAGGAAAATGTTTAAAAACTTAGTATTCTGACTTATTTGATTTTACTCAGTTTTATTAGGTTTCAAGTCCAAAAGCAAATACATGCTTGTCTTTTACACCAGATAGTCATAATCATGCAGTTAAAAATACGGACAAGGACCGGAAGATAAATACAAAGTTTTATTACAGTTAACAAATGTACCAAAGTACCTCAACAAGCAAGATCCAATCCAAGTATCAAAACAGGAAGTAGGTGGCACAAGCTGTTGGAGTTAAGCCCCTTCGAAGCCAATTCTGAACATAAGGATTCCAAGTCAGGAATTTCAATTTCTACGGAGGACAATAACATTTGCTTGTTTGCATTTAACATGAAAAGTAAATTGTGGCTGCATTTTGCCACTTGAGTCAAGGAGGAAATTTATTCACAAGTCTTGATATTTTCAAATCATTAGCAACCTAAATGAAATGAAATCCTGGTTAAGTATTTTCCAATATAAGACGACATATATAGCACATGCAAAGAAAATGACAATTGTAGTATTTTCACCCCAATCCTATTTTGATTTTGAAGCACAAGTTATATGAAGCTAATCCTTTTAGTGACATTTTTCAGTTTCAGACATTTTTAATGTGCAGTGCTAATCAAGCATCACATGCAATACAACATATCAGATTTTAATTATGGTTGATTTGTAATAAAGACACTTTCCAAAGAGTAAAATGCTAACAATTAAACAAAACATTTTTCCTAGAGAAAAATACTCGAAGATAAAACAACATCGACACAAAAGACAAATAGATAACAGAACCAAGCAAGGCCTCAACAGATTTTATCAATTCTTTGAATACTGAACCGTCTAAGTTCTAAAATGAAGCAAATATGTGGAATATTCTGCTGAAATATTTCCGTAAAATCAACTTGACGGACGTACAGAAAGAATACATGAACTTAATTTTCTGTCCTTTTCAAATAGAGAATATGAAATTATTTGTCAAACTTTTTCCATTCAGTATTCAGATATAAAAAACACTTGAATATGAAGAATAATATGATAAATATAATTTCTTAAGAAAAAAAAAGAAAAGAGATCACTGTAAGGGGTGAGGTTTGGTTCAATTCTTTTTCAAAGAATTTTATCATTGATGACCCTTTAATTCATTCAAGTTGATATCAAACTTCTTGTTTCTATCATATTCCAACAAGTTACAACCAGGTTATTGATGATCAAGTAAATTGCAATAAAGGAACATTGATTATAAACTTTGAAACTTTCTGTCAGAATGAAAATTGGGTGATCCTATGCTTTTCTTTACAGATACATGTCAACCCCATGGAATCTACTCTCAAAGAATAGTGAAATAACCTCAGTCCTGAACAAGAAGCTACCGAGAGAACAGGTATTAACTATCTGAAGTGTGTGTTTGTGTATTGAGCATTATGATTACAAGCAAGGGTACCAGGCCTTGTCCAGGTTTATGCGTACTGCAAATGATGTCAAGGTTTTGTTTTTTGTCCCTCAGTGTCAAATCCAATGCACATAGTGCAAATTTCTGGGTCATTGTCCATTCATTCATCCCATATGAACAAGTGATAACTCTTTATGAGGTTAAGATTCAGATAAGTAAAAATGGCAAAATTTGTTAAGGGGAAAAAAAAATTTTTTTTAAAAACACTAACACATACCATTTCCAATAAGAGCTTTTATGTGCTTTCAATCAATGATTTTTCTAGAAATTTGCCAGTTTTGGGGAAAATGAATTTTCAAAGATTTTAGGGGTTCTATTCATAATGCTAGACAGGACCCTTACTTTCCATCCATCATACAAAACTGCAGATGTCAAGTATTGTGTTTCTTTATTACCATCACAGAGTCAATCCCTTTGTGAAGGTTATTTTTTTAAGCTTGATCAACTTAATTGAAATGTTTCACAGAATTCAATGTTTCAAAGTGCAACTTTTTCAAACTAAACATTTTATCGTTGTAGAAAATCCCTAGACTCAAAATCCAGAAAATTCACAAGTTCCTCAGGGTTAGGAAAGAGGCAGAGTTCAGGATCAAGGGTAAGGTTGATTCAAGATTAAAATATATCAATATCTTTTTAAATAACCATATTCAAACAAAACTAAAATTTGATTATTCTATAGAATCAAAAATTTCCTGAAAAGAGAAAAGGTAGAACTGTTTTATTCTTCCATCGTTTTTGTACGAGTCTAATAGTATCGAAGAAGTTCAAATAACAACTTTCACAAGGGAAGTAACTGACCTTAAAATGGGGTGGGGGCCTGCCCCTTCTTCAAAAAGCAAAATTAGGTAAAATCTGAAAAAAGAACTTCGATCCACTCTTATACAGTCAGTTGAGGTCTACAACTTGGGATGAACAGAAATACAGACATCCACACACATAAAAAGATGAATATGTCTTTCCATCAAACTTTGAATACTAACAAAAATATTCAATGAAGACTATGGAAACTAAGTCAAATCTCAATGTAATTTTATGGGCCATAACAGTTAAGGGTAGTTTCTCATTAGCATGCAGACCAACAGCTGATGATTTTTCAAAATCTTTTGTGAACAGGTTAAAAATTGAAGGAAAATAAGAAAAAGAAAATTTGGTTACAATTTGGAAGTTACAGTAAATTCAGTAGATTTTATAAGTGTGCAGGATCACATTTAGCAAATAATTAAAAAAAAATTCTCTTTAGTTTGTGCAAAAGTCAGTTTTCTATCACGCTAAAGTAAAACTGCTGAGATCCAAACAAATGGCCTGCTGATAATCAGTCTGGTGATATACCAGGTTATCACTCCACTAATAGAATGTTATAGAATTGAAGTGACCAATGGACAAGATGATTGTTCACATTTCCAGAGAGTATGACCAAGGATTTAGTTCCATGTCCATTAGGTTCAAAGAGATGGAGAATAGGATGAACTTCTAATCATGAATACAATGATATATTTGTAGATCTCAAAAGTTTTAGATAATTTAGCCACATAAAATATCAATCTCAAATCAAAATACTTAAATTTCCAAATCACTTCAATAACAAATACACTTTCAAGAATTACTTTCCAAATTTCCTTTTCAGATCAATTATTTCCCAATATATATATATATATATATACACACAAAAGAATTAAAAAAAGAAAAAAGATCAATTAGAACAACAACTGAAAAGTTGAAATAGGGAAATGTTTTCATTTGCAAAGAAATAAGAAAGAGTTTCAATTTTTTTTATAATAAAAAAACAGATGATTAAAAACTGAGAATTGATAATCTTCAAATTCAAAGGAACTCTGTCAAACTATTGACCAAGTAATAAGTAATAATAAGCTATTACAAGATAAACATAGTAACAAAGTTTCAAAATCTTATACATGTTATTTATAAAAGTATCGATTTCTACAAAGTACAGTCATAGATAATATATTAGGACCAGGGCTCTGGATTTTTTCATTTCATTTTCTTTATTGTTTTTTGCTACTGTCCCGGAAAACAAATTCAACTGTCCCACAGGAAATGTAAACCACCCCCAAAACAAAATGTTTCTTTACTTTGTTATTACCATAAAGAGTAGTTAGTAACACAATAAAACACTATTAAAATGTTGGGAGAAATTAATAATCAGGATTTGCAACTATAGATCATTTATTTAATTGTCAATATAGTCCTCTATAACTATAAATTGAAAATCTTCAGGGAGTGGACTAAACAAGATATTTGAGGATGTCATTCCGAGCTTTGGAAAACAGTGATCTACAATTTTCACCATTTTCTGACATTTCATAGAACATGCAATACACATCTTATTAAGAACTAATCGATTAATCAAGAAAATAATAAACAAATTAATCGTTAATGAAAAGAATTGTTATTTGCTGCCTTCGTTAACTGTGAAAAACACATATATAATAACTACAACTACTAAGTAAATAAAGAGAATTCTGCACCTCATTCTTGGTTGTAACATTGAACTATGGTTGCCACATAGTTGGAGACTTTTAGGTCAAAAACACTGCCTTATGCCAAAATAGTTTATAAAAATAAATACTCCACAAAACTCCAAAAGGGAAAAATTATTAAAAATACATCTACAACAAAGTTGGCTTACCATAATAAATCCTATAAGTCCTAAGGCAAGGGAGCCCAAACTTTTTATACCATTGACCACTTCAAACCTTATCAACTCCCAGGTACGTATAAATAAAAATTTCAAAAATGAGTGAATAAGTGAAAAAATGCTAATAATCAAGTTAAAATGCAGTTGAATTGGTGTTTGTAAATGGCCAAGTTGAATTCTTCTGGTGAGACATGAAATTCAATGATTTATGAGCTGCATACTCCAAGCATTGCTAAAGCTAGTTCACAAAATTTTTTGGAACAGATTCTCCTTCAGTAGCATGTGATACAATTACCTTGCTGAGTGCATTTAAGCCAGCACTGTTGAAGAAAAAAATGGTCAAAGTTTCAGATAAATGGAAGACAAAATTTTTCATATTTTCAGCTTTATTCCTTTTTCCAAATCTAATAATAATGACACAAAACTATCTAAATAATTGAAAAATATTTCATTTTCTCAAAAAGGCAGTTTTGTGTCTATATAATTTAACCATTGAAATTCATCATGGATACACAAAAGAGAACAAAAATCTCACTTGGCCACCAACAAACAGTTCAATTGCATGTCTACTTACATTGTTTCCAATTTAATGATCATATTTATCCCTATAATTGTTTATTCTATTTACTGTCAAGGCCAAATGATAAATCCACTGCAAAATATTGGGTGTAATTTAATTTCAAAGTATCATAATGCATTTTTAGTTATTTCTGTCAGATTATACATCCATTTCACCAAAAAAAAAATGGGTGAGAAAAAAATAAAAAAATAAAATAAAATAAAATTTAATATATATATATATATATATATATATGATACAAATCAGGCTACTATATATATATATATATATATATATATATATATGATACAAATCAGGCTACTATATATATATATATATATATATATATATATGATACAAATCAGGCTACTATATATATATATATATATATATATATATATATATATATATATATATATATATATATATATATATAGCTGTACTGAAGAGTTGTAATATGATGAAACAGCAGTCTGTGGATGACACCGTTAACGCTACCCCCTTGGGAGGGGGCGTTGAACACACTCAGATAGGTCACTGCAAAAAAAAGCATCTACGCAACACTCTTCTAACTCTTGAATTGAACACTCTGGTAGAGGGTGAATTATGTGAAAAAAAAATTACCACTCAGTTTGGGCCTACTGTCCGTCCTGTTCTGCGTAGGGCAGGGGTAGAATACCGGACTCTAAGCTAAGATCCTAGCGACACTTGTGTGGATATCAAGTCTGTAGCTACACTGAAAAGTATTATGTCTGTGAATGACACATACATATATTAGGATGGGGATTCGCTACACCAACATGTTTATGTTTCTTCCCCCGTCTGGGCCTCTTCAGGTGAATGATTAGGTGTATTTTAGATTTCTGTTTGGGAAATAGTTTGCAGGTGTTACTAGGTAGGAGAAGTTTTCTCTTGTTTTTTTTTTTTGGTTTGAAAGATTTGTAGTTCATGCATTTTTGCTGTTGGTTATAAATTACATTCCGGGGGTACGGTGTGGGTGCCAGAGTTATCAGTAAATGGTTGCTGGTTCAGTGTGTTCTATATAGGAATGTTTTATTTTTACTTAGATATCTTGGATTCATTTCCCCATGCTAGGATCCCTTATGACCATAGTGGGTTGTGTGATTCTTGGTATACTTCCTCTTGTCTATGTTGATAAGGTGGTTCCTTGGGATGGCTTTGTGAATATAATATCTATGTTAGTTATTGTTGGTGTATTTATGTGTGAGTTATTAAGTTATATTGACTAATGAAAATTTTGAGCAGTGCCAGCATTTTAACCCTATTTCATTTTTTCTGTTGAATAAATCCGTTTCAAGTTTTTTTGGCCCAAAAAGTGTTCCAAATTTCTCATTAAGGCATAGAGTTTCCATATTTTCCAGTTGGTTTGAAATTTTTTTTTGCCCATTTTCCTATAATATTTTATATTTTTCATCAATAAAGGATGATAGATGGTTGGCTAATCCAAGTGTAAAGGGTGTTTTCGATATTCCTACATAATATTTCACTTCTAGGGGTTTCTCTTGGGTTGATATTTCAATTTGATATACAATATTTGATTTGAGACATTTGCTTTGCAGAGGGCAACTATTTTAGTTTGTGCAATTGCAGTCTTGTTTATTCATGTTTACTTAGTATTCATTTCAATTACTCTATGTTTCGTGATGAGTGTACTAAAATTTTCAATACAACTAAAGCTAATTTTCAGTTTGTTATTGTAAGATATTTTACTTTATGTGTTGCTGGGGGGGGGGGTCTTCAAATGGATAAATATTATACCCAAGTTAGTTTTTACTTGTAGGTTAAACAGTAGTGTATCCTAGATTATTTTTCTACCTCTATTTTTTTTTTTGTTGCAGCTTTGTTTTTTGCAATAGGATTTCACTTTTTCATCATATTTGAAGTTTGTTCCGGTGAAACCACTATTCTTTAAGGTTTTAGAATAATCATTTCTAACTCTTTTTTTAGATATTATTTCATTGGGGAGTTGTGTATCAGTCTAGTTTCTATAGATTTGGGGATCTTTATAATGATTTTATTCAGGTGGTTAGAGCTAGTATTGATGTATTTAATCAGAGTTTTCTTTTCAATATGGTTCATAGATGGTGTTGTTTAAATTGAAAGTAACATCTAAGAGTAGAATTCTAACATTAGCCTTGATTTCAACTTTTATGTTCAGTTTTCATTTTCTTTTATGATATATATAAAAGGAAAAACTCCCATCTGATAATATCCACAAAAAATTTCCCAAACAGGAATCAAGAACATACCTAATCATTCACCTGAAGAGGCCCAGATAGGGCAGAAATAAACATGTTTGTGCAGCAAATCCACATTTTACTATATTTCCAGCTCTACTCTTAATCAACTTAACATTCAAAGTTGAATGTATTGAGCACTCTATGAAATAAACCCATCATACATTGCATTACATTACGATATATGGCATACCTGATTTGTTCACACACGTCTGTGTTTGTATTGTTGATAATGAAAATGACAATTGGAAGGTTAAGAGAAAAACTCATGAGATAAGTATTACTCTTTAAGATTTTTCATTATTCCAGAGTCATATTTTGATGCATTTCAACAAGAAATGCATAGAAATATGCCCACTGAATGATAAAAAAATTTCCAGATACAACATCTATCTTTTGAGTTTTCTCTTCACCTTCCAATAGTCATTTTAATCAACATTATATATATTTTAATTGTCTCTTTTATTTATGCACCATTTTTAACATTGAGTGAGCGATGGTGATGGTATGAAACTGTACTATTTCCAATCAGGACCACATCCGCTCAACTGTATCAAAAGAGTTTGCACTGTCCTGTTTTTTGTTACAGACAGCAATATTTTGGCTGTTTTCCACATTCATAATTAATTAATGCTCAAAGGTTAATACATTTTCAAAAAAATTTTTCAAAAAAGATAGAATTGACTTCATAGGAATTACCATACTTGATGAAATGTATGCTTTTAAATTAAACAAAACAAAAAAAAAAAAAGCTCAATTTAAGAAGAAACAAACAAACAAAAAAAACAAAAACTTTTTTTTCTCTCAATTGTCTGCTGTATCGATGAAAATTCCAATTGATCTCAGAGGACTCATCTTTATGTTTTTGGTGAAATAATGAATTCTGTGTGAAAACAGAGCAAAATCTTATGATTCACAAGATGGGCCCAGTTTCTCAAGTTTAATTAGTCTATACAAATTCTAGTAGACAATTCTCTACAATCTCATTTTTTCTCCAGCTATCCCTTTCTCATTTTCTTTTTGTTTTCCTCTCTGATTATAGCATTCACATCCCCATGTATGATGGTAAAATCAGTTGGAGAATCCCCATTGATGTTTGAATTTTTCGATCAATTTCTTCTTTCCAGAGAAACCCATTTCTAAAATAAAGATTCCCCCGCAGCAACCAGAAGGGTCATTAAATTGATTCAATGTTCTTTTCTTTTAAAGAAAATGGGGGCAGCTGATTTTTTTTGTGCTGCCTATGATATTCATCGGGTTACGTCATATTTGCATGAATATTTCTTTCAATATCAGTTCTACGGTTTAGTTGGGCATCACCTTGCAAAGGACATCATTCTCATATAAAAAAAGTATAGGCCTTGATCAACGACCAACCTCACTTGCTTGGATAGTGATAAGTGAACGTACAATTTTAGACATGGGTTTGTTCCATTTTAGTTGGTTTTCATTAATAAAAAAATAAAAAATAAAAATAAAAATATATACGGCCGAACCAAGATGCCCATGATTCAACTAGAGCAATGAATCTGAACAATCCCTTGTCCACAGTAGTTTAGTAATATCTATAACCAAATTGTAAAAATAACTAAACACCTTTACAAGAATAAATGGTGTGGCTAATCTTATAATGGCATTTTTTTTTTTTAATTAACCACAATTTTTACACATGTATGAGCAGACCTCCACACTTTACCTAACTTTCCTATTCTACAAGAATCAATTCATGTACTGGTAAAATCTACAATACCCTGTACTCACTGATATTAAAAGCCAATAAAAGAGCAACTCTCTGGTACTAGCAGCAAGTGGTTGTGAATGTAGCAAAAATATACATTCAAATCAGATGCTCCACTATAATCTTTCAAACTGTTTTTATTTAATTGAGGAAAGAGAAAGAAGCTTGCAGCAACACAGGATGAGCCAATTTTTCCTTCCAGAGATAAGAGGAAAAAACCGTTTAACTTATGAAAAGTGCCATAATGCCAGGATTTAGTCTTGCAACACAAGAGCATACAATGAGACATAACAAAAATGGCTAGAGCTAGAGACTTAATAAAAAGCCAAGGGAGGGAAAGAAAAAGAAATAAATTTTTAAAAATGAAAAAAAAAAAAGAAAAAAAAAAGTCAAATCTATCCACAACTAATTCTATATCCAGGTCCTGGTAAAGATATGCAAGTTTCTTTGCACATTCAAAAGTGAATTCTATAAACAAGATTTTCTTCCAGATGATAACTTGAACCTTCATTTTCCTAAAGAAAAGGACACATAGTGGCACCAGAATGGTCAGTTTGGGATATGGGCTCATACTGATGAGTTATATGATATGGTTGATGCCTTGGTGGAAACATATTTATGAGATAAATCAAGGAAGCCATGTTTTTTTTAAAATTCTAACAATATATAATACAATACCTCTGATCCAATTGACAAAAAGATTTCAACAAATGTATATTTCCTGGGATGATTAATAAAAAAGTGACTGTGTGAACAAATAGTGTGATCATTAGCTCTACATTCTCTATAAAATTTTAAGGGTTGTAGTCGAGCAATATGATTCTGAATGCCAGGGTTTCAATGCTCCAGCAGTCTAGATATGACATCAATCAATTGTTCAATTGAAGATTTTCAGCACAGAAATTGAAGATGGTCTCCAACATCGTAATTGTTAGCCTCTAAACAGATAAATTTCCCAAACCATGACCCTCATTCAAAGCAATCAATTCAACCGAGTGATTTTTTGTACAGGAGTCCCAAAATTCAAATTATGCTCTTATGAAAAGTGCCAAGAATATCACTCTAAAATAGATAGTTTCTGGTTCATCAATTTCTGTATTTTTTTTTTAAATATAAGGTTTGATCAGATACTTTTAGCACCCTAAGACATTTTATTGTTTTTTTCAATAATTTTTATCAGGAAAAAAAAAAAAACCCTCATCATATCTCATAAATCTCAAACTTTTGGATGGTTTTACCGAAAAGTTATTTGGCTTAAATTATCACAATTTATAGGTATTCATAGATTATTTTTTTTTGTAAAATCTGGGCTAATTCAGATCAGAAGAACATAGTTGGTTTGATCACCCATTCACAACACCAAATATTTCAAATCTACATTTGGATGGAATCAAGCTTTAAATGATCTGATGATGTACCTGATCGTATTTGAGATTTTTGAACTTCATAATGATATAACTTTAATTTTAAACCAGCTAGGAACTGATTTTTTTTTTTTAGCGTGTTTTGGGAAATTCTATGCAGATTAAATATAGACCAGATCATGAAGGAGAAAACTTGAGATTTTTTCCTTAGCTATTTCCACTTCTGGGCCCACTGTATGATGCATGTACAATGACAGAATATATCAAATTTCTATCTAGTGTTTTGAGCTACACAAGATTGACATCAAGGACAAGAAAAATATAGTACTGAATTACCCACTCTACATGCAAGACCATATTTAAATGATTTTTTTTTTTTTTCCCAAATCGAGCAGCAAATCTTTCTCTATTTTCTTAATCTCTCAACTTGTTAAGACGTAGTGAACAATTATCATGCAACTTGAGAAAGAATTTGACTACTGTTTGCATGACATACACCTCATACACGAGAAAGTCATAAAAATCAACTCTTGAGCTTTACATTGGCAGTGAAAGCCAACGGGCTTTTAAGTAGTCTACTGGTTACTTCAAAGTTACTTAGTAATTGATTCAGGCTTGTTTGATTTAAATCAAAAGTTTTTCAATCACAGATTTAAATCACAATTTGGTGTTTATCTGTAATTTCAGGAGGGAAATCAAGTGTAAGACATACTCAATCAAATATTAATTTCTGATCACCGACTGAATAGAAAATTCTCACAAAACACTTTCACTATAAAATCTCAGAATTATATAAGAGACAAATTTCTTGTTCATCATGCATAATTATCTACAAGTTCTCCAGCATAAGCAGTTTTTGCATTCATTGCTTTAAATAGAAATAAATGTTTTGCTGCTCTATCTATACCAAGACAGTCCATTCAATGCCAGAAGATGAGGCCACTGCTGACAGGAGTAGTTTTACGGTACAGACTGCTCAACAAACTTGCATGTGAATTTCATCATTCAATCACCGATTCAGTACTGCTTACCGAGTCCAAAAACTCAAATGTCAGGAAGGGAGGGGACATGAAAGGGGTATTCCTCATTGGTATACTCCATTGCTACAGTAACTTCTTCCTTGCTCGGGGCCTTTTCCTCAGAGGCAAGAAGGTGGGCTTTGGTGATGTTTTTTTTTTGTTTCGGCCAGGAGCGTTGACAAAATTCTCACATAATCCTTTCTAAAGATCAACCGCTTCAGCAATGGTGCATCTAGGGCTTCAGCGATTGGCTATAGTTGAGAGAGCTGTTTTTCTGCAGATTGGATACCTCATTTATGACTTGAAGATCTATCTTGTCCCTGTTTGCTTCACTATTCTGAAGGAGAATTGGCCAGTTGTTGATATAAACCTTCAGGGTCTGCGAGTGTCCTGTGGTATGACAAGACATCAACCACCTTGACATTACTTCACATTATGATTATTTCTAAAATATTTCATCACATGCTCTCTTACACTAAAAACTCCCAAATGAGCCAGCAAATTTAAAAAATATGCTGAACATCCATCAGTCAACACTTCTGATAGTAATTTTTTTTTTAAAAAAAAGCAGATTTCTAGAAAAGAATCTGATTTTGTTGATGCAAATGAGCCACTTTTAAGTAAAAGGAAATGAATTGAAACAAGTTAGAAAGCATAGAATTAAAATTATAACATCCACAATGTCAGAAAGAATGGTGTTACTCAAGTCAAGTCAAGTTAAGGATTTATTTACTGACTATTCAGCCATCTTCTCTCATGGATTCACATCCCTTTTCCAAGCAGTTACACCACTTCCACATAGAAGAGATGTTCAATCAGGATCATATCAATAAAGGGATCCAACAACTTACTACCATGAGAGGAGGAATAAATGTTCAGATATTATGGGAGAATATTTTAACTGAATAGGATTTTCCTTATTAGTTTTATTTCACGTTGAACAACCAAATATTGGAAGTGAGTAGATTGTTGGTAAACAAATGATTTTGGAAAAATGTTCTTACTTCAAGCCAAAACTACAAAATTTCATTTGCACACATCCAACCCTTTTGAAATAATCTTGAACAGAATGTATTATATACGAAGACAGGTTCACTACAAAGAAGATGAAAAAAATTGCAACACGATTGATTCGTATTTTAGAACTGAAAAGCAAGACGTGAAAAGTCTGCTTTTACCAAGAGAAAAGGGTCAACAAAAGAGTGAGATTGTGGAATAAACAAATAAAGAATTGTACAGATGGAGGTTTTACTCTCTCTATAGAATTTATATGAGTCACATTTTCAGAATGACAATGGGGTCAAGTTTGACTAAAACAATGGACACTGCAAGCAAGTCAACTAACTACTATTTGATGAGAGGGATTTTATTTGAGGGGCCAAAAGTTATAAAGTTTGAAACACCTATACATATATAGTTAGCTCATTAATGCCTTTTCCAACTTGCTCAAAGGATAGTATTTGGCTCAGAAGAAACAACTGATGACTACAAGATGTTGCAATTGAAATAGAAATACCCTTTACAATGCTGACAAGCACCTTACACAGGATTTGAACAATTTCAGCTAGATTTTTATCAATAAATCTCTTCCAAGATTCAACCACAATTGTAACGATAAAGCCAAAAAAATACCAATAAGAACAATCTCTTTTCAATTAAAACTGCATTAAGATAGCACTCACAAAATGTCTAGAGACCAAAGTATTGTAATTACAATTCAATTAGTCAGGTAACAGGCTATAAGCAAATGGTAGACAGTAATTCCTACTTTTCTCTTCCTATAGAATTCCTCCTTACAACAAAAGATAAAAAAAGAGATATTGATAGAGAAAGTCTGGTAATTATCAATATCGAACACAATTGAATTTGAAATGGCTCCCATCGAAAGATAGATATTCATGATACATAAAATCTTAAAATTGAATAAATTGCTTCTTCACAGATAGTATGTTTCAACTATCAAACACAACATTTAAATGCATAACACTACAAACAAACTAAAATCTATAGATTAATCCTCCAAGAGGTGAGGAAATATCAGGTAAGTGAAAAAATATTAAAACCAAATTCACATTCTAACGTGTTGAACAAAATATAGTCAAACTGGAACCAGCATAATTTCCTTAGGATCATACAGATCTCCAGCAAATTCAAATTATGACATGTATTTGAAAAAAATAGCATAAACGAAGACTAAATTAATTGCAAAAACAAACAAGTAAATGAAGTTCATTCCCAATGTTAATATTCATGATTAATACAAGCTAAATTTTAGAAAAATTAAAAATAGACAATAAAAATTTGAAAATACACAAGATATTTTGAGATGGAGTATTGGCAGCTTTGTTTGGCCCTGTAATATGAATTCTCAGAGAAGTATGTGTACTATTTTTCAAACTAATCTGTGAATACTGTCATCATTCGCTACAGTGCCATGCTTAAAGAAAAAAAAAACACCAACAAAGCAAGACTTGATTTAACTTGATGTGTGCTGAAAGCAAAGCTTTGCTACATTTTAATGAGGATAATTTCTTTGGAGTCCACTCAATTCAATTAAAAAAATTGTAATGAGGGAAAAAAAGAAGATTGAGAATGAGCACACACCCTCAACCCTCACATCTAGGCACTCTTCGATAAGTCACAAGAAATCAATGCTTTCATATTAATTATTGAACATTTTGGTAATGAAGGAACATTATCTACATCTGGTACTTAACTTTTAAATACAAAGAGATATTTCTTTTTAATCGATGAAAATTGTTCAGTGCCTCCTACAACACAAAATCAGAACAGTCAAAGCTATGTTGGATTCTTTGATGCAAATAACTGAGAGAATTATTTCCCCTCTTTTCTTCTCGTTGTGGTCACTGGAATAAAATAAAACGTATTTAACGTAATTCAAAATAATTGCCATTAAGACAAAAAAAAGCTTTGGTATTTTGTTTTTGTGTCCAATAACGATATTCTTCAATAATTAAAAAAAATGATTAGGAGATACGATTTGAATTTTTTTAAAAGGATTAAAAAAAAAAAAAAAAGCATTTTTTTTTCAATTTCAGAACATGTTTTAGCAGGAGAGAAAATTGTAAATAGTTTTCGGAATAATTGAACATAAAATATTTTTCCTAGTCAGATTGCCAATATTACAGATTATCCACATCCTCAAACTAATTATCAAACATACAGAGGTTTAAGGAAAAATTGTCATTATAAATCACAATTATTTCGGTTACAGCCAACTTAACTATCATCCTAAATGTCTGAACTAGTCGTGTCGCAGCTGTTAATAGAAACCAGTTCATTTTCTTTCATCTCATTACTTGATCTAATTTATCTTGCGTACACACACACACACATTGATTTTTCTTTAATGTAAATACCGTCAATAGCAAACATGGATACATGTTGCAAGAGTAAAAGCATCTGATGATGACAGTGCAGGTCTGACACTAACATTTAGGGCTAAGAAAGACATATAATAAGAAGATGAAATACACTTTTGGCTACAATTCAGTTTTACTAAGACATTAATCTAATGAAAATGAAAAAAAAAAGCCTCGATTATTCGAAGATTTTTTTTAATTCTCTCCTTTACGGACATATTCATCCATTTGATTTAGTTACTCGGAAGATGAGAATAGTGATACGCTGCACAGTCTCAGCTATTTAAAAATCATATCAGTTTCAGTCATATACAATTGCAGAATGATTCAATAGTAACATTATAATACCTTCAAGAAAATCGATCTCGAATAAATATATTTGGTGGCTAAGATCGTTCGGCATCAGCATTTATTAAAGAAAATCAACTTTTGAAAAATACAAATTGACATGACGAGAGTATTACTCACCACACCACTGAGCGAGTGGGCCTCACGTATAAAACTAAAGAATATGTGCGTAGTTCAATAGCTCTGTGGATTTCAATCAATAAACACGATGATCAAAACTTGAATATTGAAGTCCATCCACGAGAGATGCATAGACTTATCAGAGAAAATTAACTAAATAGATCATTCTTGATAATAACACGACTTCGTTACATCAACCTGATAGATGCTACTACTATCACCACCACCATTTACTCCTACTACTTTTAACTTGAACCACTACGATTAACTTTCATTCACCACAGTGTGGGCTGTTGTTGCATTGCAAGGCATGTTTATTGTTGGTTTCTTTTTTTTTACGAGCAATAAGAGAAGTCAGCATATTTAGGAGCAGGTAGTAGTAAGTCATTTATAAGGTGAACATGGGGAAATGATTTCCAGAAAATAAACCAATTACTTGTAACTTGTTGGCAATTTATATGAACCATGTAATCAGTATTGTATTTCAACACTAATCTGAATTAAATTGCCTGTCTGCTACGGTCTTCAGTACAAACCCTCGCGCACAAAATGGTAATAAAAATGAATTTTAAACAATATTTTGCGAAATATAAACACACCTTATACACTAATATTCTATGTGAATAATTCAAACAGCATACCGTGAGAAAGTCAATGGTCAAGTTGGTAGGCTACGCAATGAAGTAAAACAAATAAATTGACGTTCCTTTCGCCGAGGGAACGTGGACGAAGCAGCAGCAGCCTAGAATAAAGTCCAAGTCATCATGTGCGATTTAAAGAAAAACCCTTTCAGCGAGACATGCAATCCAATTAAAGAAATAGCCCATTTGAACAAGATAGATGACACATACATAATGAGGTTTCATTAATAATTGTCTATCAGGAGAATAGATTTTGATCATCAATGGAACCAGCCTTTGTTAAATGATCTTCCTATTGTACCTTTTTGGAAAAAAATCACTAAAATTAAAACAATCGAGCGTTATTTGTAGCACAAGCAGATATACCTGATTGGCAAAATAAATCTAAATTACGATTCGAAAATCACAAAAAGAATCTTAAAAACCAAGAAAACAGACAATGTGAAGGCTGAAGCTAGCATTTGTCTTCTTCCAATATGTTCCAGTACAAATTTCTTACAATTTCGTCATATCGACTTCGGTTGCAATAAATTCACAAAAATAAAAACATACGTAGTTCCATAAGATCTTTTGCAGAATACGGGAAGGGTTTTCAAACAGAAAACCCATCAAAGTTATTACCTCGTGGCTCTTTGTCTCCCGTTCTTTTGGTGAAAAAGAAAATCCACAAGACGTGCAAACGTAGTGACTTCACAAGACGAGGATCAGTGTTACACGTCCTCAAAATTCTATGAAAAATCCTTCAAAAAGCACCTTCTGACGATTGTTTACTACATATGATATGTTCAGTTAATACTTCTGACAACGGTAGAGCCTTACCCTTTTCGCGATTCTACTAAAAAAAGAACGATACAATTATAAACATGAAAATCAAGACTAAATTAATGGGGAGTAACTGAAAATAACACGGGGGGGGGCAGATTTTCTAGCCTTTCCCGAGAATGGTTTACAACATTGGTGACAACATTGGTTACAACATTTTTGAGGAATCTGGGGTTATTTCCATTCACATTCATAAACTGATGTTCTTATTTTCGAAGTTCTGGCTAGTCTTCAACTTATAAAACTCAGGACACAAAATCCTGGAGAAGATGTGCACACAAATTAAATTCATATTGCCACATTACAATAATTCTCTCGGGTGTTGATTAAACAAATTGGTTCGTTTACTCGGCAAATAAAACACTAATATATGTTATTCCAAGAATTTTGTTTCAAGCAGGAATTTTAATTGATAAAAACACTGAAAGCCCCAATGAGAAGAAATTGCTTAGATCTAAAAACAGCGATAGAAAGATTACATATTCTATACCAAACCACACAAACAAACCTGACCGGTAATTAATTGACTTTAGTGTGACCCAGCGTGGAGAAACTTAACATTTAACCCTAATAAGACAAATGTTACAATTTTATAAAACTACTTCAATTTTTTCAGACGGAACATGTTCAATTATATTACCAAGGTTATTAAATTTGGGTTGATAGCACGAATGTAATTTTTAATTTATCATCCAGTGTTCATCCGGGAAGCGATAGTTTTAATGAACGGGGAAAGAAGAAGTTCTAATCTAAAGGAGATATAATATATTTACAATAATTGAATGATCATAGAAAAGAGATGTAGATGGTTAAATACTAAAATAAACAAACAAATGATATTGATTTAATGCAGTGTGATGAAGAAAAGGCCAATATGGCTGAACACAGAAAGGACAACATGATCACGTTGAGGAAAAAGCGCGCTTCTTCTTGGAAGAAAAGAAAAAGAGGAAATATATCAAGAGACAGAAAGAGAGACTTATTTAAACAAAAAGAAAGTGAAATAATCACATTTACGGGGAAAGAGATTGAAAAGAAAATGCATAAGAATCAGAGAGAGGAAATATCTTATCTCCCTTCAAACACAGAAGACAGGGGAAAATAACGCAAAGACAGTAGCCACTTTACACCGCCTTAATTTTTTTCCAAGTAAAACCAAAATAATCAATAGTCATTTTCTCGATATTTGCATAGGCTAACCTGCAGAGCATTATATATACAAGATACTTACATTTAACGACCGAAAGTCTTCAACTTTTCCCCACAAAAGATCGAAATATACCTTTTTGCTACAGTTCAATAATAGTGAACTCAACGTAGCCATAAGCCGGGAAGAATCGCCGGCGAGGATTGGTTGAAGTTTTTGGCCAATCAGTGCCGATGTCACAACCAAATGAACTGCTTTGGTGTCAAGTCCGACTTCAGCAAGAAAACACAGGGAGATAATAAATAAATTTATTTATTTTCCACGATAATACAATGCTGTAAAATATCTTATATTTTTCGAAATATATAGTGATTCTATTCTTTATTTAACAAGACCAAGAAATAATTATCCATCTTCAGAATATTTGTATTTTTTTGTATAGCTGATATTTCGTAATTGAATTTATATGATGACTATATTTTACTGTCCATTTAAATCTTGTAAAATTTTTTACAGTAAAATTATTTTAAAACTATAAAACAATTCAATCAATCAGTTGTAGTAGTTCGTAAAACTAAGTAAAGTAATAACCATAACTGAATTAAGGTCTTCCTTTTTTTCTTTTTTTTTTAATTTCTTGAAAAATATTGGATGTTGACCAAACACTATCATTATTTAACTAGTATGTTGTGACTGCCACTAACTTGCACTCTCACACCTGCTGCATGTTCACACCAAAAGAGACCAGAGACAAATAAATCTTAGGAAAAAATAAGTCACAATTTTTTTTTCCAAAATTAAGAAATTAAATACTTATATTTATTTGTTTTATAGAAATGAAAGAAGTGATATTTTATAGTAATATTTTAATTTATTCTTAAAAACAATTTCAATAAAAGATATTCTAATATATTTTTAATATCTTTTTTATCATCAAACTTCATTAAAATATCTCTTAATTTGATAAAATCATTACTATGAATTGAATGAACTGATTTGTATTATTACTTTAAATTGAATGAAATCCATTAATTGTTTTCTATTAATCTCTCTTGTGAAACTAACTCATCAGATGGACCTACTGATGGACTTATCAACGGCGATATGTTATTCCTTTTTTTTAGTTTCAGGAAGTGTATATTTTCATATCTTCCCATAGGGATGAGATATGGCTGAAGGCATTTCAATGTGGTATCCCATCCACACTGTGCATTGATGAGTGTAAAAGATTGCCTATTTCCATCAGCGTATTGCCACAGGTGTCAAGATTTGCTTGCTTGACCCACCCTGTTGCTGCATTTGGGGGGACGCAGATCCCAAGGAACTAAGCCCGGGTTAACCTACCTGTCTTACTCAGAGATAAGACAGTCAGTAACCACTGGGACTCAGAAGAGCCAACCAAAAAATGGTTTAGTAACTTTGAATTTTAAGCAAAGTCAATAAATGTGATATCATTAGCAGAGTAAAGACAGAGTAAACATTGGCAAGATAAGAAACAAAAGAAGTTCCTAACAGATGCGCAACAATAGATAGGGTGAATGATAAACTCATGGGGATAAAGTTATTGTCATATCTGCAACAGGCTGGCTGCAACAGTTCATGCTTAACAAGATAAACTGAGTTTAGTCAAATTTTTGTGGCTTCCCAGCACAAAACTGTCAACAAGTAATGTGAGATGGAATGGACAAACTTATAAGAAAAGTTAAATACGCTATCTACAATATTTTTATGAGACATTGATGAGGGTTTCTGCAGTTGCAATGTATTATGTTATCTTTATTTTGCTTTTTTTATGATTATTCTATTGTTGTGTTTTTTATTATTTTAGTTATGTTGTCTGTACATGAGTAGCTTATTTTCAAAGTGTTTTTATTGAAGAATCAGTGCAAGATATTTTCTCTAGGGAAGTGTTTGATTATTAGGTTTAGAAACCCTAATCAATATCTAATGAAACTATTGTACCCAAATCAATGTAATTTAAAGAGCAACCATAAATTCCATAGAAGAACCATACAGTACTAAATTCTATATAGGAGCTTCGAAGACAAGTTTCAAAATCTGATCCAGCAACCATAAAAAATCATTCAACAATGAAAGATACCAAAATGACACCTCTTGTCCAAATACATATATATGGAGTTTTTAAAAAAAAAAAAAAATAAAACCTTTGTGATGAAATGGGAATTTTTAAAGTCAATGCCAATATGCAAAAACATCACTCAAAAATGCCTACTATGCCCAGGAGAAAAATTTCACATAATTGAATTCATAAAAGAGAAATCATTAACGAATTGATCGGGGATCGTAAACACCAAAAAAAATTCCTACTCAGAAACTATGACAAAAAAAATTCTAATAACTAGATTAATATCAACAAAATCAAAATACTAACTTGACTATAAAAACAACAAAAAGAAATAATAAAAATAGATAAATGCTCATTAAAATAGATAAAACTATCAAAAAATCAAAACAATAACACTTGAAAATAACTAAACAATATCATAACAATTTCAATTTTGAGCAATTCTATTAAAACTAAAAAATACAAAAAACAAATAACAACACATTGTGAATTTTAAATATGAACATAACAGTTAAAGGGAGATGATTAGAATTCAAATCAGAGACATGATACGAAATGAAACAAAACATATTGAAAGTAACTACCAAAGTGGGAAAAAAACAAAAGTAATTTAAGAAAGAAAAAAAATCCTACCAGAAAATCAAAAGGATTGTGAAACAGATCCCTTGTAGGTATCCATCACTATGCAAGCTCATACTAGCTCTATTTTTTTGAATATTGAACACTCTACCTATAAGAACCTCATTACTCACAGTATAGATTGATAAATTACAAATAACAAATGGGCTAAGAATTACAAAAATTGAATATGGTTTGAGTGCTTTTACTCTGTGAGCTCTTGATAGAAAATGAGTGTAAGGAATCCAGTAGGTCTGACTGTGGAAATAACTGGCATGACAATGAATTCTATATTTTGTTATGGAAAAAAGCTGAAAGATAGAATTATATAGATTAAAGATCTACTAGAAAGAAGTAGGCTGTCTTCTGAGACCCTGGTGCGCAATCACTAGCCTTCATGGATAATAAGATAATTGAGGGTGGCCAGATCCAAAGTGGGCTGAATCCTCAGAGTAGTATTCAGTGTCCCTGGAGTTGGATTAGGTGGGCCAAGTGAGTTGGATGATCATTTACTGTGAAATGAATAGGATAACCACTAGAAGATCATATCAAATGGTTCTGATGATGAATATTGTACATAAGAAACAAAGAGTATTTTTTAAACAAGAATGAATATGGAATGAGAGTCATTAGCTCTCATACATTTGATATATTAAACAAATTATAAAATCAAGTCAAAATAAGCATGTACCACTATTCTTTAATTATTTTTGTCTTTTCACAAACTAAATTCTTCTAATACCCTGTGACAAGACAAGCTGATTGCAGATGAAAAATGGAGTACAGTTCAAACATAAGAGGAAGCAAACCAGCTCAAACCCACTGAAATAATTGGATCAACACATAATGCCTGAAAGGGCTTTGGGTAGCAGAGCCCATATTTTTTGTCTGAATGGGACAAGTATTATGAAAGAATGAAACTTGGTCTTTAATAACATTAGTGGTAGTACTTTTCCCCTGCGCTAAGATCTCTTATGTTCCAGATTGTTATGAAGTACTATTACAGTCTAGAAGATTCTTTTTGCTAAACTTGGATGGAAACCACACATATTAAATCAACTAATACAACCAAACTTGTGTTAAGGATTTTCAGTGTTTGGTTTGGATATTTTGAGTACGTTGTCTATCTTCTGTGTCATATGACGTTGATTATCCTCAAGTAATGTTTTAATTGGATCACTATCAACCTGAACTGATCTACTTAACTAAGGAGCATTGTTCAGCAAGAAATCTCCAGCATGAAACTTTGCAAATCACTTTTGTCACATTTGATCATTTACAGTACCTTCTCCATAAACTAATTTTTTTTTTGTGTTTGAATCACATTATTACACTTCTCAAAAATAAAAAATTACATCGTATTTTGAAAATATTTGTTCCATCGCTGTTGCTGGTTTCAGATTATTCATGTGTTCTGGCATTTATATCTATCTATCTATTTATCTATCCCGACTTCGTTCAGCCACTAGTGTTCATAATAGAAGCTTGGAATTTCACACACACACTCCTTTCAATGAGTAAGGAAAATTCCCTTCTAAAATAGGTTTTTAGTGAAGGGTTCAATATGCAATTTAGGTTTATGCTAAATTATCCACTGGTTCATGCCTGCTTTTTCTTCATTAAAATCCAGACATTCAGGCAGGAGAAGAAACTTATTCATGGATCAACCCTTTTTTCCAACTTTTTAATTGATCACCCCAATAGAGCATATATGGATGGCGGTGATTCATAATTTCCTCTGTAATGTTCGATGCATATTTTCTTTAATTTTCAATGTTAAAATCAATAAACAAGTACAAAACCAAAATGTCAATCAAGCAATCCTTTTTTACTGAAATTAGTTAAAACTAATCAAGCTTTTAAATGCCGCAACAGATGTTTATAATGAAACATTACATTAGGAATAACTTATGATTTAAACAAGCTACACACGAGAGAGTTCACTTGAGTAAATTTAATTCTCTGCAAACTATAAATGTTAAAATTGTAATTCAAACACATATATACATAATTCTCTTTGTGAGATTAGTTCATACTGTGTGTTATAATTTGTTTGAGGAAAAATAATAGCGGTTTTTAATGATTACTTTTTGCAAACTGATGTGTTTCTAGCCTCTTCTTTTTATCATAATTACTTTACTTATTTTTTCTCTTTTACAATAAATATTCATAAAATTATATGAAGTACTCAATCAATCTCTTACTGCTTAGACAACTTTTATCTTGTATTGTGACTTCCAGACTGCACTCAAAGAGTGCATATGTCTATTAATGCCATTGTCAGGGGGAGTTATTGTGCATGGAGTCACCCAAAAATCTATTCAGTACTCCTATTGCTTATTGTCCTTGCTTTCATAAAATATGATTGAAATTCATTGAAAAATTTTTGAGTTGTTGTGCGGACAGTCATGTACTTACGTATAAATGTAATTGAGAAAAAAAATGTAATACCTCTCAAACAAAAATCACTCCTGAGGCTACCCTAAAATTTTGACACATCTTTCTTACCCATTTTCCAACCTTTCACAAAATTCAATTGAAATCCATTTAGTACTTTCAGAGATATCATGTGGACATACATGAAATTTCGGCAATATTATGTGGTTTGGAATATAATTATGTATGGGAGGTAATTGGAGATGGATCCACCCCAGGAGTTAATCAGTTCTTCTATAGTTTATTGTCCAACATTCCATAAAATATCATTGAAATTCATTGAGAACTTTTGGAAATATTGCATGGTCAGACATGAAATTATGGTGATATTATGTTGTTTAGTCATATAACTACGATGTAGGGGAGAGATTTGTACATGCATCCACTCCAAAATTTATTCAATTCTCCACATCCTATTCCCCCTCCCCCCGCCACAAAGTTTAATTGAAATTCATTGAGAACTTTTGGAGATATCGTTTGGACAGATGAATGATCAGACTATTCAATACACAAGCAGATGCAACTGAGTACATATACCTCTTTTCAACTACATTGGCAGAAGTAAATCAACAAACATCATATATTTGAATTTCCTGCTGCTAACATCTTTTTCTATCTTCCCTCTTTAACTTTTTATTAGCACTATCAACTGATCTTCACTGATGACATTTGTGTGACATATGTGTAACTTCATAGTTGAGAACGGTATTTGAGGCACAGTATATATATATATATATATATATATATATAATACGTACATTAAAACCACATTCATTACAATTGTTAAGGGGATAAGTAGAAGCAGTCATGATATCATGTCTTTAAATGTTAAAATTCATCAGGTATCATTTCACTGCATTCTTTGAGCAGTAATACAGAAAGTTGGATCATGAATTGCATAGATGACCAGGTTTAAATCCTGAGGAAATTGAGGATGACTCTTCATTTGTCATGTTTTTCTATGTTCTCATACAAAGCTGAAAATAGTCCTGGGCCAGATGAAAACTGTGGACCCCACTCCAAACAAGTATTTTTGTAATCAGTGCTGAAATTTATATGATTTATGTATAGGTTTCTACATGTAAATATAGTGCACATGATGTACTTACAAGAAACAGAACAAAGGAACAAGATCAATTCATAAATAAGGTGATGGCAGGCAATTTTTTTCAGAATGTATACCAGACAATCAAGTCGAGTATTGTAACAAGAAGCAATAGTTACAATAGGTCATTTATATTTACTCTGTATTTGTAATTCATCTGTATCAATCTTTTATGAATCTTCTTTAAAATATTCATATTTTGTGCGCTTTACAATATCTATATTCTTTACAAAAGGGTCCCGAACCCTTTGCCTCTGCCAAAGCCAACTGCCCCCCACCTCTAATCTAGATAAAGACTGTCTAATACGGTCAACATTAATTTTTTCGCTCATCTCAAAAGCTTGCAATGAGTTCATATTAACTGACTTATATCTATAGCTGGTCTGGCTAGTCACATAAAAGAAACCATATCATGACCAACATCTTTTGGCTACATGCCTTGCTGGGGGTGATCAATTAAAAAATTGGAAGGAGAGGTGATCGATGAATAAGTTGTTTTTTTTTGTTGAATTTTCTGAAACCAAGCGTGAATGCTGATTAAGGGACCAACTTGACAATTTAAAGCACTAAAAACTTATTTCAGGGGGAATTTTCAAAAAACAAAAAATGTCTTTTCTATACAAATAAGAAGTAAAATTTTCAGTCTACTCACTCCATTGATGCTGCCTGTACACACATACACTATATCTATATATATATATTTTTATATATTATTGTGTCATCCGCAGATGGCTATTTCGATGTATTACATCTCTTCAGTGTGGCTGTATACATTATCCCATCCAGTACTGCGAGGCAGAATTGAAACCCTCATCGGATCTGGAGGCCGATATCCTACCTCTGGACTATGGAACTGTGTGGTCTGTAAAGCTGAATTGAAGCGATATTACCATTTTTACGCAGAAACTCCTCATCCACCAGAGTGCTCTATTCCTATGGAAGAGCATTGCAAAAGCTTACAACTGTATATATATTTATATATATACATATATACAGTATTTCATACAGTATTTTACAAGTCAATGTTTTAACAATAATATTAGTATTAACCAACTAATACAGGTGGAATTTAAAAGATATACTTATATTTATATGATAGACAGTAGTCCTTCCAATTTTGTGATCATGATATTTGTAGACTCAATTGTTCATATTTTTTCTTTCATCAATGAAATGAAGCTACTCTCACAGTCTTTTGAGAATAAAAGCAATACATTTGGATAAAAATGCCTGAAATTGAGTTTGTAAATCGCACAAAAAAAAATTTAATCAATTAATTTAATTTAAATTTTTTAAAATTAGATTAGCGTCGACAAATATCTCAGTCTGTAAATGAGAATAAAAAGGTTCAATAAATCGAAAAAGGAGCTAAGAGTTATGTACAGACTTGGGGTCTTATTGCACAAAAAATAGCTAGGTTTAGCTCCAAAAGATCAATATCATCTGTTAAAAAAGTACCTGAAAATTAGTGAGCGCAATAACAAAAAGTAACTAAAGTTGAATACAAAGTAGCCCGAAATGTACTTAATTTTCAATTTTTTTTCCTGGTAAAAATTCCCATGTTATGTCACTTATCTTTATTTTGATTAGCTTCCCCAAAGATTTGTGTATTTTTCAATATTCAGAGAGTTTTTCAGGATTGGTCTCGTTCTTGTTGTATTGATAACACAACTCTTGGGATGATTCATTCTACGGCCTTCTTCAAGTGCAATATGCAAATGTGATGGTGGTAAACAGAATTATCCAAGGGTAATAAGCAAGAAAAGTGGATTGATCAACAAGAAAATGTTTGAAAAAGCTGGTGTTGCGAATGTAAACAAAGAAAAAAGGTTGAGAATTTTTGGAACAATGAAACACACGGTAGCAACCAAAAGTAAACATTAAGAGAAATGTGTAAAAAAATAAAGTATTTGGGTATATGGAATATTGAGTTAATCAAATATATGTTCCTGTGGCCTATTAACATGACTCTATTGATAATTAGAAATTTGTGTAGCACTTTGTTTGTATAATAAAACCTGACACCCCCAAAACAGGTTATTATCAATATTTTTGACAAGTTATTAGCTGAAACACACTGAATGATAAATCAGCTCATGTAAGTATAAAGTATATTCTGAAAATTTACCAACATCGGTTAATACCAATTTTATTGTGAAAACGTTGATTTGCACAATAAAATCTGACATACTGTAGATAGCCAGTCAGGCAGAATCAATTAAAAAAAGAAGAAAACAATGTTGACTGTGCTGACAGTTCCAATTAATGGCTTTTTATTACCCAAGTTTCCCCAAATTGAGGGTGTATGTATATGTTTCCTAATTGTAGATAGCTGAATAACTTCAATATCTTGTTTATACAAGGTTATTAGTGCTTAGATTATAAATTATATCAATCATCAATAACACATTATGAAGTAGATTTTCAGATTTTATGGAAGAAGTAAATGAGATTGAGATTAAATATGAAATGCTGCATAAATACAAATAATGTAAATTAGAGAAAATAATAAAAAATTTTCATTGTCAGAAGTTACAACACAAGAATGAACAAAAGATTACAACAATGTTTATCTATGATTAGCGAAAGATCAAATACAACTTGTCAAGTGATTGTTTTCTGCAGAGGGTTGAAAAGTACAGAAGGTGAAACATGATAAAAAAAACAAGAAAGATGAGGAATTTAGCCCAAATTAACCAATTTATAGTGCTAGAGCACAACAGTCTGATACCAGGGTGATAGTTATAATACAAGTCTAATAATGCTGCTTACATGTTAGGGGACAGGCAAACTAGAAAAGGAAGAGAAAGAGAAAAAAAAAAGTGAAGTCGAAAATAGTATAGAAGTTATTACAGTCAAACAGAGTCAATAAATAATTCCACACTGAATGGAAAACATAAAGAACTTCTTCATTTTTATTAAGATCAGGAAGCTCCTGAAGTGATTTTTGCAAACAACAAGCAATCTTTAGACACAAATTTAGAATAAATTTTAATCAACTGAATAACAGGGGAAGAAGGTAAACTATGATTTGGAATAAGAAAAAACAGGAGTACAAATTTAAATACGATATATCTTAGAACCACAACTTCAAAAAGCTAATGAGACAACTGTGTGTTCTCAGTAATATTTTAAAACAAATATATTCATTCAATTGATTTTTAGATGCATCCATACATTTGTATATGACACTCTTCAGTCGGTATGTCTGTAATAAAGTTTGGATTTTTCAAGTTGCTTCAGTTAATTTTATTCCTTGCGTGAATAAACATCCGTTGATCAATTACTAGCTGAACATCTAGCTGCTCAAGAATAAAAACTCTACATGTTTCTCCAACATGTGTTGATTATTATGACAAAATAATATGGCACTTGTATATCAAGTGCGATAATGCCATTTATAATGCCCTGTATACTTATAACATAAAAGTGGGTGGGCAACTTCCATTCCAAGACATTTTAACTACTAACAGAGATATAAAACATTACCCCGGGGAAAAAAATTAAAAATAAACCAAATAGGAGAGATATATTCATTGATATAATACATCAAAGGAAAAAACAATTTTTTACACAGTGTATGCATGGAAAATAGCTGTAACAGAAGAAATATACTGATACAAAAAGGAGAAAAAATTATGCGATTCTTTAGTTTGTGTTTCTCCCATTGGGTGCCAGTATGAAAAGGTTGAATGGGGATCCAATCCTACAACAACCAATATAGAACTGTCCATGGGGAAAGCTTGGAGAAGTTAGGTAGAGACCAGCAATCTTAAGAGATCGTCCTTGCGCCTTGTTACTATTTCCAGAGATTACCTCAAATGACCTTTGGTGACCTCCAGCATCAACCTCATATTACTTTCACTGTACCTATATTCAAAATTCCTTCATCCTAGGTGCAATAGTCTGGCCTACAATCTAGAAAATTCTCTAGAAATGACCAGAAATGACAGATGGTGACCTCGAATGATTCCAATGTCAAAACCACATTTCTAAATACTTTGGCCATGAAAGAATTTACCTCTATGTCAAATTTCAGTTCCATTTATGTAAAATCAATGCTAAAAGCATGGAAAATTGAGTAACCAGTGACCTCTGGTGATTTTAAATGACCTCAGAGTTCAACTTGCATATGACTTATGCCATGGAAAGATATACTTCTATACCCAATTTCAATTTCATAGGTGCTAAATTGTGGCTGAAAACATGAAATGACCTCTGGTGACTTCAACTGAGCTCCTGGGTCTACTTCATGTATGATAAGTTTACATGTGGAATATTAAGGCAACAGGCCTAATAGTTTTTTGTAAAGAAGAAGCATGAATGAACAAACAAAAGGCTCAAATATTAGTATAGATTACTGTTTTATCTGATTTATTTGAATAGCGTTAGATACCCTATAGTTTGTTTTAATTGGGAATTTTAACAAGTAGAAAAATTCATTTTAGAAGAAAATGAGTGACGTTATTGCCAATTGTGATATGATTGCTGGACAGGGTATTTTCTGCTTCAGTTTAATATAAAATAAAGGTTGTAATATATCCTACAAGGACAAAAACCCTACAGTAAAAGTGCAAAATCAGACAAAACCTTTAAAAACACCAATATTTCAGTGATTGGTGATAGTATAATTTTTCTCACCTGGTTTCATATTCTAAATATATACTTCTGAAGCTTTCTATGTTGAAAAAAATAAAAAAATAATATTGCATAAAATTTGAAAAGAAATAAACAAGAAATAGTTATTGAAAAGAGTAGAAAAGTGCTTTCAAGTATATAAGTGAGTGTCACATGAAAGACATAAACAAGAAATAGTCGTTACAAAAGTAGAAAGGGTGTTTTGAAGGATAAATGTGAATGTTGTATAAAAGAAATAAACAGGAACTAATTGTGTGGTATCATTTTGTAATTTTTAGATGTGTCAAAATAAGAAAATCAAAAGTATATATTTAGATTATAACAACAGGAAAAAAAGTAACTGTCCCCAATCACTGAAATTGGGGGGTTTGGATAGGGTTTTGCGCTTGTGTGAGTGTGTGGGGGGGTTGTCCTTGGGGGTTTCTATCAAGATTTCAAATAAATCAGTTTTTCTTGATTTACACTGTTGGAAGAATTCCCTGAGAGGATTTTCATTTTATTTTTCAAAGTAACCAATTTTAATTTTGGCTCCATGAGAGTATAGTGAGATTTTCTTGGTAGAAATGCAGGGGCCCCCTCCGTTGGGAGTATGGATAAAAAGGGCCCGGGACAAAAATTCTCAAGTTTGACCCCTTAAAAATGCCAAACGGAACATGAAATCCTTCGTTAGATTAAAGCAGGACAAGAAACTTTAATAATATGTATATTATAAATCCTATTAACAATCATTCGAACTCTGTCACCAATTGTTAGAAGTTTTGTCATGTTTTATTCTAACCAAGGGATATTTATCCCGCCGGGAAAAATTTTGTCTGGTGCCCTCTTTGTCCTACGCACCCTTGAATTGGAGCTGGAGGGGTGATTAAAGATCGACCATCTACGCCACTAAAATAGATATCCAAGCTTAGTCCTGCTGTTTTGTCTCTTACACTAGAATGTACTAATGAAATAATTGCGCAAATCTTTTCTTTCATAATATAGGTTCACGATCGTTTTTGTTTTGTTGTTAATATAAATGCTTTTTGTGTCAAGTTGAATATTTTTCAATGGAGGAAAAGTGATCAATATGTGTGAAAAACGAATATGAAAATAGACAGAACCTTGTTAGATGTTTTGAAAAAGAAGAAAGGAGCCACTGAGTGAAGTCTTTCTTAAAATTAATCTCTGAATGTCAAAATTTTTCTTAATATTGATTTTAATACCTCGTCAATTTATTATAGGATTCAATTATCATTACAAAGAAATCGCAGCAATTGATCATTTGTAATCTCTTCTTACTTCTGCGTATCTCGGAAAAAGAGCGGGGAAAGCCTTTGCTAAAAATATCAGTCGAGAGAGAGAGATGTCTTTATTTATACCCGATCAATGCTAAATGCAAATTGAACACTCAATGATATCTTAAAACCAAGATTTATTCTTTAAACAGATGAAATTCTACTCAAAATGGATAAATCAAATAATTTGCATGCTTAAAAGAAGTACTACTAATACTTGTATTTAGTAATTCTCACTTATTTCTCAACGAGATTGCCCGAGCGACATTATTGAATTAAATGTCTCCTTCTCTCTCGCAACTTCCTCAACATTTCGCAGATTATATTTTAACATACAATTATGAAAACAAAATGATTCAATAATTATCTTAATAAATCAAGAAAATCTTGATTTATTTTTTGATTTTTTATTTGAAAAAGTGTAAGTAAAGAAAGAGATAGCATAATGGATATATTTTAACAAATGTTTTCGTATTTTTTCTCTGGATTTATATCAGTACACTTATTAAATGTGTTTTTACCGTAGGAATATTGTATAAATTGATTGACTCATCAATAATTAATTCATTATAAATATAACTCAACTTGATTTTTCTATATATTCTATAAATTCCTCCGTGAAATCGTCCGCAGTGGATAGCCGTGATCGTCTAGTGGTTAGGACCCCACGTTGTGGCCGTGGTAACCCAGGTTCGAATCCTGGTCACGGCATGAAGGACATTTTTGGTTTCTTTTGAAATCTAATTATGTTTTCATATTAGATTTTAAATAAAGATATTTTATTTATTTAATAGATTGATAATGCCTTTTTTGACATCTCCGTATTCATATGAAACATCTGTATTCAACGTATGAAAACGCATTGATTCCAATGATAAAAAACGTATTAAACTTCATAAAAAAAAATTGTCAGTAAAGAGAAACATTTACCAGGCTTATGATATTTTCATTTTTTCCTCATTTCTTCTATATATTACAGCTGATAACTCCAAAAATTGCCATATTTAATCAATTTCCCTCCCAGATGATCTTAATTTAAGTTAACCTTGAAATTATTTATACTGGTATTATTCTTCTTACTAAAGATGGTAAACTATTGCGGTATTTCAAAATTTTTTGAGAGAAAAAATCAATTTGCTTTTACAACTTTGTTTTTGCAATAGATCTAGCAAGTAAATTTTATATCTTCTCTGACTTATCGAACAGTAAAAATTCCGTAATTTATATAACTATTTAAAATCTTGAAAGTTTTGATGAAGTATTCTCTTGCTCTCAAAGTAGTGATGCCTACCTTTTCTTGTCTATCCATATAATTCAAATCTGTCATACCACATATCATCCTAGTAAATTATCTCTATGCTGTCTCCAAATTCAAAATCAAATAATAATTACCATCCAGCGCACAGGGTTCAAGCCTGGGCACAACATGCCTAATGTGGTTGTATTATTGCTGTATAAATTTGGGGCATAACATATTGGTTTTGGGGGTTACTCCAGCTATGGCTAAAGAAATATGTTTTTCAAAATTAAATTGTTCATTTAATTCAACACTTGAGTTCTTCTCTCTTTCATTACTTTTTGTAATGGTTGTTTTCACCAATGCGCATTTGAAAATGTTATTTCCTGTGCTAAGGTGCATTATTTTACACTTATCCGCACTAAATTTTAGACTGATAATTTTACATCATCCACAAACTTATCTACTACAGATTTTAATTTCTCTGGAAGATCATTTATAAACATGAAAAACAAAACAAACCACTGCAGTACCCCAGACTATGAGTCAGAAAATGGATCACTAACTTCAAATCTCATTTTCCCATTATTTCTATTACCATTCGGACTATCCTCATCGTGGTTATTTTTGATACAACGTTTCAGCTGTTGTACTCTACGGCCTTCATCAAGTAACGAACCGAACCCTCTATTTAACCAGGGCATATTGACTGCACTCCACTCTTTAGCATTAGTAGTATTATTATTATTGTCTCACACTGGGATTGAACCTAGAACCATCAGATTACTTGTCTGATTCTGTAACCACTACGCTATGTGTCCGTGTGGATATCTATAGAAATAATAATGATATCTGATCTCAAAAATTCAGAGATATCATTTTCCTATCTTTTAAAAAATCTTCTACAATGACTATTATATAATTTAAAATTCCAAGATTTTCGATTTTCGCAAGTAAAACACTATCAAAAGCCTTACTGAAATCTAAACACAAAATATCTGCACAACCTTCCATTAAGTATTCATTTATAATAGTTTCTATTGACAGTTTTGGTTGACGGTTTCCAATGATGTTATCAGCACGAATTTCTGACAATCAAAAGTCCAAATAATAGGAATCTTCACTTGCTGAATGAATTACATCTTTGAAAAAGAATGCAACCCCTGAATCATAGAGAGAAAGCTAACAAAGATGAGAAAATTAGTCCTTAAAACACATAAAATACATGAAATTAGAATTTAAATTTACTTGTACTTCCTCACAGCACTGCAATATTATTTCACTTGAAAATAGGCAAGACACTTGAAAGGATATTGTTCTAAAGTACCAAAACAAAATATATCAATTTCACTATTATCAGCAATGTTGAAAGTGGATGTGATCAAATGAAATAATTTAAGAAACTTGAATTGTAATCCCCAAAGCATAAAATTTATTTAAATGTTCAAATGCATACATATATCTGTACATACAGTCATACATTGAGTAGGTGATAAAATATACAACTCTGGCCAGTTCAAGAAGAGCTTGCTGCACAAAATTTCAGCACTATTCCAATGTTTTAAAATATAAGTTGAGAAAGATTTTCATTTGTAAAAGTTTGAAGAGGTCCAAATATGATATTGAATCAAAAATGAATCAGTAGTTTGTACATCAAACTGAAAAGATAGCCTTTGAATACCAAAAAAAAACCTCCTTGAATATTGACAATCTTATGAGAAGTAAACTGTGATTATTGAGTATCTGAAAATCAATTTAACAATATGAATACATGCCTTAAGAAATTCAATATCTTTCATAAAGTTTAAGATTGTTTTAATTAGTCAAGTCATTAGTACAGATCCACTTATCTCCCTTAGCTAAGATTTCAGATAGTATAAATTGTGATTTGATTCTGTCATAGTTGAAATAGATTTAATACTGAAGTTTTCCTTTCCTATCCTTTGGTTTATCTCTTATTTACTTTTCGTTTGATTCAAAAATTTTATTTGACCAAGAAAAAGTACTCACAGTTTTTGGCCTGCAGAAATTTGAACATTTCAAAAGAAATGCTTATTGTAAAAAAAAAGCATATGTTTATTGCAACATTTAAACTTGATTTTTTAGGTATATTGATTTTAGTCTTTGTCATCATTTGGTAGTTCTAGAAATTTACACAAAATAAAAGAACTTGTTACAAATTATCATAAAAATAATATCAGGGAAGGTAGGCTTAGTTTGAAAGTCAGATGATATGGAACATTACATTTTCAGCAGGAACAGAGAACCCGGTGGGTAATGTGCTGCCATGTTGTGAAAGTCCCTTAAACTACTATTGACATGATGGTTGGTATATTGTATGAGGAGAGTTGTAAATGGCTGTTGGTTGTGTGTGACAAGTTTATGTGTAGTAGTAGACAAAGGATTTTGCCTCCACGTGGTTTGATTGTTAGCGCCACATGCCAATGTCAATAGAGATGTAAAAGGAGGAAAGGAGATGTATGGAAAGCATGCGCGCCAAGTATGATTGTATACGCAGGGATTGAACAGAGTAAAAAAGACACGTGCAAGTACTTAGATGAACAAATAAAATGTACATTCAATACATAATATTTATGACAAAGAATGAAAATGGAATACATATAATGAAAATATTAATACAATAGATCGTGTAAAGAAGAGGCCTGCTTAGTTTAGAGAGTTATTCCTATTCATAAAAATGGAATATAGGAAAGAATAAGTATTTAGGGGGCATGTTACAATACCTCTCAACTATATTAGAATCAACATAGTATATGAGGCTATAGGATGTAGGGTCTTTTTGTGTTGAATCCACACCAGTTTTTGCATGTATAGTCTATTGTTGAATCCGAACAGCAATGGATTATTGAGAGACGAGGATTTTGGATCCTTGTTGGTGATGTGTAGTGTGCCAGCCCTGTAGTTGTGGAAGGAAGGGATGCTGTACGAAGAGAATGGAATGAAATGCGTCCCAAGTATGAAGTTGGACGTGCATTAAAATAAAGCGGACTGAACACATACAAGAATTATGGCCAGACAAGAGACATACGTTTAATACAAGAATAAAGATGAGGTACATGTGAAGATAACTTTAATACGATCAATCGTGTGAAGTAATGTTAGGAGAAGAGATAGTAAAAGGTGGGAGCTTTCTTGTCTCGATAGTGCTGGCGTCGGAGTTGTAGCGGAGTTGTCTGAATGCGTGGATTCCGTACAGTTAGATTGCTCCCAGATACATGGAAACCGCGTTCAGTGTGCGAGCCTTACTGCCAAATAAGTGAGTTGACTTGGGGGCTATTCTCAGACGCTGTTAGACTCTCAACGAACAGACTATGAAAGACGTAGAACATGGAGTTTTATCCATGCATGTTTCCCGAAGTGAGGATGGTGGTTAAGATCGGATCCGCCAGTGGGTTGGCGACATGATAACGATCTTAGCAAGATGGGAAGAGAGTGAAAGAGTAGCCAGCCGCGAGGGCTGCGGCCAGAGGTATGACCAGCTAGGGGTCCTGGCACCATTGGGCATTGGACCAGGGAGAAGGAAGGAGAGAGAATGGCTGACCGCAGAGGCCGTGGCTAGAAGCTTAACCAGCTAGGGGTGCTGGAGCTAGTGAGCACTGGACCATGTGTGTCCAGGGGTTTTATAGGGGTCGTCAGAGGAAGTGACATTTTGGATATCTAGCTAAAAGAAGATTTTCGTACTTAATTCCTAACTAAAAGTATAGGGGGCACTACAAGGCTATCACAAGATGATAGCAGAGTCCTCACCAGCTTTCTCTGTTTCTGATGATAGATGTTCTAATTTACCCGACTTTCCAACTAACTCTTATGTATAATTTGAAATTCTTCAAACTTTGTTTTTTTTTATCATCTTCAGTCTTTATTTCTATATCCACTTTATCTCCAGTTTCTTTTTTTCTGTCTATTCATTTTTTCTTTGAACTCTCGTTCTACATTCTTTTTTCTAATATCTTAAAGATGGTGTGCATTGATTTGTCTTTTTTTAGCATTTTTTCATTCAAATTTTGTCCTGCATACTTTCCTCAAATTTCTTGAAGGAAGTCTGCATTGATTTGCTCTTCTGAAAACCAGTCTAGCTTTTCTTCATTTGACTCTTGTCCGACATTTTTTCCTCTAATCCCTAAAGACATTCTGCATTGTGGAAAAAAAATGCTTAACCGACTAAGAAATCGGCAAATCATTGCAGACTGTTTTTGAGAAATTAGGAGCAAGTATTTAGGACAAGACTCAAAATGAAAATATCAAATTTGCTTAGAGAAAGAGAAATCAATATCAAATTGTCTTCAAGAAATTAGAACAAAGAATGTGGGACAAGATTTGAGAGAAAAAATTCTAATCTGGCTTAGAGAAAGGTAAATAGATGCAGAATGTTTTCAAGATATTAGAAGAGATAATGTATGACTAAGTTGATAGAAAAATGGGAAATTGTCTCAGAGAAAGGCAAATCAATGCAGCTAGTCTTAAAGAAATCAGAAGAAAGAATAAAGCACAAGAGTTGAAAGAAAATGATTAAACCGGTTTAGAGGAAAGCAAGTCAGTGCAGAATGTCTTTAAGATATTACGAGAAAGAATTTAGGACAAAATTTGAAGGAAAATAGCTGAACTGTCTTATAGAAAACCAAATTAATGCAGAATGTTTTCAAGAAATTAGAATAAAGAATGTGGGACAAGATTTGAGAGAAAAAATTCTAATCTAGCTTAGAGGAAGGAAAATCAATGCAGAATGTCTTCAAGAAATTAGAGGAATGTATATAAGAAAAGAGCTGCAACTTCAACAATAAAGAGGTAAGGTCTAAAACTAAGATGAATTCCTGATGACAATGCCAGCCATTTTGTGGCTCTCACCTCACACATCGTTTTGCCTTCTTTCAAAGAGTAGTGCCCCCTATATTTTTAGTTAGGAATAAAGTACGAAACTCTTCTTTTAGCTAGATATTCAAAACGTCACTTCCTCTGATGACCCCTATAAAACCCCTGGACACACATGGTCCAGTGCTCACTAGCTCCAGCACCCCCAGCTGGATATGCTTCTAGCTCCGGCCTCTGTGGCTGGCCATTCTCTCTCTTTCCTTCTCCCTCGCCCAATGCTCCTTGGCGCCAGTATTCCTAGCTGGCCATGCCTCTGGCCCCAGCTTTTGCAGCCGGCCACTCTCTTTCCTCCCATCTTAACCACCATCCTCACTTCGGGAAACACGTATGGATAAAACTCCAAAAGGTTTGCAGTGACCTACGTTTCTTAAATTTTGAGAAACTATCTTTTAACATAGAACTAAAAAATTAAGAGCTGTATCAAAATGAAACATTTAATCTATTTTATAGCATTATTTCAAGTCATCTGTCTGCAAGTATTCAAGAATGATCATCAAATACTGAATATCATTTACTTTTCAATTTTCTTTTCATATATCTCCATTCCTTATTCATAATTTTGTCTTTTTATCTCCAATTTATTCTTAGTCTTTTTCTCCCTGCCATCCAGTTTGTTTTCTTCTTTCTCTCCTTAGTTTTCGTTATCCTCCATTTGTTCTTCCTTGAAGAAGATTCTTTTTGTCTCTGTCTGCTCCCTCTCATCCTTTTCTTTGTTCTAGACTGCTGACAAGGGATGTAACAGCTTTTAGCCTTGTTTTTTGGCTACTGCTGTAACAAGAGAAGTAGCTTGCAAATACTCACTTATTTCCTTTTTCCTCTGTTAATCATAATGACAAGACAGAAACCTTATCGGAATATTTTAAGTAGCTTCATACTTTTCCCAAAGACACTAGTGTGAACACAAGCTGTTGTTACCCCATATCACACTTCACGTGCAGAGTCCAAAGATGAAGTGGTACCACTTGATAAGTGAGGGGCTCAACATATCCTTAAATGATAGCTATTCCACCTTGGGTCCCTACTTGGTACTCATCTTTAATTCCAAACAGCTGTTTTTATATGACCACAACTAAACATCAAGCAATGGTTTAAGCAGCCTGTCTATACCTGGTTAGAGGCGAGAGTAGCTGGCAGGTCTCACATCCTCAGCAAGTTAGGGCTTATCTGCCTTAGCATATTTAGGCTGGATTCATCAAACTGCATAGAGGAAATTAGCAGATCAGCAGATATAAAGGTAACCATGATACATATCATGAAATTCAGAGAACCCAACAAGACTCATACCATGTCATGGTCGTCCACTACACTTAATTCTGTCTCTAATTACCTTGACTTTGTTATGCAGGTAAGCTTGGCATTGGATAAATGCGAGTAAATGACAATATGCTCAAAGGAAAAAATTCAAAGTTTATTCCTATCATTTTTAGCCCATGAGAAATGCACACACTTTAAGATAAGGATGATTCAGACCGATCCCAGAGGATAATGGCTCTGACTGTGAAGGAACTGGTAAGATACCATATTGACATTGCAGAGAGTGTATCCGTCAGGTTTGGCTTTATTGCAAGATTACTTATAAGCATACTGGCCAAACTACCCAAAGAAACAAATGACAGACTCATGACCATGGAACTTCCAGTCTCATTTGGCCAAAAGTATCTTACCATCATCAGAGTGTATGCTCTGATTATGACCCACCCAAATGAAGAAAAGAACAAATTCTTTGATATTCACTTGGTCATCACAACTTTTCCTAAATCAGATAAAATCATCATTATTTGTGATTGCAAGATGAGAGTTAAGGAATCACTGAGTCATTGAAACAGCAATGTTCTTCAGTTGCAGACTTGTGCTGAGCATGAACTATCAATCACAAATGGTCTTTTGCCACCCCCTACCCGGAACAGGATATCGCTCTTACCTGATCTGACCCCAGAATCCGAGAGATCAACATGTCTCATTCTTTTGAGGTTAGTGAATTACTATATGATTTACAGCCAGAAGAGAGAGACACTCAATAAAAATGATTTACAATCATAATGTTCTGCAGATGATGAAAAAAAACATTGAAATATGAATAAAATCTACTGCACTGTTTAGTTAGGTAATCAAATATTGATTGTTTGCAAAGATGGTATTAGAAGCTACCCTCATCCTCTGTTTCTTAATATTTCTTTCCTTTGTATACAAGTGTTGCTTTGATTTCTGTCTCAAACAGAACAAATGAGTCTACAGATGTTTTTTTGCTGCAGAATACAGCATGATATTGGGTACAAAACCAGATTGTCTAATACTTCTTGATATAAGTAAATCTGCTAATAAAATGTACTGTAAGTCTTTGAATCAATTAAATAAACCATAAGTTATAAGATGACCTTCCAATGAAAGTAATCCATTGTTAAACCATGTGCAAAATCTCATTCTATATTGTTGACCTAAGCAAAATCTCTTTCAATTTGTTTAATGCCATGTAAAGCTCAGACATAGCATCTTTCTATCCAACTTTTAGATTATCTAGATCCTTATGATTCATTCCATTTTCTGAAATCATTTCAACCAAAGCTTCCCTAAACCATAAAAATCTCTTCACTTCTTTATGCCTCAGTATATTTTGTGTATGCTGAATGCTTCAGTCATTTCTACTTTTCAAACAGGTCCTGTTCTAATTCATCCAGATAAATTTATAACTGAACTTCTGCAACTTTGAAATCAATTAGAAGAATAAAAGAAATAATATCAACTTCGATAATTCTGTACAAGGTGAGTTATACAGATAATACTGTCAGCCACCTCTTCACACGTCTAATCATTTTGGACTCTATTGCTAAGACATCATTTAACATACAGAAAATGCTGTCAACTTCCCTATGAGGTTATGAATATTGATTGTTAATGTGTAGCTGGGTGCATCCACTTAATGCATAATTCACTATAATAAACCATATTTTCTGACATCAGACTATCCTTAAAGTATGTCAGTTTATTCTTGAGATATATCAGATTCATATAGTAAGATTTGTAGCAATCAGTTTTACCCGAGTTGTATGCATTCACTATCCAGCTAAAAGAAGTTAAGATTTCTCACAAGATATCTTGCATTGCTTCCTGAATCAGTAGTCCATGTTCAAAATAGACAAGTATTATAAAAATCCATTCTTTTTAGACTATGATCTCCATTAACTAATATTCTGGAAGTGAGAAGTCAACTTCGAAGCCAATGTTGTGGAATAAAACTACCTTCCTCACAAAGCATGAGAAATGGTTGTGGGAGATTGGTCAATGTCTTTGGACTCCCTGTCTTTACAAATATACATTCAATTGGTTCTTTGCTATTCGCTGTTGATAAACCATCTTTCTTACATAAGTTTTCAAATGGTATTAGCACATAAGTACATCAGAACCACCCGTAGACCATATGGAGCCTTATTCAATTTTGGAATAGATTTGCTATAACCACCAACTTGCAGAGCATTCCAGATTCATAACAAGAAATGCTTCCTTGGCTTTTGTTTTGGTTTTTAATTAAGACAAGGAATAGCTTTCAGTACTGTTAGAATACAAGACAATGCTAAAATACTCGACAAATAATCTTCCAAGTCTCAAAACACTAAAACAGTATTAAATCAAAATCAAAACAAGTGATAAAGCAATGTTAAAATCTAAATACAGAAACAACATCATTGAAATACAAGATAATATTTGAATCCTAAGCAAGTGATATTTGAGAATACTTCTTTGCCTTTCCTTTGTTCTGATTTGATTGGTCAAAGCAGTCAACAGATAACAAGCATAAAACAATGAAAGGAGGAACTCCACTTTTTTCTTCCTTTTCACTTACATCGTGAGCGCTGATCTCTTGGCTTGGCAAAATAGATTGTGCAAATAAAGCTATACATGTCACAAAGCATTTTATTCTTTATCAGCCTCCATGTAGAACTGCTTCTCCAACTACTTTTTTGCTTTCTTATCTCCTAACATTTTTTGGCTATATAACAGATGCCAAACTTCCTCAAATAACACTGATATATAACCAAGAAATTAAAAAAAAATCTACATTATATTGCTGTAATATGGAAGTCTTCAAGTTCTTGTCAAATTATAATCAGGGTGACCCATGGTTCCACAATAGATCTGAAAGAGTTTCGATTTTTATGTTTTCGATCGAGCTAGTGTAGCATTGACATATGTGCTCCCTGAGTTCTTTCTGGTTTTCCCATTAAACCTTTTTGCTGCTATAACTTTCATCCAGGCTGGGATATTCTATTGTCTCCCTTAGTGAAATTCCTTGAATCCTTGGAACCTAGATTGCATTAGGTTCACCTGTTCTTTATTTAATGACAGTTCTTGCAAGGTATGCAGAAGCTTCCATGATGTGCACTCACAGAGCTGTTCCACTCACTGACACTATCCTCACAGGCATTCAATTGAAAAATATGTTGTATACTGAATTGTGTCTCTTTAAATGGCATTCTTAATGGAAGTTTCCTAGGATACAAACCCAATCAGTCCTGAACAGATCTTTCTCAGTCAAACTTGTTTTTTCATCATTTTCAGTTGTCACTCAAGTTGATGGATAATTCAAGCATTGAAATAAGTCATGCGATGCAAACTAAAAAAACATCTAAAAAATATTTCAACACAAATTATTATCAAAAGAATTTATTAATAAGTTAGAACGTTTCAACTTGAAATAGTTAATACATAGCTAATATGATCACCTTTGTTATGAATCTTTTCAATTTTATCATCATGATCATCATCATCAGTCTTTTAACGTCCGTTGTTGGACATAGACCTTCCCCAGGATCTGCCACAATTCTCTATCATGGGCGTCGCAGAGCCAGTATTTTCTGAATCTGTCTAGTTCATCTCTCCATCTTGTGTTCTGTCGGCCTCAGTTTTTTATGTGATCTCTGGGGATCCATGTTGTGAAATGTGATGTCTATCGGTTGCCTCTCATTCTTGCAACATGGCCTGCCCATTGCCATTTGAGTTTTTTGATAGTTTCTATGATGTCACAGACACCCGTTTTCTTCCTTATATACTGTGCTGTCTTGTGATCTCTCCATGTAAGATTGAGCATGATTCTCTCATGCACACGTTGCGTACTTCTCAGTTTGTAGGTCTCTGTCACAATTATATTTTTGATCTGACACAAAACAAATGCAAGGAAAAAAATCACCAAAGCACCCAAATTAGAGGTTTGGCCAAAAAGTTTACTCCATTTATCAAGTAAAGATAAGACAATGTTTTTTTTACATCAACTTTATTAAACAACATATTTGCCATTTCTTTCAACTATCTGTCATTTTCCAGGCAACCTCATAATTCTATCCTCTGTGGGGTCGTTGTACCAGTTACATATTACACATCCAAATATAACATTCAAAAACATATTCAAATACATCATTGGACAAACACATGAATAGAATGAATATCTTCTTTATTCAACAACAATAACAATAGCAGAGAGTTTGTGTGTATATGCTTGGATTATTATGTTCCGTCAATATTCATTAAAGCAATGTGAATGTAGGAAGTTAAATGAGACTTGGGGTTGTTGAAGAGAATGTTTGTTCTTTCAGTCATAAATATGTATGTCATGTTGTGTGTGTATGCAAATGCATGCATGTGTCAGTATGTCCACCAACTTGCTTGCTGTTAATACAAGAAAATTTGTTGCATGGGGAGGTGAATGTGTGAATTCTGGGTTCTGATGAATGCATGTATGAGGTGAATCAGCTGACCAATGTGTTTGAAGGCAAAGTTAGGCCGTGACTGACTGATGAAGTCACCGATTAGTGATTTTTTCATTTTTTAGCCAAAAGAATGCTAAATGGTAGCCTATGATTGGTCGAATATTCATAAATAATTCTGATATTTATTTTTTTAATATTTTGCTATGATTTCAGAGGGAAATTTGTTGAGCCTACTTTTACATGATTCTTGTTCACTGAGTTAGGATGGTCCCTACATGGGCCACTCCCTTGTTGATTGAGGATTCAATCAGTGATGAACAAATTGTGGAAAAGTTAATTGTACTAAAGTTTTAAAACTATTTATTCAACATTCACGTTGAAACCATGAAGATTTAGTGACAACAGTGATGATGATAACAGTGTGCATTCTTTCCATAGAAAATCTCCTTTCAAAAGGACATTTAATAGTATTATATCTATTTTTCCTTAGTAGTATGTTCATGTGAAACAAGATGATGATAATTAACAATAACCAGTGGAATGCTAGCTGTGTGCCTTTATATCATAGGAAACCTTTTTTTCTTCTTCAAACGACATTTAAACAGCGTTGTATATTCCCATAGTGGTGATTGTGTGTCGTCAATTATATCCAAATTTTTATATGTGCTCATACATGTGAATAAGGTAGACATATATTCTTTGTTGTTCAAAGTATTTCATTTCGGTCACCACGTAGCAAATAGTTATTCTTCTTTTTTAAGTTATGTTATACGTAGGACTCAATAAGCTAAGATAATTATTAGAAATCCAGGGTTTGTTTGCTTTTTAAAGTCTGCTTGTTCAAAGTCGGAGACTATTTGTAATATTTTTCATACATCATCAAGGGTTGATTTAGATTGTTTTATTTCTCTTTATGTCAGCGTAAGTGAAGGAATGATGTTTGCTATGCATCAAAGGAAACTCTGGCATTGCATGATCTCTGTTCTGTGCCAAATTGTGTTGAAATGGTTGTTGAACTCGTTCACTGAGTTTAGGTGGTCCCTACACCTCTCAGAACATTTTTTTCATCTTTCTCAGCAAAGATTTGTTCTAGGTGCTTTTTGCAGGTAATTAAATTTTTTTTTTAAAGATTTATTAAATTTTTTAGGTACATTCACGCATCTCTACGAGACACTTTTCGGTTGGTCAGTCCTGATTGTTAAATATCAATTTCCTCAGCCATATTATGGTGGATTGATTGGAGCCTTAGCTCAGACTTTCAGGTGAACTATCCTCATCCTCAAGCTACTACTACCACATATCAATTTTCTCAGCTAACTCATGTTGGTCCCGGCCTTCAGGTGAACCATCATTATCTTCCTCTTTCTCCTGCTACCAACAGTACTTCATCAATCGTATCGAATCTCTTTGAGATATAGATGTAAGAATGGTAGATGTACCATTGAACTTATGGTTCTTGTTTTCTCAAGCTATAGAAGACAATTTCAATCATGTTTATTTTTTTAAAAAAAAGAACAGAAGAGTCTGTGTGTCACTAAAAAAATTGTGATAAAAGTACTCTTGCTAGTATTTAAATTATAGCCTAAAACTAAAACTACTAAGGTAAAAAGATGATGTTCATTTGGTAAATACGTCTTCTTGTTAATAGTTTTTTTTTATTAAAAATACATATGAACAGAATTAGTAGGCATTTATATCGTCTCACATCTCATATAGATGGAGTTCTTAATACATGTTTGTTAAATGATTTAAACTTCAACTCTAAAAAATATCTTTAAAAATAAATCGAATTTGAAAAGTCAAGTCGGAGTGAAATGTTTTACACATTTTATTTGACGGACGCTGACAGAGTGGAATGCCAAATTGAAAAAAAAAACCCATTAAAGCCTTTTATTACATCTGTCATTTCTAGTTGGAATCCGAGTGAAGTCCTCTTGGCGCGCTTCACGGCTGCCAACACCTGGACTTACCCCAACAAAGAAGAATTGTTGCCCTTTCCACCTCTTGGATTATTAGGAAATGAGCGGGAATTTTTCAAAAGCTCGAAGGAAGAAATGATAATAAATCTTTCTTTCAGTTACCATCGAATTAAAGATCGTAATTCCATTTTATAGTTTTGTTTGCTTACAGGAATTCTTGCTTAATTATTTCTTTTTTTTTTTGAGGGGGGGACTTAACCTGACAAGTGAAGACTAGCTCAAATACAAGCAGTTGTTTGAAGCAGTTCCTGGCTCACGTGGGATTTTTTTTTTTGTCACCCCGTCTAATAATACAAAACTCCTCTCATATTGGATCGGGATTGAAACTGTCTCACCAATGACTAGAAAGTATATTGTTCCATAGCGCATCTTCAAGAACAGTATAACGATCATAGAATGTTTATGGATGAATAAATCATTTTATAATGCCAATAATAATGAATAGTATAGTACTATTATTATCGATCTTTCAAATTAAAATTCTATATTTTTCCGGTCAAACAGAAAAAGATACATTAATCCTCTTATTTCTGACCCCTCAATATTCCATATATCGATATGCCCATCTATAATTCTCTCGATAATAATGCATGCATGAAAAATTCTCTTTTTCATTCTCATTATTGAATGGCCAGTACTTTCCCTCAACACTAAAAAGTAGATAAATCTGGTGAATTTTATACACTGTATTTTTTAAATTCTCTATCTCTTCATCCTTTCGTCTAGGTCAGGAAATTATTTATTTCCAAATGTTTTTTCTAGGATGAATAGTAAACGCAGGAGGATGGGTTATTGTGTACTTCCTAAATGACTAATCTTCTGATTTTTGTGATAAACAACCAGTGGTGTTGCAGATTTAGCGCCTTTCGCGCTAACGTGGGCGAGTTTTCTTTAATTTGAGAGTGCAAAAAATCGCTGAATCAGCGCGGGCGCGCTTAAACATTTAGCTGTGTGTTTTGATCACTTTACCACCTTTTAGTGTTTTCCGGCCACTTTTTTTTTTAGTAACACTAGCCCGAAATTTTTTTTCGAGTGGACAACACTGTCTTAATTACCAACTTTGACAAGACATGTCCGCAGAATAGACCACATGTTATAGTTTATGAATAATATCATATTTTATTTTCAGATGACATGACATTTATCTCGTTTTATTGATATCACAGGAAATGTATAAATAGTAAAAATAAAAAGTGTAGGTAAAAAAAATTAGATTTAGGCAAAAATATAATACTTTAGTGAATATATACTTGGCAACATTAACTGCGTTCGAAATTGCAAGAAATCAAAAAGTTTCTTAAAAAATATTATTCATCTATTAATAATTGTAATTTACAGCAAATAAAGGAATGAAGTACCGCTCTGAGTTATTTTTGAGCTGAAGAAAAGAATGAGAGATGTCTTTTCCCATCTTTGCAGGAAATTTGACAAAACATTTTTATTTCTTCAACCTTGATTAGATATATAGCGCTGGCAAAAATCTAACAGATATGTTAGCATTTAAGGAAGAACGAAGTTAATTCTCTGTTTTCATTCTATTGGGAATGCATTTTCAGTTTCATACTGTCAGTTGAAAACCCAACTTTTGTAAAATTTATTAACCTAATAAAGAGCAAGTATTATGGAATATAACCATAATTGCTTAATGCTTTATAAATACACGTTGAGCATTGATCTAAAAAAATCAAAATCCTGCTAATAGTTTAAATAAGGGTGTTTTTTTTCTTGAATCGTTAATGACCAACCAAAGAAACTAAACATTTTTCACTTTAAATGACCCGACTAAGAGAGATATTTTTTTTTCACAGCAACGTATTTTTTTTATGAATAATAATGTTTTTTATTTTGAAGAGTCAGCATCACAATCGAACATTTTTATTGAACATGAGCCTAAACACGAGATGTCGCGAGAAATTGTGGTGACAACAAATTCCCTCGGTTGATTCGAAAACAAAAAAACATTTCAAATCGTAACAAAACAAATTTAGCCGCCGAATGCGTCAAATGATTTTCATTGGTTGATCTAAACGCACAGCTGATATAGATTCGCCAGAGGAAAATAACATTCAGAATCTCGTTTAATTTTGCAGCGATTTTTTCAGTTTCGCACAGACTCGAAGATTTTATTTATTATTATAACTATAAAAATAGTTTGATTTCATAAAATCTTGAAGTTTTATCATTTTTTTTCGAGTTGTTGTGGGCGAGATTTGGCGTGGTCTAACCAGCGACGCTTCTGATTGGCTGTTACTACTAACGTTCTCAGTTTGAATGTTCAACCAAATCTTATGGCGCTTACTACAACCTGCTTTCTCCCGTCTTCGTCCACACTTACTTTCCCGAAAAGTATGTTAGTGTGAATTAATTCAACACATTTGCAGTTTCTATTCATCAATTGGGTTAACTCGCAATTTGCGTGTAATCAATTTTCCTGTACGTTTCCCCAAATTAGTTGAATCCTAAAATTTTTTTCTATTACTTAGCGCACATGACAAGAAACGAAATCTCAACTGACAAATCTTCCCTCGCCGGCGTGGTAAGTTTCAATTCTGAAATTTAGTATTTTTTATTTGCATCTTAGCTAATCGTAGCTAATTCAATTTATCTGCTGCTACATTGACTTTTCTAACTTTATTTTTTATAATTCATGGTACACTTTTTCTGCAACGATTTTTTTTATTTGAGAGTAAGTCTTGAAAAAAAAATGCCAACATCTTTCGACCCCCAACACAACGTATTTTCCCTCCTCAGGTTATCAGCATTACTGATCAATACATCCGTGTTTTTGTCTGTTTTGATACCGTTGAATATCGTTTGATAACCTATATCACATGAAATAACAATTAAAAATAAGTTTTATTCAACACATTTTTATTTTCACTAATTGAACTTATCTAAGGTTTTCAACGGGTGCGAACAACTGCCAGGGTGGATTTGGATAACAATTCTATCGGACACAACCTCAAAAAAAAAAAAGCTTCTTATCTGGAAAAAAAAGCATCTATGCAAAAATACAAATAAATATCGTGATTTTAAATCTCATCTTTGAGAATAGAAATTTGGTTGATCATTTTTTTAGAATAACTTGGAAGAAGCTGAAGGTGTGCATGAAGAATTCGAGATTGAAGGGAAAAATTAACATCAAGTAAAACTGACTGAAAATATTTTTCTTATTTTATTTATTTATTTTTTTTAATGAAATCCTCTCTATTTGCAAATAATAATCCAAGGAAAACCATCACAAACACCCTGAAAGGTAGTTCGATGCAAATCCCTCCCGCGCCATTTTTTTCCCTCCAGAAAAAATGAAGATCATATCCTTAAAATCGTCCTCTTTTGAACTTGTATTAATTATTCACTTCTATTTTGAAAACTGAATTCTCTACTGACTGAAAAAAAAATCTTTCTCCCATATTTATATTTTTTTCGAATTTTCGTGAAAGTGGCGGGGAAGATACTAAGTAGTTCGTTGAAGCAATACGTGTTTTGTGCTACTCGGTCAGTCCTTTCTGAAGGTTCGAATTTTTTTGGTCCTTAGTGCTTCAAGATCCTTAATTTTCGATGTGAAACAAATTATCACGAATACTATTTTATTTATTTAAATATATATATATATATATATATATGTGTGTGTGTTCTCAAATATCATATCGCTATCTTTTGATGGGACGTCTTAAGGTTACTGTTTGTATGTTGGTTTAGGGAAAATATATAATTTCTGACTCTTAATAACATTTAAAGTAATTATGCTGCTTTTTTTTTTTTTTCTTTCCCCCTCAATGAATTTATTCGATTCCCACTCCAAAGTCAATAGGAAGATAGAAGTAATATTTACTACTTCATGAATGCATATTGATGTTGAGACGTTTTCATAACTTGAAAACGTTTTCAGTTAAAGTTCTGATCATTCATTTGAGTACATTTTTCGCAAAAATGTATAAGGCTAATTAATTTGCGCCAAACATTTATCCGAGGAACATTGAACCATAGTCTGGTCGGCTATTGGTAAAAACCGCCAAAAATTTCTTGCTTACGAACCTGCATCAAATTGACTTGAAGCCTCTTTAGGGCAAAAATAAAGCGAACTTTAGATCATGTAGTACATTAAATGCTTTATATTTCAACGGAAATATCAATATTAATGCTTTGCTTTGGGCAGTCAAAATGAAATGACAAAACAATCACTGCTCTTGATAGATGCCGTTTCCGATAAAAAAAATTTAATCCAAACTAAACCTATAACAAAATTAGATTATGAAGACTGGAGACGGCGAAGATGCATTGTTTTGTAAGATGGTGGCAAATGCAAAGGAGAATATTATACATTTGTCGTAAAACCCTTGATTTTTTTTTTCTTTTTCTTCTAATGTTTTAATGTACGATACAAGATCGTCTGCAAATAACCTAAAGCTCTGTGTGAACTGTCATTATCTTCATAGAAAAATAGATCTGTTTTGATACACTAGTATATACCTTGGTTATTGCTGTCGATTAGTTGGGAAATTTTCCAGATTGTTCAAAACCACATTTAAGGTATTCCTAAGATTCATGTTCGTGGAGTCAATTTTGGAAAATTCTTTTCTCATTAGGAATGCCGTTAAAAAATCTTTCTCTTTTCTTTGCAGAGAATGGCAGCAGTTGACATTACACGAGATTACTTCAATTCCTTGAACCGTATGAAGCTTCCAGGATATAAGGATAAGTGCCTATCTGGCATTAGAAAAAACTTCTTAAATTCACCGGACGACACCACAGAGATGATATTCTTGGATGACAGTGGCTATATCAGCCCTGAGTTCCTGCCCATCTCTCCATTTCACCTGGAGGGACATCATAAAATCGAAATTCAGGATGTGTCCATGAAAGAGCTGTCGAACCATGTGCATTCTGTTAAGGGTTGGGAAGAACCAGAAGAGGAGGATGTGGCAGGAAAGATGCAACTGAGAAGAAATCTACCAATGTGGAAGGAGAATGGTGTCCATCTTGAATTAACCTGCTTGAATTTCATTAAGAAATTTGCAGAAGTCTTTGAAAGTGAGAACATCATAGGCAAGAGAATAGGCCGTCCAAATTGTAACATTATTTCCAAACTTCACAAGAGGAATGTCTCCGATTTCCTATCTAAATTGATGGCTTACATGTCACCTGAAGATGTCATCAAGTAAGTATCATTTCCATTTAACTCTAAATCTTGTTAATTTACCTTTTTTACCATTTTATTCAAGTAAGGTGTCTTTTCACAAATCTTCCAATTCCTTAATCAATGTCCACTACTGCACAATAACCACAACCTTGCATGTTAGTAAAGTCTAGCTTGAAATGAAGCCTCATTCAAAATAGCTGAAAATTTACAGGACAACTAATACAGAATCCACTGGTCATGTTTACTTTCCTATATCTGCGTGACATGATGTGAAAACTATTTTATTAATTGAAATTTGCTTTTCTTACAGTATGTGCCTGGTGAGCAAAAGCTGGTTGGAATGCTGTAAAATGAATCATACAGCCCAGCAGAAATTGAAAGAGTTCAAAAAATCCATGAAAGTCAAACGCTGCCTATCCAATAAAGTGAGTGTGATATATGTATTTTCTCTTCATTTCACTGAACGGAAGCAACACTGTTAAGTCTTGCACCTTTCCTTTCTCTTAATTCTACTTCATTTGCAATGAGTAAGAATATCTCTGTATAGTCTCTTAATTTCTAAGATCCCAGTGTGGAGGAACGTCTACCTTGAATTTGGTTACTAGCAATGAACCGATTTATTTTTTCCTATTACTATAGTCAGTGTCTATTTCAGACCATCTAAGATCTAGTATTTTATTTGTAATATTGAATAGTATTCCTTTACAAAACAAAGAATTACATGTTCTTGGGAGATATGATCTCTTCACTCAATTTTCATTTTTAACTAAGCAGTTGACAAAATCCTTTTGACTTTCTTATGCTGAACTGTGACCTTTTTTTTTTCCACTGCTGCATAACTGATGCTCAGTCCTAATTTTTCTTTTTCTTTTTTTCTAAGGAAAATATTAAAATGCAACCTGAAAAAATAAAACAAAAGCCAAAACGAATAACTAAGAGTGAATTATTTAAAGAGGTGAGTCTTGTGATTTTTTTTTTTTTTTTTTTTTTTTTTTTCCGTTCTCTTTTTCATTGCGTCCAAGCAGATCAAAGGGGGAATAGGTGAAGGGTTTCAGGTTGTATGAACCCATTAATTCAAATTTTCATATCTAAACACTACAGATTTTATAAGTACACAAATTGTTAGGCAAAACTTTACTGTGTACCTGCCTTAGTACTGGCTCATTTTTCAAACTTGTCACAAAATTTCCTAAAGGCTTTGGTACATCCATCTTGACATTAAATATATTTAGAATATACTTTTAGTCCCAAAATAACACCTGTGTGTAAATGCTGACTTTCTTTCAATCCTCCAAATTAATATTGTTTCAAGTGAGGATTTTGATCTTAATAGAAAGAAATATTGTGATAGCAAAGGGATGAATTTCAAGTCGATGTCTGTCATTGCTTAATGAAATGAAATTTCCTTTTGAAAGGTGATGATGCACCAGAATCATAAAATGAAATTATATTGCAAAAGACCCCCCTCCAATTTTTCATTAAAGTTGAATGAATGCTCGCTCAACTGTAAGCATTTTTGATAAGATTTTCCTTTCTCTTCTCTTTTCAGTGTGCTAATGCATTAAAGAAAGACGAATGTTTGCAGAAATGTCCAAAATGTGATCATCCAGCCAAAGTGAGACCTGTTCAAGAGAGGGGAATCTGCATGAACAGCACGTGTGGTTATCAGTATTGTTCTAAATGTCGTTCTAAATACCACGGATCAGACGTGTGCTATCAGGTGGGCACAAAACGTCTGACCAAGGAGATCGTCAATACTCGTACAGCAAAGAAATATTTAAAACGACTTTAACTTGGTCTCAATGGACTGCTTTGTAGCAGGGTAGCTGAATCTGAGATGCTTGGTGTTCGCCTTCCAAGTGAGTGTCTGTCATCAGAGCCACATTGCGGGACCAGACTGCACATTAACCTGCCAGTCCTTTCATTCTTTTCATTTATGCTCAACACTTTCGACTCCTGTTGAGTAGAACTGAAGGAAGAACAATTTGGGGCAGGTGCAGTTTCGCTGTCCCCCACCAGAAAATGAACAAAAGGGAAACAGAGACGTTGACTAACCAAATGATCTCTTGATTCCACCTGGACTTATCGTAGACCAAAGCCAAAGTCTTTCATATTCCACATGCTATGTCTGTGATATCATCTTCATCATCAAGAATAATTTGATGTTGGAGGGAGTGCTGATGTAAATAAGACGAATGCATTTTATATATTTCTCTTGTCTGTCTGTTTCTCTTCCTAATTATGTGTGATTTCAGGGCATAATTTCCAGAAAATAATCACTACCATAAAAACATTCTTCACAACTGCAGTATTTTTCTCTTCTCATTTACAACTATCTTCTGCAATACTTTTTCTAGATTCATTCCATCTTCCATGAACTCTCCATATTGATGCACATATATCGCTCCCCACCCCCAAAAGCTCCCTGTTATGATCTTTCTCCGAATGTGAGTCTTGTTATTTGTGATCTGTTACCTGAAAGGCATATTTTTAATACCATCCAAAATATTTAAAGATATGCAATTGTTGTGCCATAAGACCCATCATCAAAACAAATGAATCTAAATTTCTCATCCTTCTATCCTGATGACTTCTGTCTTTTCTGGACTGTCATGGAAGACTTGTGATTATATTGCTCACACATTCTCTACTTGGACTAAATTTCAAACGAAAGAGTTACAGCATCCCACTTTTGATCCTCAACAGACACCCACCCCCTTTTTTTTTCTTTAATAAAGTGATAATTTTAAAATTTGATTCCAGTTTTTTCCTTTTCACCCCCTTTCTTTTTTCCTCTGTTATTTATTATTTTTATTTCCTCCATTGAAGCATATTCAAGTAAAAACTGTTTCTTATCAACAAGAAAATTAATTTACTCTCATGTAAGAAAATCTCAAATTTGCTAAACTTGTTATGATTTGATTTCATGATAGGAACAATGTATTATTTCAATGATATTAACATTAAGTAAATGCCTAGGAAAAAAAAAACCAGATTGATCCTAACTAGAGCAGAGAAGTGTCTGCTTTTATTTTATGCTTCATAATTTGCCAATGTTTTAATCCAAATATTAAATTTTCATTTCAATCATCTACATTAGACAAGCCTTTTTCTTTCATTTCTCCCCTCTCTCCCAGTTTGAAGTATAAATTTCCATACATAAGAGCTAGACACTGGGTTGATTCCGTCCTTCCAATAAAATTACCTTTAACCCACAATAGATGTTTTATGATTATAATGCCATTAAGTTTGCCATTCATTTACTTGATTCAAATAGTTGCATCAAGATATTTATTTTATTTTTTTTAATTCATGCTTTTCCATGTAAAATCTTATAACTAACGACTCTATTAATTTTTTTTTTTTACTTTTCTTTGTCAGAAAATAACTTGAAAGTTCTGATCAACATTCAGCCAAGGATAGTACTGAACAATTATAAACAAATTCTAAAATTGCTGCTATTAAAACAAAAAAAAAAAATGTAGAATACACATAGGAAAACACTAGTTTTGCATATCGTAGAAACCAAGTAATGTTCGACTTCCACATGGGTTCTTTTTCTTCTTTTCCAATTCTTCAAAGTATCATGAATATTTTGAAATGTGCACATTATCTGAATCATACCATACCATGCAAGATTTTTAAAATTTGATGGTTATATTGCATGTCTATTCCCACCAGATTCTTTAACCTGATTTATTTTTCTGGTAAGTTTGGTCTCCCAGTAGCATGAACGTGTCAGTATAATCAATATCGATACTGAATTAGTTATGTTTCAGGATAACTTAGCCAAAAGCATTCCTCACGTGAAAATATGAGGAAAATTGACCTTTTATGCAGAGTCTCAAACCAACTGAATAAAAATTATTTTAAAAAAATAGCTGACAGCTAGATTTCAGAGGTTCTTAACTCAAGATATTAATTTCATATGAAATATCCTACTCTATGCTTTGAATGATAGAATTAATAAAGGGGTCTTTTTTCTTTCTTTTTTTTTTTTTTTTCCTATTAATGTTCCTTAATTTGAAAAGTGATTTCAGTTCACTGGCAGAGGGACAAATGCCTTTGTAAATAGGACTACATGGATCTAATAGTAATATTTATGTAGAGCTTTTAGTAACGTGGAAGTATAGCACAACGGATATAAACTACCATTGATGCTGATAAATACTGTGAATGTATCAATTTTATGGATGCTTTTATCATTTTAAAAGCCTCCTCCTTAATCATCTCTCCAACTTCTCTTCCTGCAGTTACTTGAATGTCTACTTGGTTGAATAACTTCAATAATCAAGTTTAAAAAAAAACAAAAAAAAAACCACTGATTCTATCCCCCTCCACAACATACAATTGAAACCAATTTGTTGATACCATAATCCTGGTGAGAGAGCACAAGTATGGCCTTTATATACAACCTTTATGACTGTCTCAATGTCTAAGGCATGAAAATTAAGTAGCCACATGTTTTCTACAACCATCACTTGGTGGAGAAGGGCGTTTCAGCTTCAAGCTGCAGATTGCCATTTCACGGACTCTAACCAAACGTGAGCTGTAGTTGTGAACTTGAGTGAAACTCAATCCTACTTGGATTGAATCATTGAAAATTTGTAATTAACTAATAAAGAACTGTAATGGCTTTCAAAAGTTGCAATATAAGTTGACGCTTCTTCACTTGAAAGATAAAGCCTGCTTGGAACTCTACCTAAACAAAGACCACAGAGTAGGAACTGGGAGAGAAAAAATAATCTTCATCCAAGACAGTAAGCTTAACTGCCTCAATTATGAGCACATTCTACTCAGTTTGATTTTTGGAGGAAGTTCAGTCCCAATGACACGCACAAATTATCAATGGAGAACTATCCGTAAATTCCAGTACTGAAGTGGCATGCATACCCCCTACCTGTCAATTCAACTGACAGCATTGATTTATAGCATCTGAGTTTCTCATCATAAGAGACTTCTGCAAAATAAAAACCAAACCAGATTGCACAATGCAAGGGAGCAAACTCTGTACCCCAATAACAACCAGGTTGGGTAGAAAAAAAAAAATTCATTTGGATATGTTCATTCCACTTAAAGCCAAAGAAGGCTGGAGGGTACACAGCAGAAAATGAACAGGTGCAGTAAATGGTTCGAACATATTCATAATACACCCACCCAAGAATAGAACAGTTAACTAGTATAAAATTGATCATTAGAACTAGACCCCCCCCCCAACTACTTGTCACCAAAGATCAAGCCATTTTATTCAAACTATTCTATTGAAGTTTCTGTTCAAGAGACAACTAGTGTAATATTTTTCTTTCTCATCTTCTGAGCCAGTAAATACTAAACTATCATAAAATATTGATCATATATGCAAGATTAATACAGTAATTTTCTAAATTCAATACTCCTTCAACTTGGATATACATTTACATCTCAAATTAATCAGTTATTCAAACATCTGCACCTTGCAACATCAGCTTGTACTGAACATTCCTATTTCATTTCAAAACTTATGTACAGCTGAGTTTTCGAATGAAGCCATATTTCATAAATATGCACAGCAATATTTTGTTTGCAAATAGTTCTTGAACATTATTGAAAATATTGGGGGGGGGGGACATTAACCGATTCACTTCCACACGTCTTGTTGCATCTGACGCAGATGCGTCTCCATTCCACAATTTCAAGGCAGCATAGATAGCTGTAGCAATACACTAAGCTCAGTTTTGGCTTCAAAGCTCTGGGCAGAAGACATGCTTATTTCGTTGCACTATCTAAAGAAGCAGTGAATGTGTTGAGGCATTGATGTTGAGAACAGATAAGCATTTAAAGTTTGTCTTTTTACTGTTGGAAAACCACTGAAGTTTTGGTAAAAATGCACCATCCCTGAGAATGTAATTTGTACAAAGATATCTTAATATGAGACTCTAAAAAGTGTATATCTATATCTTAGATATCAACCTTTCCTTCCCAACCCAATGAAATAATTGGTGCAGATGAAGGGAAGACAAAATCACAGAAAGAGTACAATTAGAAAAAAAGGAATTTTTTTTTTCTTGAGATATACTCTTTAGTAAGCCACTGAAAAGAGAGGAACCCTCAGTGAAGTGTCAGATTTTATTGTACATATGTAATTACAACAACAACAATGAAAAAGTGTGAAATGAAGTGAAAAATAATGACAACAGAATAAATTATGAAACTTGCAATTAACCTGTGGTTTTCCAGCCAATACCTCTCCATTGCAGGGATGTAAAACAAACTTGGTCTGCATCATCTAATGAGCAAATCACTACAGTCTTTCGAACACTTGTTGCTAGCCTTTCAATTGCTGCAATGTCCAGAATTTGTACCTTTTTCGTGTGAGGCAAGCAACGGGCAATAAAAAAAGAATGGAACCTGGCGGGGTCACCTAAGAGAAAAGACAAAAAAAAAAAAACTCATTCAAATATCAGAATAGAATTTCATTAGGTGTAGCTATTGTGAATGGATATATTTGCCACAAGCCTTCCACCTAACGGTGTCGTACAATTTTTGTATTCTTCAAATGCATAAATGACTGAGAGCCAGCCTTTTTCTTTTAGCTCATTGTTTTCTCTCTGATTTACTAACTGAGAATATTTTTCTCAATATTCTATATATCTGATATACATCTTATTCCAGGAAATTTTGGATTTTGGATTTTGAGTCTTCACCCAATGACGTGACATCATCCGTGACCAACCAACCAACAAATACAATTTGTTTCATTTTCAATTTATTGGATGAAGGAAGTATTGTAACAATATTTTTATTATTAATTTTGACTAATTTTACCTTCCTCTCAATTTTTAGTTGCTCTTTATCACAACATTGAGTTAGAGTGTAATTCTAAACTAATCAGTTTTCATTTCCAATTTTACTGTGTACATGTTGCTGGAAAAAGAGGGTTTAATAGCAATGAATGAACAACTTGATAATGTGATCAAAAATGCTGGTTGCAATGGAATCACCCATAGTGTCAGAGTTGGGATAAAAAGCCAGATTTCTTTTAAACAAATTTCTCACCAAGAAACAAGATGTCAGATTTCAAAGGAAAAGGCTAATTATTGAATTATTCTTAAGCACTCAATCTTGTCATGATTATATGAACAGATTGTCCTGGTATGCATTTTTCTTTCTTTTCTAGAAGTCATTAATAACTTCTTGGTAAACAATCAAGTTATTTGGAATTAAATATTCATCTCTTAGCTGATTCTTCCATTTCAAGATTTCTTCTCACCATAGTTCCCATCCAGAATTGGCGAATAAATCAGGACATGTAAAAATATCAAACTATATTCCAATATAGCCTAACATCGGTTGGTGAAAAAAGATTATATGGATAACTAACATTTAATGTTAATCACTGATTTATTGGGACCAATATTTTTACCATACTTTTTTTGGCCTTCTTAAGTTGTACTTGGTTATTCAACCCAAAGGGTTAGATTTGCTCCTGTTCTGTTGCCCATTTCAGGTGAGGGAATATCGCTCATGTTATTTTTCAAAATCAATTCAAGATGGTTGTGTCACTTGCCCTCTACCACTGAACCATTGTACATGACTTGGTACTCAACCCAGAGATTAAACCAGTGACTACCAGGCAGGTCGCTAGATGCACTTAAACAACCTCTTTAGACATTTGCCTTTTGTCTCGTGTGCTAGAAACGTAGGTTTATAGATCTAATCTAGCCTGGTGTGTGTATGTAAAATGCAAAACTGAGCCCCTCTTACGTGTTTACAAAATGGTGAAAATCCTAATTTCTCTATAGCCTATGACATTTGCAGGACCATGTTTGTCAAATTCAGCTCTACAGTTTAGGTGTGCATTAACTTCTTACAGCAATTTCTTAGCAAAACAAGAAGAATTTTCGAAGAAGGTAAAAAAAAATTGATGGTGTGAAATGGCATAACTCCTTCAATCTTCAACTAACAATGATATGTAGCATTGCCTGAAAAAAATAACTGCAAATATAACAACATATAAAAAAGATATTCCTTACTACACAATAAAATGAATATTACACATTATTTAGACAGAAAAGTAGCTTGTTACCAAAAAATATTCTGATACCCAAAACGAATGATGAAGTCACTTAAGTTTCGACAGGGCTTCTGGGTTCATTAGTGTTTCTATAAGTGGAGACCAGAATAAAATTGTTGTTAACGAAGACCTCAGGTAAGCTTTAAAGATAAATTTGAGGTGAAGTAATCTAGGCATTTTCTAATCTAACAAAGACGGCTGCAAATTTGTGTATAAGGCTAACTTGACCCCAGGATGAGCATGAGAAAGGAGGTGATGACCTTCAGAATCCAAGAGAGACTAACTGCTGTACCCTACGGGCAACAAATTTGTGTACATGTATAACTTGAATCCACCCAAGGATGAACATAGAATATATGGTGCATACCTCTGTTGACTTCTAAAGGTCATTTTAAGGTCAGGTAATTTTTGCATTTTTGACACACATGAAGAGTTGTAATCCCTACTACTTTGAAAAGTCAGGGTCCATAATTTTCCACCACGTTTTATGAGAGTCTGCATTGTAACAAATTTTCCATCATTATGAACAGTTTTACAAATTTTTAAAATTTTTTATCTATGCTGGGTGTCATTTTCGGACAGTGACTGAAAATAAATGTAAAGTCAGTATCGTTTACTATAAATATGTAACATACACTTGCAGACTAGGCACCCCCAACTTATTCATACAGCAATGAAGGGAAGTGGGTGAAGGTAGAGCAAACTAGAAAGACAAATGAAAATGAGAATTTAAAAAAATCATGACACCTCACCAGAAGCTTACATTTTAACAAAACTGTTAAATTGAAAGAGGAAAGGGGGTGATTAGTTTTGTTAATTTACTAGTGAGATATCTTTGTCTAATTAGTTTCCTTTTCACAGTTGGTGTAACCTGATTCACCATGCAAAAAACATTTTGAGCCGGTAACTGAGACCTGATTGGCCTCTCTAGTTTCAATACTTCTGTGCTACTGACAGGGCTGAAGTTAACACTGATGAGAACTATGCATAACACTTCCTAGGGATCTTTCTATTTTTGAATTTAGCTATTATTTTTAGAGAAAGTTTTAAAAAAAGTTTATCAAGGAAATGATATTTTATGAAGATTCCATAAAATAAATAGGGTTTGCTTGTAAATGCAATTGTGTCAAAAACTGGCTAAAATCAAACAAATGACTTCCATAGCCTGTGACTTTCATGGTTAATAGTGTATCCCTATCTTAAATTTCAGCATCTTTAGTGCAAAATTATGGCAAGCAGCCAAGAAAATTGGCTAGAAATGACATCCAGTGGCCTCAAGTGACCTCTTAGGTCAACTTTACATAACCTATTACCTTCGCCATGAAAAGATGTACCCATATTCTAAATTTCAGCATCTTTTATGCAAAGTTGTGGTCGAATACTTTGAAAATTGACTAGAAAGAACCAGAAATGACCTCTGATGACCTTTATGGTCAACCCCACATGGTTTATGTCACAAGTTTAGTCAGTTCCCCTCCTGAATATTATATCAATGGACCAACTAGTTTTAGCATAGAAGAGCCACAACAAACAGATTAACAGAGGGATCAATTATTAGAATAGATATTATTATTAGAATAGACTGTGCAATTGACTCAATTTTCAAAAGGGAGAGAATATAATAAAAAAGGGTAAACTGCAAGCTATAAGTTCATGGACTTCCAACCGCATTTATGGAAAAAGCTTGAAAATTAAGGATTCTACCTGGATATACAAGGAAGTCACCACCAAATTTTGATCCCTGAGTCAAAAAGTATCCTTGAGTCCAAAATTCTTTAAAGACACGAAACCTCAAATATTCTGTGGAATTGGTTGGAAATTTCCACTCAGCTTCCTCAACATTCTGCCGTATCCACGGATCTTCTATAAATATAAAGAGACAAAAGCGTCAAAACTAGTCTTCAACTGTATATGTTGGGTACATAAAAATATTAAAAAAAAAAAAAAAAATACCAATTCATCAAACAAAATACATTACACAAATTCTTTATACAAATAAAACAGGAAAAATTCTCTTGTAGATGTCCCTGAGGTTAGCATTTACTACTAGTAAGACCCCATAAGCTAAGAGCATAGGGAAAGAAGTCGTTTATTGTAACAACTGTTGAGGTTGTTGAATTCTTCATTTGTTACCAGGCCACACTGACTGACGACTTCCATTTGCAGACCAGCTGTTAGTAGCTAATAGCAATAAACATAAAATAGTCAAATAATAATTGGTCATATCATATTTTCATAACTTACCATACAGCCAAAAAGATTGGTAATCTAATTAACAGAAAAAAAATATACAAAATATCTGTTTGTGTCTAAATGGATTTATTCATGAGAGTCATGAAAGATTAAATACAGTTGAAATGTCGAATGTGGGGTACTAAAACATGATTTAGTACCCCACATATAAGTATACCAAAAATTAACCATCATAGCTATCTTATTCTCCTCGTCATTACTATGAACATTATCATTTTTTATACCGCCAGCCACTTTAAAGAACAACCCAATCACCATAATTTGTTTAGACCTGTAGAAACAGATCAAACCCAGAATAATTAAACTAGCAACTAAGGTCATATAAAAGTGAACACTGGGAAACAGATTTAAGTGAGAATAAAATACTCTCAGAGAGGAAACATACCACAAAGAATTGATGGTTTAATAACATACTGATAACCAAATGCCTACACCATATCCATCTAATTTATGATATATAATAACCAACAAGCAAGGTATTCCCAATAAACAGAAAAAAGAAAAGATATATAAATAGGATAAAAGGAAGATCCTAAACTCTGGAAAAAGACACCCTCCCCCCACAATGTCCTAAATAGGAATCTAAAAACTGAATCATTTGCCTGAAGAAGCCAAAACAGGGAAAAAACATAAAAGTGTTTGTGTAGCAAATCCTTACTTCACAATATATATATATATATGTGTGTGTGAGTGTGTAGGGAACAACTTCTTTGAACAAGAACAGATTATTAGAAATTTGATTGAAATGAAGGCTGAAATAGACCAGTCATATTTTCATAGAACAATCAAAATTCTGAATCATAAATACTCATTTAATCATAAGAGCGATAAACCTTGATACAAAGGGTATTCGAACCAGCCGAGTGGTAGATGTTGGATGAACAGTAAATGAAGGCAGTTCAGCTGGGATTGAGCTAACTTAGCGGAAAGATAAGAAATGAATTCTGGATCATTGGTAGGAAATCCCGTCGGAAAGTCTATGTACGAGAGTTAAAATTCATGACTCTGAAAGAATGAACACGAAAAGTGGGGAAACAAATTCTAGAGCAGATGCAAAGAAAGGACACTGACCTGTGAAGAGCTGGACAATTGAACTACTTTCTTTGATTGGAGCAATTTCAATATCATCAATATTCACTTCAACTTCTTTCTCGAATTCTGCCTCATCCACTTCCATCCCAAGCTGCTTCTGTTCTTCTAAGAGTCGGTTACGTTTAGCCTTCCTGCCTTTGGCAATGTTAGATAGATTCCGATGAAGATCCATTTCCCTTTCTCGTTTGCACAATGGAATCTAAAAACAGAAAATACATCTGGGATCAATAATGAATGACTAAAGTAAAAGCCTATTGAAGTGGCTGAAGTAGACAAAAGGAGATATTCAAGGAACAAAAGAAACTTAGCTAATTCTCTACTTCCAGAATAGAAGAAATAAGTCTGATTCTTGTCCAAGGTAAGACTTACTTTCAAATTTTTATAATTCAAAACATAACTATCTATATTAGTACTACACATAACCCCAACTATCTCTATTATCCACGTCAGGCTGTAACAAGAATGATAAGAGTCTCTTCAGAATTTTTATGTCTTGAGCATGAGATCTTAATAGAAATGTTTGATCATTTCCTATGATCGCTTATACGAAGAATTGCAGATTCTGGCTTCATGTTGATAATTTTTTTCCTCTATTTGATCTGGAAAAAAGATATGCCAATAATTCAATCGTATTTGTTTGATGTATATTTCATGAAGCGAGAAACATCAAACTCTTAAACAAATATTTTGTGTCAGATTTGTGATTTGTTTATTTACTGATAAGTAAAAAAAGCTGGGTGAATATCCTCTAAATGTACGGATTCCATAATTTTTGCCAGGCATACTAAATGATGCATCATACTTTGTACTATCAATGGTATGCCTGATTCTTTTTTTGTTATACATGGTGCTATCAATGGTATGCCTGATCCTTTTTTTGTTATACATGGTGCTATCAATGGTATGCCTGATCCTTTTTTTGTTATACATGGTGTTATCAATGGTATGCCTGATCCTTTTTGTTATACATGGTGTTATCAATGGTATGCCTGATCCTTTTTGTTATACATGGTGCTATCAATGGCATGTCTGATCCTTTTTGTTATATATGGTGCTATCAATGGTATGCCTGATCCTTTTAGTTATACATGGTGTTATCAATGGCATGCCTGATCCTTTTTGTTATACATGGTGCTATCAATGGTATGCCTGATCCTTTTTGTTATACATGGTGCTATCAATGGCATGCCTGATCCTTTTTGCTATATATTGTGCTATCAATGGTATGCCTGATCCTTTTTGTTGTACATGGTGCTATCAATGGTATGCCTGATCCTTTTTGTTATACATGGTGCTATCAATGGCATACCTGATCCTTTTTGTTACACATGGTACTGTCAGTGATATGTCTTATCCCTAGTTCTATACATGATACTGTCACACATGGTACTGCCTGTGGTATGCCTCATCCCTTGTGTTATATATGATATCATCAATGGTATGCATTATCCTTTGTATTATACTCGGTACTATCAACAGTATGCATCGTACTTTGTGTTACACACTTTCTAATCAAGCGTTATTCGACAACTGTGACTTCCAGCTTAATGAGAATCTGAAAGAATTAATTTCATCTTAAAAATAATTCAACTGAATTCTATCTTCAAATAAGAACAAAAGAGATGTTCTTTATTTTTGGATAAAACTGATTACCTGCTGTGTGTATGAATGATGTCTGTGTTCTGCAAAAGCTTTTGCTTCCTCATTTGATGGCCGTCCAGGGATTCTTTCTTTGATTAACTCAGCAATACCTGGGGAAATTATACAAAGTATTGAAAAAGAAATATATTTTCTGGTTTCTATGTTTTTGGAAGGACAATATTACTAAGTTGATGTAATAATTCCCAGTACCATCTTTTGCAAGGAAATGTTACAAGTGTTGTTCAAGTTTACTAAGCTCTTTATTGCTTGGGCAATTAGTCAATGTGACTTATTTACAAGATTTAGGAAAATTTGTGAAGGTAGAAAAGTAGGTTCCATATGAATTTACGGAAAAGAGCATTGGTCAGTACTCGAACAAGATAGTCAATAGTGATGAAAAATGGATTTGAATTTATTACAAAATTGAAAAAAAATCCCAACTAAAGCCAAGACAGCCGTCAACATCTTTGATATATGGAGACAGCTTTTATTCTCAAAAATACAACTAAGCCAATGAATAATTCAAACCTTTTTCAACAATCACTGTAACTTCTTCGGGAGAGAGCTGTAATGGCAACCCAAGTTGGTTATTCTGTTGAGGTGCCCTGGGTAAGGCTCCTACAAGCTTTCCAATGATTCTGTGTTGCCGTCTTAGTAATAAGACATCTGAAAATAATAAAAACATATCAATTTATAGTCCATAGGAGTTTCAAGACCATAAGATTACTATAAAAGTGAAGACTGTTTGTTCCTGACTGTGTTTTCTTATAATATCTAATGGCTGCAAATTTGCATACATGAGTAACCTGACCCCAGAATGAACATAGGATAGGAGGCAGTGACATCTGATGCCTTCTAAAGGTCAATCTACGGTCAGAAAATTGGGGCATTTCCGACCCATCTAAAGAATTGTGATCCCTTCTTTTAATCTATATTTGGATTTACTACATGACCTTTCAGTATTGATTACTTCTCTCTCAAGATCATGTTGGCTATCCCTACTAATTTGATACATTCCCATGTTTTTCAATGGTATTTTCAGTTGATTGTCTGCCTCTCTCTGATTTTATAGTAATAAGCTGTCAAATTGCCAAACTACTTTCTTTTGCCATAGTTCTTCTTCATTAAAATTGTTGAGATGAAGATTTTTTAGCAGTCCCCACTCACTATCAAAGAAAGTGGAAACAAATTTATCCAGATCTTGGTTAAATCGCGCATTTATTACTATACTGGTACACTGAGGAATCAAGCCATGGACGCAAAACTGGTATATTACCTGGTGTATGTGTGTGTAGGTCACAGTATAATAAATGTATATGAGTGCGTTTTTCTTCAGGTGTGGAGGGTCATTTATAGAAAAATTTTTGTTTGTGACTTTGTTTGGTTTTAAGAAGTTATCCTTTGTAGAAATCCATGTTTAGGTTTCTTAGGATAAACTAGTGGATCATCTCCATTGGATCTTATTTTTATAAATTATTCTCTACTAGGATTTTAAAAAAAGCAAGAAATAGTTTTGAAAATTTTTTAAATTAGCATTTGTTATGTTTAGGTAGGATCAGTTGAACAAAATTATTTATTTGTATGTATTTGGGTAAAGAAATTTAAATTTATCCCAATAGATGTGATATTTTTAAATATTAAGTAGGTTTTTAAAATTTTAATGGCTTTGTTTTGAATCAGTGAATTATGTGACCAGGTACAATGCATTAATGAATGTTGCCTACCAAGGTTTGATTTTCATCAGCATCAGGTAAGAAATATATCAAGAACAATCAGGATAAACAGCCACACACACCAACTGAAATAAATCATCACTGTAGTATGATTCAAACAAGAGATGAGGCCAATTTTAAGGCTTGTTAATTATTCCAAGTACAATAAAAGTTTGAATATCTTTATATAACCCCTTCAAAACATAAAACTATACTTTCTTCAAAAATGGTGAAAGACAAAAGGTAATACAGAGGATATCAGTTTTTGTTTATCCGAATATTCTCTCTAACAACTCTGGTTTCAGCGGACGTTTTGAGGTCTCTGAAGCTTTTAAGACTCAGCCACTAATAAACCTTAAATTTTTAGGAAAGAAAAAGAAAAAAAACAAAAAAAACAAAAAAAATGCTTTCAGTGTGATGAAATACTTTTTGGCACTTTTAAAATTCCTGTGTTCACAGTCGAACTGCTTCATCCAGGTTCAAGCTATTTGAAGAAATAGGCTTCCCTCTATTCTTTATGTTGTTTGTGATGCTTCAATTGTGGATTAAATACTTCATAAGAACCCTTTCTGTCACTGAATGTATTGAAAAGAATAAGATATTTTATGAAGAAATCATTATTTGTCCATTGTTTGGATGTTTGTCGTATGCCATGTCCACCAAGAAAGCTGGAATTTTGACTTCATTTACTGGCCAGTGCCTTGAGTAACTCTACTAAGTCAAGATGACTGTAGTCAACATAATTTATTGAAAATCTATCAAATATCAAACCTGAAATAGTTGCTCAATTCATGATAACAATATTTCAACTTTGATTTTGATATTTATATTGTGCTGAATATTTACCAAACATGTCCATCCTTTGTTGCCCTATCGAAATTAAAAACAAAATAATTGACCTGACCTTAAATCAGCATTTAGAGGCCACCAGAGGCTGTGACACCTATTTCATGTTTATACTGGGGTCAAGTAACACAAATGTACAGCTGCCTCCATAAAGTTAAAAAATTCCGATATTTACCTGACCCCAAATTGGTCATTAGGTCACCCAGGGGCCAGTGCCACCAATCCTATATTCATCCCAAGATCAAGTTACCCCTGTACACAAATTTTCGAACTGTGGGCATCACACTATGCTAAAAAAAAATGTTGAAATTGACCTGACTCCTGTTAGAATTTTAGAAGTCAACATTACAGATCCCATGTTCATCCAGGAATCAAGTTACCCTTCCATACAAATTTTCAGCTCATAAAGATTTGTTGTTTTCATAGTATTAGATACCCTATAGGTAACCAACTTTGGATTACAGTTCTTATCTTTGAGCACTAGGCTTGTGCCATACTTTGTATCAATTACCTGAAGATATAAGAAGAGATAGTTGAAAATAATACACAGAAAAGCTCTATCCCTTTCTGTGGCTTAAGTATTAATAATGTTTTATTCATTTTCAGACCATGGAAAATTAATGCACTGGAGTGACTGAGTGACTGGCAGCAGAACTGTATCCTGAGTTGCAAGTTATTGATTTTTTTCACATACAGGTTATAGAAGGAGAAACCCAGAGATCATCAGAGAGAGAGAGAGAGAGATCGAGAGAGAAATAGGTAGCAAGCATCTGCAGACAATTATTGGCTACAAGCAATCAATAAAATTCAATAATTGCCGAAGCGAGTACAGGGAAACAGAATCAGTGTAGAGAGTCTTAAGATATGGATGATTCATTTATTAATATGAAAGAGAGTAGAAAAATCAAAGATGATTCAGTGATGTGCGAAGCCAAGAGATAATACTAGAATGATGAATTAAATATATCTTTAGCTGCAGTATATATTCCAGCCATCAGAATGATAAAACTGATTAAAAGTTATTGTAATGACTAGTAGGACTAATATACAATAGTGGAGATTATTTGTGAGTGCTAAAGCTGAAAAGAAATGGACAGCAGTATTTTAAAAATGATGCAGAATTAATGTGTGAGATATGAACAGAGCAGTTTATACAAGACAGTGTTGAGAACACATGTAAAAATGTAGAAGGTTTTCTTAAGACAGTGTGAAAAATATTGACAATAGTGATTTTGGTATTTTGTATTTGATGGAAGTAGTTCATGAAGCAATTATTGGACACAGATAGTTAATATACAAGAAAGTGTGGTCAAAAAGGAATGTATTAGACAGAAGAGAGGATGAAGGTGAAAAAATCTATAGAACCTAAGGTAAAATATGAAGGCAGTAATGTACAAGATATAAAGTGCATGTCAAGATATTAAGAAAATATGTTTTTCCCTACCTAATTCATCTACAATGGAAGAATTCTTATCATTTTCTACACAAATATTCACTAAGCATTATTATGCAATGCCAGCAAATATTGAACTCAAATGTTCAGGTGGTAATGAATATGAGGTATTTTTCTGCAATCCCTCATTTTCTATCGTGCCAAATCATTAATTATGGATAGAAAAACACAGTATGACACTAATTATATATTAATTAAATCATTAAATGGCACTAAGTTAGAATAAAGAAACTTTACACAATCTATAAAAAACTCATATACGTGATATACTGAAGCCTAAAAATTAACAGGATGAAATTTTGAAAACAAAAACTCTGATACAAATAAGTTACTTTGAAATATAAGATCCTTGCCCACAAATCACAAATATTAGTTGATCATTCATTGAATTTGTTATATTTTGAATATTTTCAGCTGTAATAGTTTCCACATTTGTCAAAATAGCTTGCTACGAGTCTCCTTTGAAAGCAAACCCACCCATGCCCATCTTCATATATGTTCCTCTTAAGGAAGCTCCAGAGATTTTCAATTGGGTTGAAAATGGTGGCCGATCCATTGATATACTACTCATGAAACCAATTTTAGTCAAGTAGCTGACGGTTGAATGCACACTGTGAAGAGATATTATGTAAACTGAGAGACTTGTTCCTAAACCAAAGCTGAAAACTGTCTTTCAAAAATCCAATATAAGCCAGGGAAATCATTTTCACAGCATTTGGTACAGGGCAAGGTCCAAGCAACTTGTCTCCTACTATTCCACCCTGAAACGGAACTTCTCAGTCACCTTATCGATGCTATAGTTACACTGGACTCTGCTCTTCCTTTGCAACTCAACCTGCATTCTATCAATCCAGTCCATCAAGGGCAGCTTGGTACTTATTGGATGAAAAGGACAACATTGAAGTCAGTTTTCAAATACTTTCTAGCCCATTCCAGACATTTCACCTGGGCTTCAAAGGTCGTTGAATATCAAGCTTGACACATTTTGCAACATTGCAGAGAATTTGGCAACAAGATGATTGGACACGTTACCTCGATCAACCACCCTGAATATAATTTTGCCACTCAGGGCTGTTCTTTCTGACGATACGCTTAATTCGAGACACTTCCCATTTTGTTATCATCCTTGACTTGTCCTTATCTGATCTTCTACCTGATACAACAATCATCAATGTATTTCTTCACTGTTCAATGGTCCCTGTTGAGGATTTTTGCTATTTTAAGGATTTTACTGTCTTCTCCAAGTGGTGTGTTGTTAGAAATCTTCTGCGAGAGATCACTCTTACAATTTATATTTTAATAATGTGGCGGTGCACAGGTCGATGTTGCCAATATTTTTGTTGAATCATTTTCTTCCATCTTTGGTGAAACAAAATCTTCTATCAGATAACCCTTCTGCACAGTAATTGGACATGCACTGTAAAATGCACTAAAGATGGTCATTACTATACATTGGACAGATTGTGGGGAATATAAAAATTGAAAGCAAATATTCAAGACGTCTTCGCTAATAATATACAAAAGTTTGTCTGTTCAAGCATCACAATAAAACGGAAAATCCGAGGAACCCGATTTCCCGCAAGGATCCTGATTTAACCCGGGGATCCAACATACCCCTTTTCTTTTTTACACAAATATTCACCAAGAATGCATGCAAATATTGAACTTGGGTGTTCAGGTGATGAAGAATACAAGGTATTTTCGAGCAATTCCTCCATTTTTGTTGTGCCAAATTATTAATCATGGATAGAAAAACACAATATGTTGAAAAGCCCCAAACCATCAAGTTCTTAGTGTGAGTGTTCAGGGAGTTTGATTTACAATGCAAGTATTATGCTAAACTGTATATTCATTTTGTGGGCAGTTGTGTTGGAGAAAGCCAGGCCAAAAACAAAACATTTGACCCTGACTCAATTTATGTAACCCCCAACTTCAACTCCTTTGTTTGTAATAAGACTAAATATATATTCCAACCTAACAACTGATAATCGTCATCATGATTTTGGGTTATATTTCAATCGTAGTAGCCTCTCGCAATAGTGCAACATTTAATTAGAAACCGCCAACCAAAACTGTCACCATAGGTTTCTTCAGTTTTCAAGTTGGTCTACTTGGTTATGGGTGTATGTATAATGACACATACAGGCCACACCACTGGAGCTAGAGGGTTGAAAATTCAAACATTTATACTTTATCATGTCTAGAATTAAAAAAAAAAAGATCACACCTCCTAAATAAGTTTTTAGAGGAGATGAGGCCAATTCGCAACATAAGTTTATGCTAAATTGATACCTTGGTTTGTGTCTGGCAGCATTTATGCCCGTTTATTGAAAATCCAGGATTTTTAATGATCACTGCCCAACAAAAGGTGAGAGAAATAATTTATTCATTGATTACCCCCTTTTCCAATTGTAGGTTGCAAAAGACATAGGTCGCATGACAGTTTCTATTGAGTGACTAACCAGATGTTTTAATCATTATTATACGATGAATTATTGAGACACAATATCTTTATTATCAATTTGAACTAATTTTTACCTATATCTTAATGTTCAGTTGCTTTTTATTCCAACGTTATTTGATCAACAATTTAAAAATCTAGCCAATTCCAGCTAAAAATTTCAGCAAAAACTTGTTCAATAATAGTTTAACAGCAGCAGCAGCAGTCAATCATATATAGTGTCTATCTCGATTACCTTCCTTGCAGAATACCAACAGAATGTTTATAAGTGCCCCATTCCTAATGATTAGCCCATATGTTAGTACACTATAATTTTTAGTCATCAAGGGGGATAACTTCTAGCAATCTTTATGCTAAGTGATTTTAGTACCGTATAAGCAAGGATTACCATTAACATTTATTATCACGAACACAGAGGGTAATGAAAATTGGATATTTTTTCAATGCTTTAGCAGATATGTAGATTACAAATTCAATTTTTTTTCCTTGATTTTCCTATTTCTTACATGAGCGCCGTTTTTGAGTGAGCGAGGGTGTGAAACATTACACCTGACATTCGAGACCAGCGCCTCTACTCTTACCGACGACAGTAAAACCGTCTCTCTCTTTTCACAGATTTCCCTCTTGTGCACCCATAGTCGATTTTATCAATCGTTAAATTGTTTGCGTTTACGAAACATAGAATAGCCGGTCTTGATGAGAAGGATATTTGATAAGTTTCTTAGTGCATTTGATCACACCCTCTTATGTGTTTTTTTTTATGGACAGTACCCCCATTCCAAGAATTTAGCTTTGAACTGCTCAAAGCAAAAATTTTACAATTCGATTCAATACGCGTATATTACTTATTGCATCAATTCTAATGCTAAAAAGGTCGAAATGAACTCATTTGTAAAGTATGAACGTTCAAAAGATTTTTTGAGAAAAAATGGATAACATATGAAATCGTGCGCGACTGACACAGATTTGAATTCCACTCATACTTTAAAAATCAATAGACATCGAATGTTTGGACAGATGTAATAATTCCTCTCTGACTCAAAATAAATTTTGCTAATATGTTCAGAAAAACATGAAATTATACCAGAAAAAGATATGTCATTCGATTGACTCAGTGAGTTCTTCATCAATGCAATGGAGTTTATTTCGATTTTACGAATCCATAAAAAAAGGTAATTGAAAGGAAAGAAACAATTAATTTCAAGCAGCCAAATATTAAGATCAAATTGAAGTAGCAATGTTCATCATAAGGCTTAAATATTCATACTTGTGCGAATTCCAGTTAATGATCGCCATTATTTGTTGTACGGAAATAATTTTCGTTTACAAAATCGAACAGATCAAAGAAAAAAATTGGGTGAAGTCTTTGCTTTGATTTTATCTCAATTTTCTAAATCTCGGGGGATATTTCAGAGGAGTATCATGTCTCGTTATACAAAAAATCCAAACAGGCAAAAATACATGGAAAATAATACAACTAATACAAAGCAATAAGAAACGAAGGAGAAATTAAGAAGAATCAGCCACGAGGATTGAATAAAAATAAAATAAAATCATTTCTTACCTTCACTGTTCCAGACGAAACCAACATTATTGTCTATATAGATTTTGATTTTATCATTGTTGCTTCTTTCACACATTGTACAGGTAGTTCGATCGAGAAAAGATCAGTGAACTGCAAAATATCTTAAATCCACTTATTTACAAAATGTAATAATTTTCCTTCTTGATCTTCACACGCTTTTTTCAATTCAATCATCCACGGCTGTTTACATATGGACCTCCATAAATGTGACTTACCTCCCTTGAATTATGGTTTGTTTCTTTCAAAATCTGGTCTGGAAAATTACACACACTCATCATCATCACTGGCATGGCCTTGTTATGACACTAACTTCGGTTAGCGGTACATGTTTTATCATTTAGGAAATAACAAACACAGAACCAAATTCGACTTTGTTTGCACCCAGAGCGTAACATTTCTTAGTGGCCCTTCTATTTTTGTATTTAACAATTATTTTAATACAAATCAAAACATAAATAAAGTATTTGTAAAAAAAATGTCCTTCATGGATTATTGTAACAAATCCTTAAACAATTGAAATCGAGATAATTTACTTTTTGTCCAGAAAAAGGGGAAAAAATACTGAGGGTGTGGGGCTAAGGTCTTGGGCCCTTTGCAACTGCAGTTTGCACTTATTGCATCACCTTAATAACGCCCCTAATAACAGGGTTCTCTTCAATGTTCAAACCAGAGTTTCATTCCTAATAATTCACTTTTGAGTTAAATGACATCTTTTAGTTATTGCTATAAATTTTATACTTAACTATTTCATCTTGTAAATTAATTTTTTTTCAAACTTATGGCAACAGTTAATCATTTTTTATTTCATAAAAATAAATTTGAGATGAAAGGAATATTAAATCCTTTGAGATACACAGACCAACAAAGTCTCGCATTCCGTGGGTCTAAATTATATTAAGATAAGTTTTCAATACACCGAATTAGCGGTATTGGTGCTACCAGAATTTAAATTTTTATTTGCTCTCTTCAATCATGGGAGGAGCATCTTTCAGGACCCCATCCCTCAAGAGAATGTCTTAACCTTGGTAGGTCTGGATACAATGGTTTTGTAATGACTTGAAATCAATGGTTATGATTCTAAGATTCATTTTACTGCAGAAGAGAGATTTCCAAGATTTTTATGATACCTAAGTAACCATAATAAATTTGATTAGGTGATGTTAGGCCACCATTTAAACAATATTTAATTATTTGATCACCTTTTTTTAATTGGAAATGCTTTAGAAAAACACCGATAACAGGGAATTAACCAAGTATTTTTTCTTTACCTAATTTGCTCCTAATAGTTTAAGGCCTTGAAATTCTTTTCTCATACACTACAATATGCATACACACTATCAATTTTGTCTTAAGAAAATTTAAATCAATTGACCAGCAGTCATCGAAATCTTTTGACAGTAATTTTTTAGTGTAGTCGTTCAAGACAAAATTTCAGAAGACAGAGCCGGAAAAAATTCCCCACTCCATAGAAATAAAATTTTGGTACCAGCATAAGTTGAATGGTAGACAAACAAAAATCTGATGTCAATTCGGTGATTATCTCCAACCTTTCAGCTTTTTAAGAACCTTAAGTTGTCAACTTAAAAAGGTTGTAAAAGAAAGATTATATTCTGAAAATATTACAATAGAGTTACTGGATTTCTTCATGAAGATGAATGATAACAACACTTATTTGCTTCGTTTCTTTCAATAATCATTTCATATACAAAATAATTGCCATCTTACATAAAATATTGATTTTATTGCAAATCTGCCGTAAGGCACTGGTTAGCGTGTTAGTCTTGTGGGAGTATAATCCTGATGCAGCCCTTAGTCATAGTAATCTAAGTTTAATAAATTTATGCATTTTCGAAATTCTGCCATTTCGTTACAAAACAACATTTCAGATTTTTGATTGCTCGATCATTTCCTGGCGTGTGAGGAGGAGTTATTACGTAGCAGGGCACGTGACAGAATTCTGGCGGGAAATCTTCAGAGGACAGGCTGACAATATTTTGGCTTTTCCCGATTTTAAACTCTAAAAAAAGTTGATTCTTCAACCAAAAGAATGGCTACTGATGTCGATCAAAGAATCCGTGATCTCCAGCGGGAATATTTAGACTTTTTGGACGATGATGTAAGTCAAGTTATTAAACTTTCTTTGATCAAAACTTAGAAATATTGCAGACAACATTTCGCGGGCTTTTATGATGGCCACCCTGTCGTCTTTGTTACTTTATTTTAGAGATTTTTTTTTCTCTCTCTTGCTTTTTCATATCTACATTTTTGTCTATTCACTATTACCACAAAATACATGTTTTGCTTTCTATTACCTATTCGTATTTTGATCTTTTATATCCTTGAAGTGATCGCGCATTGTGATCTCAGCCTAAGAAACTACTGAAGTTCATTTTAGTAAATTGATGAAATTTAGCAAATAGTCTCTTTTTCATAGTAATAAATCTCACCAGACTCATTTTAAATAAAGTACTGCTTGAAAAAGAAACATTTTGAAACGATGAGGATAGTTGATTGTTCACCATTATACTATTTGCGCACTCGATGAGTTAGCAAAGAAAATGCATCAATTTCAACAAGCAGTTCAGAAAAGCAAGTTTCATCATTTTCTTTTGCAGAGTTGCATTCTTTATTTTTTTCATAGGAAAATGATAAATTCCGAAAAAAAAGACATAATTCTAGAAATATAGGAAATAACTTATGCTGATGACAGTAGTTCGAAATTAGCTTAGTTTTGTTGATGAGTTAGGACAGGTAAAGCCATTATGATTTCTCTCTATTCTAATTTTCCTCTCAACTTTTTCAATTGGTAGAGGCTTCAACCAAACTTAGACCAGGTGACGAAAGACTAACCGAAATTTAAAAAAATTAGATAAATCAATCATTTATTGAATTTACTTTTCAAAACTTCTCATTCATAGAAGTTCACGGGTATTTTGATGTGAATAAATAATTTTACTACTTCGAATCTCCATTTACATATTCTGGGCATAAAGCAAAAACATTACCGTAAGTCAAAGTAAATTTTGAAAGCTGTTCAAAGGGAAGAAAAAATACATAACTATTTTTAATCTGTCTGAGTTAAAGTTACGATAGAACCTGTTCCCTTTCACGGCTTCCCTACCATTCAATATCTTAATTTGACAAGCCCAGATATCTCCCTTGAACAGACAAAAAGGAACACAAGAAGGACAGTTTCTCCTCTTAGGATCGCAAGGGGACTTTGTTTCCTGTGTAAAGGAATTTTCCCTCCACGGATGGAGAAATTGTTCTATCGCAATTCTTATTCAGGCCAGTTAAAAGAAATTGGAAAGTAGAGCTAAAAAGTAACGTTTAGTCATGAAAGATTATTGATGATTTATGATATCGAATAAAATTAAATGAAAAATATTTTCATTTGATGAACAAAGTTCTCTCCCTTGTACCTGCTCAAGGGAATAAAAAGTATTACCCTATTGTAAACTTGTTTTTAAAAGAGTATTCTCTCCAGCGAAGAAAATGAATTTAAAAAAGTACAATGCTTGGGCTAAACAACTTCAAATTTAGGTAAAATTCGAGTCTACTCATTCAGTGCAAGTATATTATTTATTTCCTGAAAGGGAAGAAAAACAAATTACAGGCTTTCCTCCTAGGAAAATCGGACACACGGTCATTCGGTGCAAGTATAACACACTTTAAAATTGTGATATTTTGATTTTCTCACCGTGATGTTCGAAACCCTCTTTTCATGTATCTGGTATAAAATATAAATTGAAAATGTTTTTATCAGGTGATTTTCTTTTCCTTCTCATTTAGGATGACCAAGGCTTCTACCAGCAGAAAGTACGTGACATGATAAACAACAATGAAATTCGCCTCATCATTAATATCAATGACATCCGCAGAAAAATCCCGCAAAGAGCTAAAGGGTTGGTTTTATTTTTACTTGTGTAAATAATGTTTGGCGAATATGTGATTCATAACCAGCCAGCCAGACCAACTTGAAAACTGAAGAAACCAAAGTCCAAGATACTATTGATAGCTTATATAAAAGTGCTAATAATGTCAAAAACAATAAGAACATATATTAATGCAATATAAGTTATGCAAACCCTAAAATCCCTCAGGTTTGTGTCTGGCGGCATTCACCCTTTTTTTTCTCTTCTCTCCTTATACAGATCAAAAAAGCAAGAGAAGTAACTGCTTGTAGTCAATATTCACTTGAGTCAAAATATGGGAAACTTTTTTTTTTTTCATGTACATGTGTTATTGATCCAATAGACCTGATACGTCTTCCTGGCATTGGTTTTTAGGGTGGGGGGGAATAGATTCTAGATGGTTGGGAGGGGTTCATCTCCAATGTAACTGTAATGGTAAACTTGACTATTACTTTCCATCCAAACACAGCTTCAAAGTATTCCTTTGTGAAAGTTATCTAAGTTTCTTTATTTTAATGGCAAATTTCAGTGACCCATGCTTATTAGGCAGTAAAATTGCCTAGCATAAAGATTGCATATGATATCCTCTAGATGGCTAAAATAGCTAGATTTTTCATTTCCAGCTAACTTTATAGCTAAAAAGTTTAGAATGTTTGAAAATTCATACCAAGGCTCCAGAAAAGTATAATTATACAACCAGATTATTGATTGGCTATTAAAACAACAATGAAAATTGAAGCCATTAATTTTATTATTTTTTTCAAACATTGAGATATTGAGGTTTTTCTGATACTAAATGCCATACACTTGTCGAAATAACTTAGAAACAGTATTTTATAGTGGGAAGGTTAGATGGAAATGTATAAAAGTTGTTTTAGCTATCAAGGGGAATAACTTGAACAAACTTCATGCCAGGTAATTTTAGTCCTGAATAAGAAAAGATTACCCAAATTTTATAAGCTGTCATTGAAGTGTTTTTTGTTGGGACATGGCTGAGGGTCCACCCAGAAGTGTGCAGGTGGCTACATTCTATTACCGCTAAGTAGCATGGATCAGATATAAAATCTAGCTAACTGTAGGTCACACTATGCCGCTTGAACTCTGGTTGGTTTACAATAAGTGTCACATATTTGTATTTTTCAATTGCAAATCAAGATGTATAATATTCATGTCACTATGACTCAACACTTATTTAATTTATTCAAAAAGCATATTAACTTTTCAATGTCATTACTGTTCAATCGGCCATGATTCCATCTAAGCGGTTAGTTCGGGTCGAAATATTGCGAGCATTGTCAATTTTTTTTTTTTTTCTTTTTCTTTTTTTCTTTTTCTTTTTTTTCTTTTTCTTTTTTTCTTTTTTTCTTTTTCTTTTTTTCTTTTTCTTTTTTTTCTTTTTCTTTTTTTCTTTTTCTTTTTTTTCTTTTTTTTCTTTTTCTTTTTCTTTTTCTTTTTTTCTTCTTTTTCTTTTTTTTTTCTTTTTTTTTCTTTTTCTTCTTTTTCTTCTTTTTCTTCTTTTTCTTCTTTTTCTTCTTTTTCTTCTTTTTCTTCTTTTTCTTCTTTTTCTTCTTTTTCTTCTTTTTCTTTTTTTTTCTTTTTTTTCCTTTTTTTTTTTTCTCTTCAATATTTATATCTGAAGAGAAGAGAACCAAAAAGATAAAGCTAGTTTTTCCAGAAAATTATCTAAAACATGATCCAGAATTGAGGCAAAAATATCCCCAAATAATTACTTGTTCCAGGAAATTACAATATGTATCCAATCATTGTCGCTGCATGCTACATGAAAAAAATACACACACACACCCCATTTTGATGTTCTCAATGATTGTGACTTTCATTGAGGTTTTCATTTTGGTGAACTTTAGAATTTATATCTAAGATGCAGTTGAAAAAAACTGAAGTTCATGTAAGCCGAACCCACAGACTCTCTTTTCTAAAAACTAATAAATTTCCTGAAGATTCTAAGGTGTAATGGATAGAAAGCAACGAAAATTAAAAGAACATTCTCCTACAAACTACAGCATTCCAATAAATGAATCTTAGCCAAAAACTCTAACCTCAACTCACTACATTTGGTTCAGATTTAAGACCGTGAAGAAAAATGAAAATTAAGACATGTATATTTTCGGAGTGAAGTTTTTTTTTGTTTTTTTCGTCCTCCTTTGAAACCAGTATTCAAAATTCATTGAATGGGGGTGGTATGCCTGTTATTAATCAGATGCAAATAAGTTTTTGTAAAACCAATCCTTGGGAAAACGTTTTTAATGTCTCATTCATAGCGTAAGTGGTGCTATGCAATCTTACTACATCTTGACAGCAAATACATCAATTATCTAAAAACATTCAAGATTTTGGCTCCAAAAAATCTAAAGATATATGAGCCTCAAAAAATACCTGAACCAATATCCAATATCTAAAAACAATTTTTTTATATCTAAAAGCAACAAAAATGTATAATTTTGATATAAAATAATTGAATGTGCATATGCACATCATTTCTGCTTAAAGTGTCCACTAAATCTGAAAATGATCATAGTGAGGTCTGTTGAACTGGATTTGCTGTACCTTGTATATAAATATAAAGTGATGAGCCATTTTTAGAAACTTTTTTTTATTAGACTAACAATACTGTTTTCTCCTAGTGTGCCCATTCATTAGAAAATATTTTGGCAAACAATTTATTTTGATACAAAACAAAATCTTGTAAAGATAAATTGTTTCATTCTACTATCTTTTGTAAAAGGTTAATTTCTACGATGGCAGGACATGATTGATGTTATGACTGCAGAATTATGTGCTCTTTTTCTTCTCTTATTCTATTGGCTTGAAATATTAGATACTATACCAAAATTTGCGGAATTCGAGAATTAATTGAATATAGTACAAACTCTTATCAATACCCTTCGTAAACAGTATTCTAATACCTCATTTTCTTTGATGGAAACTAGGTGTAATTACAATATACTCTAACAATCGGTACAAGAAAAAAATTCACAATTTCTGTGTGGTTTTTTTTTTTTTTTTCCATCTTAAGTTCTCACAAAAAATCTGTACTGGTTGAGAATTGGAAAAAAATTGAGCGTTTCAATTGAATCGTGGGTATTTTAAGATTATCAAGGATAGTTGTATTTGTATCTAAAACCAATCACAAACAGCTATTTTGTACAGTATCTCATGGTAATCTGATTGCTAATAAGGATGAACTAAATAGATTTTTTTAAAGCAATTATGAAAGTGTTCATTTTATTTTTATTTGTAATTAGTTGCATGAATACCTTTTTATATGCCTTTTTCTATTATTTCTGCTGCTGATTTTATTCAAACTTGATACCCTTAGATTTATGGATACAAAGATGTTTGAATATTAGCATTTTATTCTTTATCTCAATTTTGAAAATTTCTTATTCAGGATGTTGGATGAATCCTTTGAAGAAGTCATTGCTCTTCAGAGAGCTCTTCGAGAATTAGTAGCATCGGCTGATCCACTCTACAGCAAGCAACATGAAGATTTCTTTGTTGGATTTGAAGGCAGGTTAGTTACCATGGACTATTTTTGTCAGTTTTCTATGAACAAGTAGATATTTCTTCTATAACTAATTATTCTCTAGGTCATGTCATTTCTGAATATATTTTCTCGGTAAATTATTTTTTAAGATGTGCAAATTAAAAAACAAAACACAATTATGCATACATATGTACATATCATTCAGTAAGTCTTTTGTCCTCTGAGACACTAGCACAATCAGGTGTCCCCCCCAAAAGGTACACATACTGGGGTTACTTCTGGTCTTTACATTTTCATGTCTCCAGAATCACTTAAATTACCATTGTTCAAAAAAATGTAATGTTTCTCTAGCTAATTTTCAACTTTGAAAAGGAAAAATATTTGCATTATGAACTGATAAGCGTAATATATATATATATATAAAATCTCAGTTGTTTGTTGTATTAATAGAATTTAAGTGTTTCATTTATTGGCTCTGAAGTGATCTATTCTGGATTTTCACTCAAATTGAAACTTAATTATTATATTTTCTGTCACAACTGTTGTATGTCTGATGTTTTGTTCTCTGGACCTCCGTTCAATTGGAAATTGTATTTTATGAAGTTTTTCTATCTTTAATCTTCGGCAGTTTTGGTAATAAACATGTGACACCTCGAAGTCTGAAGACCCAGTTTCTTGGAAACATGGTGTGTGTTGAAGGAATTGTTACAAAATGTAAGTTGGGATGTTCACTTTTTTATAAAATGGTACTAAAAAGAATGGGACTTCATGTATAAATTTTATGGTTTTAGTGATTTGTTGGTTAAAATATTTTGAATTTCCATTAAACTTCCTGTGAAAGAATTGAAAAGGAGTAAATTTTGTTGTTATCATGAGTGCAATTGATTTTGTAGAAGTAAAAATCTCTGAAGATCCCATTTCAACTAATATTATGGAAATCACTGAAGTTTCCCTCTTTGGGATTTATGACATTCCTTTTACCAAACTCGAAACTTAATCAATGTTTTGCTTTAATAATGTCTATTTGATGGAATTTTGCACTCTATAAGTCATGTTTGTATTGTTAGTTCAATAGAATTAGGAAAAGACCTTGAACAAATTTGCATAAAGATGAAAATCAGAAGAAATGGTATAAAAGAACGTATCAAAATTCCTCAAATCCAAGAATTTTTTTCTTTTTTTTTTTTTTTCCTTGAGAAAAACAGCCAAATGTGATTATCCTGATAGTGGAGCATGCTGGAGAGATATGCATATGTAAGACAGGATACAAAGTCAATATATAGGGATTTCTCGTTAAAATTCTGGGGAAAGGAGTATAATGGGCTAAGGAAGAACAGATTATGTTTTTGAGGCTGATCATGTAAAATTATTTTCCCTCTGTCATAGTTTTATGTTTATACCACATAATGTAGCCAATATTTCATGACTGTACACATGGTATCTCAAAAATACTCTATGGATTTCGATGAAACTCAGAAGAGTGGAATATTTTCAACAAAAAAAATTAATTGTATTTTGGGGCAGATCCAGGAAATTTTTGTTGATTGGTATTTTTTCCATTTTTGTGCATTTATGTGTTCGCTCATGTGTGACAACAAACGTGTCCAATGACTGATGGTAGAAGGGTGGACAATGGGCCATGGGAAAAGTTATTAACTTTTGGGATGGATCTATGCCCGATTACTTCCCCTGACTATATTGATGAGACGTATGCACCCTCTGATTGCTTTTTAGTTTGTAATGTAATTCATAACTTGGTATTATGATAGCTTAATTTTCTCTCACCTCTTGGATTTCAGAGGACATTTGATGTTTTACTTAAAACTATACCTGAAGTTCATGTTAATCCAAATTTGTTCAAAATCCCTGTTTACATTATGACCAATTCTTCTGAGATGCGTCTCTTCTTATTAACCCTGACTGCTGATCTTGATAATTTTCCTACTGTCTGTATAAATTTTGATGAATTTCATCTTCTTGGAGCATATATCTGATCTATGTAATGGCATCTGATTAATTACCACATTTGTTCGTACAGCATTTATTGGGTTTTTCTATTAGATGAAATATTAGAAATCAAAATTGATTTTTTGAGGTTGCGATAAGAAGCAAAATAAAAGCCATGATGATGGTAAATAGTGAAAAAATAATGATAATGTTTTGTTTGTTACATTTACATGGGTGTCAGCAATAAAAATTGCCGAGACTTGAATTCAAGGTTGCAAACTCAAAAAATATTTCTGTGCTAGTTTGACTGCCTATAAGTGCTAAATAAGAAAAGCAAAAATGGCCAAAAACACCAAAAAGATGCTAAAAATATTTAAGTTCTGATTTAGCATTTTGGGTTTTATTTATTTCATTTTTTATTTCTATTTTATTTTTATTTTTGTCATACTGCCTAATTTTTATTAGTCAAAGATTCCATTGGGAGATGGACACCCATGCCTTTAAATTATGGCTGCTAGTAGGATGTAAAACATTACAGAAAATTCCATTTGTTTTATCTGCATGAATAATCCCTATTTTCACCTTTTACTCTTATTCTCTTGTTTTTCATCCAGGTTCTCTTGTTCGTCCCAAAGTTGTGCGCAGTGTCCATTACTGTCCTGCGACCAAAAAGACGATAGAAAGAAGATACACAGATTTGACTTCACTGGAGGCTTTCCCCACAAGTGCTGTTTACCCAACTAAGGTAGAATCCTGGCATTTTAACACAAATAAATTTAGCAATTGGAACAATTTTATTTTTGCATGCAGAAGAGATAATAAAATTGACTAATTATTTTCCATAATTAAAGTGTTAAGTGTTATAACTTATAATATCATTTATTACTTGATCTTGTACTGGTTAACAAGACAACACTATGTTATACCTTGACCACTACAAAAGTAATACGCAATGCATGATGATAGGTTGATATATCAGTAATTCCGATTGATGTGTTTATGGCTCAAACTCTTTCGAATTGGTTCTGGCATTAAATACCCACCGGCATTTGGTCTGCTGCTGAAACAAACAAACAAATCGAATCACAAACTTTCTAGTGACATCTACATTTAATGCCATCAATGATGACTCATTACATAATCATGCAATTGAAGAAATTCATAGAAGCCTCTGAATGCAGGGCTGTTTGTTTTTTGTCTTTGTGTTTTGTTTTGTTTTTTTTTTTTTTCCATTATTTTGAAACTTTAATTATGATGATTTATATTTAAGGATGAAGATGGAAATCTTTTGGAAACAGAATATGGTTTATCTGCCTACAAAGACCATCAAACTTTTTCTATTCAGGTAAGAAGCCATTTCATTGGTTGAGTACATAATGCTGCCATTATGTATTGTTTCAAATGATATTTTTAACTTGGCTAAACATTTTCCAGAGCACAATACATTCTCTTGTCGTACAAAAATCTTTTACTCGGTCATTATCAAAACTTGAGCTTCAAACTGTATCTTTCTTGACTCTAGAGAACACCAAACGTAAAACAATCCTTTACTCAGAATTCGAACACATTGAGAAAGAAAGTTTCTTGATTAAAAAATTGTAGAGATTAACTTGGTTCTTAGATTGGGTGAGGGTGTACTGGAAAATTACCTCCCTTCTTTTTCCTTTTGGAAGGAAATAGTGTCTGATGAGAAGGGAGTCCTAAATCTAGTTGATGCTCGAGTTGAAAGAATACAAAAGACCTTTCAGCTAATTTGAAGATTTTCTGATGAATATTTACCAACACTTGCGTTAGTCCCAGACAAGAGTTGGGTTGAATAGACAGAAATTCTTTAACTTAGATTTTAGTTACTTTTGAAGTGTCACGTGAGACTCTCGTTTGTTTTTTGTTTTTTTTTTCTTTATTACAACTTTCATTTTGTTTTGCAGGAAATGCCCGAAAAAGCACCTGCTGGACAATTGCCTCGTTCGGTTGATGTTATTGCTGATGACGATCTTGTTGATGTCTGTAAGGTATGACTGCCTTGCTCACCTTTTTCTTAATTTCTTGTGGCTAAGGATATGTGGAAGAAAAAAACACCGAATATATTTACCACCCAACCTTAGGAAAAAAACTGCTTGGCATTCTTTGACCTTTTGAGAATTTGATTTACATAATGTCAAGTGTGGATCTCCAATTAATATTTGGAAATGGTGCATTTGCCATGGATAAATAGCTATCATGCTTGTCATGCAAGCCATTGATAGTTTGTTCCTCATTATGAACTCCATAAATAGATGATTTGGCTTCCAATAATGAATATTTATTCTCTATTGCAAAACTGCCTTTGTAACTTGTAATTCTTCACAAGCAGCAACTATGATAAATTTAATTTTTTTGCGGTAGTAGCAAGCAAATGGTTAGACTAATATGTGAGTAACAAGTTTGGTAATCTTGGAACTAGGAAGACTCGGTTGGTTGGTTTGTTTGTGTGTGTGTTTTGGGGGGGGGGTAGTTGTTTTTTTTTTTTTTTTTTAATTTATGTAGCTACTATATGCTTTCACCAAGTAACTATTTCATTCTTGATAATTATGATTTGGTAGTACTTAATTTTTTTTTTTTCAAAATGTATTTTTAAAGGCGTCAAAATTTATAATTTCAATATTGTGGAGCGAATTAGACTTAGATTTTTTTCCCCTTACTCTCTTCAGTCAATAACTTTTTGTCCTGCTGACTCTAGTCTGAGATGCAACAGAGAAGAAAAGCCCATTTTTTTATCCTATTCTAAACAAGAAAGAATAGTCAAGTAATAGGAAACAGGTCAGAGATTCAAGTTTCCACAGGTTTTATGTTTAATTTTTCATTTTTTTTAATCTGCAGCCTGGTGATCGTGTCCAAGTTATTGGGACATACAGGTGTCTTCCTGGCAAAAAGAATGGTTACACATCTGGCACGTTCAGGTAGGTTTGTCCTCAGTTTTCCATCCCCAAAGATAAGCACAATTTGGTTGTTTTTGGGTGACATGATTTCAAATTTTCAGTAGAGCTTTAATAAGTTATAATTTCGTAGCTTTAATTAACAACTTTGATTGTCTATAGTTTTGAGAGGGTCATTAACATTCAAAGATTGGGGGGGCTTGAACTCCTTGTTGTTTGTGTTGTTAACATGACATTTCAGCCAATTCATTCTACAGCCTCCTCCAGATATACTATCCAAATGTGTTGGTAAACAGAATTTTTTCTTTTAATGGTAGCCACACTTATAATGTAGGATTTGGCTGTTTTCTTTTCATTTCCTTGTTAGGCTCAGATTTCCAGACCCTCTGAAGCCACATGGAGGAAGAAAAATGCCCAAATCCTTCATTAGGCGTTGCTACCATTGGAGAGAATTCTGTTTACCACCCTTACATTGAGATAGTACACCTGAAGAAGGCCATTGAATGGATTGGCTGAAACGTGTTTACACAAACAAGAAGTCATCAGACAAAACTCTGAACTTCAGTTGTGAATTTCATCTGACTAATTGTCAGAAGGAAATTTAAAGTTTTTAGTTCTCTTTGCATCTGACCTTCCTGAAAACTTACTATCGAAATGAGGAAAGTGCTTTCAAGTTTTTTTTAAATATTTTTTTGAACTTGTATCCCCTTAATTGACTGATTAAACCCTTGCTGTTGGAGTTGGTCCTATAACCAATGACTGACCCAGCGAGTATACCGCCATTTGTTTATAAAATCGGAAATAAAATGATCATTTGTTGTACCCAGGATTCATCTTTGTGCTCTAACATAGTGTATGTTTATTTTATTTCTCTACATTTCCTTTTTATTATTTATTTATTTATTTATTTTTTTATTTTTTTTTTTTTTCAAGAACCATTTTGATCGCCAACAATATTAAGACTCTCAGCAAAGAAATCACGCCATCATTTTCAGCGGAGGATGTGGCCAAAATAAAGAAGTTTAGCCGACAAAAGAATGTAAGTGATATCCTGACAATTGGTTTGAAACTTTAAAAAAATCTTTTTGTTCTGTTTAGCTGTTATAATGTGGAATAGTTTATAACGCTGTTTGAACTAAATACCTAAATAAAAATCCTCTTTGTGAATAAGGTTATCTCGACTACAAAGGAAATGAATTAGATAAATATATTAGTCATCAAATGAAACTCCTTGCCCCTTTCCTTTCATCTGTTGTTGAAAAAAGATAACCACTGTGTTATCAAACTCCTATGCTACATTTGTCAAATGTGTCAGGATTTTCAAAGTTTTTGATATTTATTCATTCTCTTGCTTGATTTACCTCATCTTACCCCCATGGGTTTTCTCTTCATTTCTGCATAAATTATGAGGGTTGGTTTAGGCTAAGTTAGATGGGGGCTTGGACTTCGATAAAGGTTTGTGAAAATGGAAAATTTGTTCCAACATGGACTAATTTATAACATTAGAATTATGGAATCTGGCTTCCATGTAAGAATGGAGCTGTTATTTTGTTGTAATCAGATATTTCTTCAAAGTACTCTTAATTTCATGAACTGTTGACAAATGTTGCAAATTCATTCCTATTAAGTTATAAGGGATCCAATTTGAAAAATTTTGTACTTGGACATTTTACCGCTTTTTCTGGTGAAAGGAACAACTCTTTTTCCTTGATCATTCAATTGGCATTTGGTATTCGATACTTGTCAATTCCAGTTTTATACAAAATTTTTAGAATTCTTTTTGATTTTTTAATGATCTACCTCGTATCATTTGAATTATACTTGTTTTGAGGGATACATCCCCATAGAATGTGGTACTATGAGTGAGTGGCAAGTAGGAACTTGGTGGATGGATTCTTTAGTGAAAAGAACAGTATCAATGGGTTTGAGTCTCAAGCGATTAGCCAAGGTTAGGGTTATCGTGAGTAAACCCCCCCCCCCGACTCCCATTGGCCTTGTACCGCACATTTTTCAGTTTATTGATAGATATATCATGGATAGATCTCTATTTTTCATATGGCTGAATTAAAAGTTTTGATATTTCTCTGAATTTTTGAGATGAGGTATTATTATTTCTATTATTATTCGGACCATCCTCATCTTGGTTAGCATATCTCTGAATTTTTGAGATGAGGTATTATCATTTCTATTAATATCTACAGTCTTCATCAGGTATCATCTGGTAGGTATGGGGAAGTAACATAGCGTAGTGGTTACAGAATCAGACAGAATTACTGCAAAGTTATCTAATGGTTCTAGGTTCAATTCCAGTGTGAGACAATAATAATACTACTAATGCTAAGAGGGGAGTGCTGTCAATATACCCCCATCGGTTAAATAAAGGGTTCGGTTCATTACTTCCCCACACCTACCAGATGATACCTGATGAAGGCTGTGGAGTACAACGGCCGAATCATTGTATGAAAAAAACAACCAAGATGAGGATGGTCCGAATATCAATAGAAATAATAAAAGTTTTAATTTTATTTTGTGTTTCCTAACTGTCAAACTAGAGCAAAAATATATCAAGTTGGCAACACTGAGTTTCAGTTTTGGCAATTTTTTTATTTCTAGAACTTCTGATATAGATATATATCTTTCCAATGTGCATAGTCATTTGAAACCTAGCTACAAAACAATTATCAGGTGATATCAATAGACCTATCAAGTAAATGATAAAAAGGTGAAGTAATTATTTACCTAATTCCTGTTGAATTTAATGGAAATATTATCATCTTTTTGTTGATTTTAGGATGTGTTTGAGTTACTTTCCAAGAGTATGGCTCCATCTATTCATGGTCATGAATACATCAAGAAAGCTGTGTTATGTATGTTGCTGGGAGGAAATGAAAAGGTTCTGCCCAATGGAACAAGGCTGAGAGGGTAGGAATATATAACTTTAATTTATTTTCATTTAAAAAAAAATTGAATTCTATCTATCTAAATTATTGAATTAGAATTAAATAATGAATCTACATTTCTTCTTTGTTGCAGAGATATCAATGTTATGTTAATTGGAGATCCTTCTGTTGCAAAGTCTCAAATGTTGAGGTGAGTTTAAAAAAAACTTCTGAATTCTATCAAATTTAGAAGGGGGGAAAAAATCTCAAAAACCTTTTTAACTCATTCTGGATTTTCGTTTTGATTGATTCATTTCTGTGAAGTTGTTGTGGGTTCAGTACCCCTATCCAAAGCTCTAAAAACTAGAACTTAAAAAAGTGAATGTGACGTCACAGGTGGAAAATTTAATGTTCTGTATGTTTTAAGAGACAAGGCTGATTTCATAGGATTTATTCAACTTATTCTTACCACAGTAAGAAATTTAGTCATCTTAGTAACTTTTTAGAAATATTAACTTTTTACATTACAGATGGTAGAAGGCAGAATAGGTCCCAATCGAAACCTATTGTCGACTTATAATGCATTAATTTCAAATTCCTTCTTCTGACATTCAATTATTGACCTATCATTGCGACTTCTTTTCAGTCTTTGAAGATAAATGGATATCAATATTAACTTGAAACAAGGGAGAATATCTCGACTGACTTTTTTTTTTTTCTTCTTTCCCCCCTCTGTCCTTCCCGCTCCACTCGGCAATCTGTTTGTGACAATAGTGGATTTTTGTCAGTGTGCAAACTTCAACTCCTCTAGCTTGGACAGTCTTTTCCTAGAGTTAGGGTGAAATAGCTTGGCATAGAAAATGAGAAAATATTACTGTTTTGTCACCAAAAGGAAGAACATTGATTCTAATCTCCCTATCCCTGATATGGAAATGTCTTATTAGAAGCAAATAGCTTCATATTTTAAGTATTCATCAATGATTGTAACAAGATTAGGGCTATTAAAAATAAAGAATAACATCAATTGACGGCACAGAGAGCCCAAGTCCAATTTTGATCAGATATAAGCTTTTTCATACCAAATGACTGGTACTTTTTATGATTACAGAAACATTGATTATACATATTTTGAGCAGATGTTACTGGATACAATTATTCCTTAGCTCTCCAAGTAATCATGTGACATTCAAGTATAATTTCAAAAAACCAAAATACGTTCTCTAGTAAAGAATGCAGTTATTGATGTTTTTATAATTCCATGGAAGATTCCCTTTTGAATCTCACCTTGTCAATGATTTCAAATTATTTTTTAAGAGATAAGGTTTTGCATGTCTCTATTGGATAAATGCACTGTAAATTTCAAATGTTTAAACTTTGTCTTGCATTTTATGTCCAAAATGGCTGCTCTTAACATTTTAATTTCTTCCTTCCAGGTATGTCCTCCACACAGCCCCAAGAGCTATTCCTACTACTGGTCGAGGATCTTCAGGTGTTGGTCTCACAGCTGCTGTCACTACAGATGCAGAAACAGGTGACTTATTTTTTCCTCTCCTCTTTTCCTCAAACAGCTTTCAAGACCTGTCATGCACAACTTTTTTTTTTCTTTTTTTTTTTTTTTTTGTAACCTCATTAGTTGCACATTAACGAAAGGAATTTAAAAAAAAACCCCAAAAAACCCTTGACTAACAATGTCAAAATATTACAAATAAAAAAAATATTTATGACTAACTCATGAATCTGTAAATGGATATCATTAAATGATTTTTTTTCCTTTCTGTATGAAGTACAAAGGGTTTTTTTTTAAACAGCAAAAATGTACTGTGGTTTCTGATAATAATCTATAGCTATGTCCTAATTGCAAATACTTACAAATATCTCAACCTGTTACAACAGCCAAAAAATTTATTTTAAACCAAGGTCTTGGATACTTTCTTTCAGTGTCTCATACTTATAAGATCTATGAATGTAATGGTTTCTACATCTCGATCTTTTAGATGAGTCGGTCTTTGTATCAGTTTTTTCTTAGTTCCGAGTTGGTAATTTTTGTAAACTAAGAATAAAAAATTTGTAAATTTAGTATTTAATCTCTCTACTTACCTGTACTCACAAATGCAATCATAAGCTACTGAGGTTGAGATATGCAAAATTTTTCTTCTTTAGGTGATCGACGACTGGAGGCTGGTGCCATGGTGTTAGCTGACCGTGGTGTCGTGTGTATTGATGAGTTTGATAAAATGTCTGACATTGACCGAACAGCCATCCATGAAGTTATGGAGCAGGGTAGAGTGACAATTTCCAAGGCTGGAATCCATGCAAAACTCAATGCCAGATGTAGTGTTTTGGCTGCTGCTAACCCCGTCTATGGAAGGGTAAGTATTTCTTTCTGCCACTGTAATCTGCACAGTGACTGAAGTATCCATTGTGTTGAACTGGTGTTATGAAGAGATCACTATTAATGATTTAATAAGGTTTTATTCAATCCAAACATTGGACTGCTCAGTTAGATGTTAAATGAATCCGGTCTCTATCTCCAGAGGAACCATACTTGGACATTCTTTGAGGGAGGTCACGGGTATCAGATGTGTAATTCTCGATACCTGTTTTTACTACTACAGTTACCCTCTTCCACTCAGCATTGGCCTGTGTTGTATTTTATGAATGAGAGGTCCTGTCCCAGAACATTACTAATGCACACCAAGAATTAGTATTGATAACCATTTCAATAGAGACTAGTGTAACACTCAACTCTCCACTCACTACATACTTTGTCTGAATGGCTTTTAACAACACCCGATGACATTTTTCTCCCTTTTCTACCCCCCCCCCCCAGTTTTCACGTTGTAAGCTTGTTTTTTTTTTTTTTTTTGTTTTGTTTTTTTTGTGTGTGTTTTGGTTGACTGTCATCTGACCGTTGCACTGAACTTGTGATTTCCCATCAGACTTTGCATATGATTCGGTCATGTTTATCGAATATGAAGTTCATCACTTGTTCCTTCCTTGTTAATGGTTCCTGCAAGTTATCAATGTCTGTGCTTGGTTTGCTGATCAGGTTATTTGTGCATAGTATATTGGAAGATTGTTGGAGGGTCCCTGGCCAAATGAATGTGAAAACAAGGAAATCGGTCTTAATCAACCACATGAAATAATTGAAACATCTCATCTAACAAAATTATTAACTATTTTTCTCTGAAGTACATTACCTCAAATACAGCTTTTTTGTGTGTGTGAATTTACAAAAAACATGAAATTTTGGTACTAAGAAAATAAGTATTAAAAAATTCTCAGTTATCTCCTTTACAAATTTCATTGCAAAGTACAATGATTATTCACTTCCTTGGGGTTTATTTTACTGAATAAATTTGATCCTGTTATTATAAAATCAGGAGAGAAATGTTTAAAAGCAAAACCTTTATCATTACGTTCCTTCAGATTTTAAATTTCAATGAATCCCACTCTCCTCCCTCCTGTCTATTCTTTTCTCTTTGAACATTTATATCATTCTTTCTCTTATTCTGTCTTCCCCTTTTTTTTTCTTTTTTTTTTTTGTCTTTATAGCTCTCTCTCTCATCCTCCGTCGCTTGGTTCAACCTCATTTATTTCTGTTAAATTATTTCTTCTCGAATTCATAGATGCTCTATCCAAGAAGTCGAAAGAAAATCCATTCATTTTCTTGTTTTCAAACGTTTGTTTTAAACAATAGTCGTTCACCAATCTAATTTTGTAGGATTCTAATTATATTCTTTTTTAAATAACATTTGCCTTGGTGATAACTTTTCTCATCAAAAGGGAAAGCATCAATTTTTTTCCAATATGTAATATCAGTTCAAAATAAAAAAAGTAATGTTGAATGTCAAATGAAGTTTATATATAATAGTCAATTCTAAATAAGTCTTTTGTCCGAAATCTGTTTTGATCTATGGAATTTTTTCTTGAATTGTATTTTAATGCTACTTCTCTTATATAATGCATTCGTCTTCAGTTTCATCTCTAAAATATTATTTTCAAATATAAGACCATTACAAGAATTGCTAACCATCTCAGATTGTTTTTGTTCAGTATGACCAATACTGTTGAAACTCCCATACAAGATTGTTTTCGTTCTTTGTTCAGTATGACCAATACAAAACTCCCATGGAAAACATTGGACTCCAGGATTCCTTGCTGTCTCGTTTTGATTTGCTGTTCATAGTTTTAGACAAGGTAAGTTTTTCGCCTTTATTGTATTTCACATTTTGAAAACTTTATCAAAACTTTTTTTTTTCTATTTGAAAATTATTCAAGTTATATGTGGGTATTTGCACACAGTATACTAGTTCATCTGAGGCAAATCAAACCTTTACCTGGTCTTCTTTTTGTTAGTGTAATACTCATCATCCATCAGAATTGTTCTAAACAAGAGTTTTATCGCTAAATACATTTATATATTTGATATCTGAAAACCTATCAAAAAAAAAAGTAATCCAGGGATTAAGAAATACATTAGACTCTAATTCATACAATATTTGAAAAATTTATAAAATGATTTCATGAATTTTTAAAAAATTTTATTTTTTTTATTTATTTATCTATTTTTTTATTTATTTTATTTTATTTTATTTTATTTATTTATTTATTTATTTTTTTTTTTTTTCTCCTCCTTCCTTCCCTAAGATGGACCCTGAAAATGATCGGAATATTTCCAACCATGTTCTCCGTATGCACAGATATCGGACTCCAGGAGAGCAAGATGGAGATGGTAAGTTATTCAAAAGAATATTGCATACAGTATTACTTGCTGTTCAAATTGGAGAACATACAAATTATTTCTTGCAATTTTTAGAATATGTTCTTGTTGCACTGCATATTAAAAAACAAAATGCTTATAAAACCTGTTCTTTTTATCTCCTTCAGTGTCATTTTTTTAGAGAAAATTTGTATATATATATATATATATATATATATATATATAGTTTTAGATAATCCTTTCCCTTTTATTTAAATTCTTATATAACTGTGTTTATTTCAATGTGAGATCCTCACATTCCCCAAACACTTAACGCATTCCATGATACCTAATTCCTACCTATGTACTATTTTCAAAGACAATTAAGTTCGTTAGAGAAAGCAATACTTAGTCAAGAAAATTGTTTCCGTCAGTATCTTATTTCTTTGCAAGTTGATAATCCTCTTTTCTTTAGAACTCTTCTGTTTTTGAATTTAAAAAAAATCTAATCAAGTGTCTCCCTTCATTTTGACAACACCCCATTCTCACCCAAGTGGACACCCATGATTGGGTTTGTTTGTTTTCTGCTGTTACTACAGCCTAGAAAAATAAGGTAGTCATGGGAGTGTTTTGTTTAAATGGTTACGCAACCACTCTCTTCTGCCAAACTTCATGGCATGCCAAAGACAAAACATTTGTGTCAAGATATGTTGATAGGATTCAGGCCCCTTTTCTAAGGGTATTCATGCTAAATGAACATAAACCTTAGCCAAAATCCAATGTTGATTTGTCAGTTTTATTTTCTGTACTGATAACTGTAATGCTATTATTAGACAATCAATTATTTTCTCTATATACATAATTAAAAACCTTTTCTTCTTCTCTCCAGTACCCCCTCTTTCTATTTCTATGATATTACCATTAAACATGTTATAAAGATATTCAATTTTTGTTTTGTGTTTAGCCCTTCCATTTGGAAGCTCTGTTGATCTCTTGGCTACAAAAGATCCTGAAGAAGAGAATAAAGAGGAGGAAGAAACCCCGATTTACCAAAAGTATGATAACTTATTGCAGGGCGGCAAAAAAAGCAAAAAGTAAGTATTGTCAATTTTCATGCATTGACTTTTTTATCGTGAATTTGTCAGACTTTGGAATTTCAGGTCTCAGAATTTTGAATTTAAAGCATCCAGAGAGGGAAACAAAAATGTCATGTGGGTTTTGAATAATATTGTATCAAGAAATTCAGTTTTTTAACTTATTCTAATGAAGCAAGGGAGTTAGACTCCAGAGCAGCCAAGCTTGTTTATTTCAAATTTGCACAATTATACTTTAAAAAAAACAAAAAAACTTTGAAAGCTATGTGGAAATTTTAAATTTTTTGTGAATGATTATAATTGTATCAGTTTCATGAAACGAAATTTTGAGCTCTGAAGTAACTAGTTTCAACATCAAGTTCATTTAAATATGAATGAGAAATCATATATATATATTTATATATATATATATAATGTGTGTGTTTATGTCCATGATTAATTTAATAGTTACTTTTTTATATTAATTTTAGTGATCGCATTGTAACTTCACAATTTATGAGGAAGTATGTCCATGTTGCGAAGGCTTTGAAACCTGTACTGACAACAGAGGCAGCAGAATTCATCTCTGATGAATACGCAAAACTGAGGAGTCAGGACAGCATGCATGGAGATGCCAGTTTGGCAAGGGTAAGTGAGTCGGCATTCAATCTTATAACATCTAACCAATTGCGGTATAAATAAGCACAACCCACAGGAAATCCATGGTGGTATATCTTCACAGTTCATGAATCAATGCATCAAATATATTTTGATAGAAAAATGAAATTCCAATTTGAAGTTTCAAGTATGTGACATCAACAACTCAACAAGAGAATCAGTAAAATATTCCTTCCTTAGCCAGCTGTTATTCTCTGGTTGCACTTAATCATGGTTGTAGAAAATATATTCCAACTTTGTTTAAAGTTTGCCTTTGGAATTATTTGTCATTTTATGGCATGGATAGTTTTTCTGTACCATAGAAGAATAAGGGAAAACTATTTTAATATTTTGTAAGGAGAAAATTCTCTCATAGGAATACTGAAATAATGTGCATTGTATTTGGTATGAACCATTTAATATATCAATGGGGTGTAAGTATTACACCCTGGCGTAAGTAAAGGCAAATATTTTAATGTAGAGATCTTCATGTCTCTCATTGAAAGAAGGAATTGAAGTAAAAATTGAATCATGCCGTCACATCTGATAACTTTACTGTCATTGCTTCTGATTTCAACAATATTTAGTTGAATATTGTCTGAAATCAGTCATTATCATTAACCTTTTCAGGGTAGGAACAACCATATGGTTCATAACAATGGATTTAATCAAAATAGATTCATATGACACTCTGTGTGTGTGTGTGTGTGTATATATATATATGCATCTCTGAAAGGGTTAATCAACTATTAGATTTTGTGGCTTGGTAAATTGTTTTAGTCGGTCTGCAGTTTCTTGATTTCTATTTTTCATAAGCTTCTGTGTGTTCAGCAAAACTTTCATCAGATAATAACTCTGTAGTCGGGCATGGATTTGAAGCTTGCACGTCATTACCACTGAACGGGGGAACTCTAGCAATACCTCATAATATCAGCCATCTTTAAGTTAATCAGAGAGAGAATACTGCACCTACTCAGTGTACTTGTACTAACAGTTCATTTTAAAAAGAAATGAGTTCCCATGTGAAACTTAAACGGGGTTGATAAGAGAATATGTAGATTTAGTATCGAACTTATAATACGCTTGATCATAGACCCCTCCCCCAATTTTCAAAGCATTAAATTTGGCTCTTGAAATATTAGCTAAATACAAAAATTAAGACCCTGTACTCAATCAGGTTACACCTACTGTAAAAAAGAAATAAACAAAACTTATCACTCTTTTTTCCCTTTTATCTGTCATTTAGAAAATAACTAACATTGTCAAACTTCTCGTGTAGACACTCACCGCGTATATATCTAAATTTTGTCGAAATGTGATCTTTTGGTGAAAAATTCTATTTTTACTGACTTCCTACCAGACTAATCCCCCCCCCTCCGTTTATGCTTCATTTCTGCATGAATCATGACTTGGTCTTGAAAAAAGGTGGGGGTAACTTGGATCAAGGTTCATAAAAGATAGAAAAAAAGGAAAATTTGTTACAACAGAGAATCACTTATAAAGCAGTAAAGAATTATGGACTCCAATTTCTGCCTTATAACTGGTCTGTAGTGTATGATGAATTATCCTGCTACCCCAACCCCACCAACATTGTTAAGAGTAATTTGTGATTTTTAAAAGCCAGGATAATTTACAGGCTTCATTTTACTCTCGTGAAGATTAATTTCCCTATCGTTATGTTTGAAGTTTAGGTCAGGTTCTCAGATTCCATGGTAACGTTAAGACTACATTAAATATTACTCTGCTGTTTGTTTATGATAGCTATATGTAGCTGTAAACTTCTTATTCAAGTGTTGTTATTTGTTGCTTATGAGTAATTTTACTCCCTTCTTTTCTCTTAGACCCAGCCAGTCACTGCTCGTTCCCTGGAAACAATGATCCGTCTGTCAACAGCACATGCCAAATGCCGTCTGTCCAAAACAGTTGATCTTGAAGATGCACAAGCAGCTGTCGAGCTTATCGAATTTGCTTACTTCAAGAAGGTAAAGAAAGAGTGCCATTTTATCTGTTGGCCTTTGATTTTTTTTTCTTTTTATTTGTTCATTTTATTTTACTTTTTAATGTTTATTTTACATTGATTCCACTTAAAAGTAAAAATTCTGACGTATCAATAAGATACATGAATTTTATTTGCTAAACAAATCCATCTGATTGCTTTTTTTCAGAAATGTATACTTATTCTATAATGAACAAATTCTTCGTTTAATGAAAACATTAGAGATCTTCATCTCCATGTGTCCAAAATATTTGCTACATTTTTAACCTTAGATAAATCTTATTAGACTAATTATATATATATATATATTGCACATGTTCCTGAAACTACATCATTTACATCATTTTGCTTTTGAGGAATCGTCATTTGAGAAAATGAACTATTTACATGCGTCACTAAATCTTCTCTTGAAATTTTTGTTCAGGTTTTAACCAGGGAACGAAAAAGGAAACAAAGAGACGATGATGATGAAGAAGAAGAAAGTGAAGAAAGCCAGGATGAAGATGGTGAGACAACGAAAAAGACTTCCAAAAGGTTGGTTTTTTTCCTCCTTACAATTCAATGCCACCTTCCTGTGTTAGGTAGAATTTGTTAATGGCCAAATGAGATTTGCAACGATTATCTCGGATACTTTATCTTATGAGTTGTAGAAAGTGTCAATTTTGCAAAAAATTATCTTTTTTCTCTCCCATCATTTGCATTCCGGCACGTAGGAAAGCATACTTTCTTTGACCCTCGTGCCTTGTAAGGAATTATTCGACTCAGATATTCAAACTATAAATTATCTCCATTTTTGCAGCGGTATCTCCTAAAATCACCTTTGTAGTTTTTCCATAATATCCTAAACTTGGATTTGAATTCTACAATCGATCCATCTCAAAGCATTTGGTATTGACTCTTGATGATCAGTCGATATATGAATGACCAAATCTCTAATTTATATTAGATAAAACCACAGAAGAAAATCATAAGTTTACAATTGAGAACAAAAATGAATTGACTTTTGGTGGATATTTAGGGCCTTTACTAAACTTTACTTACAAAGTCAAATAGGGATAAGGATGATTGTATTGTGCCAATTTTCTTCGTAGGTGGGCGTGTTTGCCTATAAAAAAATCACTACTTAAGATCCTGGCTTTTACAGCAAATGTACAACACTCCCACCAAGCAAACCTAAAAGGTTGATATTTACTGTGCCTTGCTTTGTAATGCACTAGTCCACAAATATAGGACTCGGTGAGGATCAAATTCATTCTAGTAACGATGGTTTGTGAATCTAGTTTGATAACTATTGTTCCACAGCAAGTCACAAGGATATATTCTTATGGATGAATTTAGACACTCTCTCTAAAATGAACTTGTTTACACTTGCATTTTTGTTCTAGAATGTATATTTTTGTTCTAGAATGTATATTTTTGTTCTAGAATGTATATTTTTGTTCTAGAATGTATATTTTTGTTCTAGAATGTATACTTTTGTTCTAGAATGTATACTTTTGTTCTAGAATGTATACTTTTGTTCTAGAATGTATACTTTTGTTCTAGAATGTATACTTTTGTTCTAGAATGTATACTTTTGTTCTAGAATGTATACTTTTGTTCTAGAATGTATACTTTTGTTCTAGAATGTATACTTTTGTTCTAGAATGTATACTTTTGTTCTAGAATGTATACTTTTGTTCTAGAATGTATACTTTTGTTCTAGAATGTATACTTTTGTTCTAGAATGTATACTTTTGTTCTAGAATGTATACTTTTGTTCTAGAATGTATACTTTTGTTCTAGAATGTATACTTTTGTTCTAGAATGTATATTTTTGTTCATATAGGAAGATGGAGTCCAGTCAGCGTAAACCCCCAAGGAAAGAAGGTGATGAGGGCTACGATCCCTACGATTTTGAGAAGGGAGATGGCAAGAGTGCAGCTACTGCTAGTGAAGATACTACAGGTGAGTTTTTCTTCCAACAAAGATATATTCAAAGATCTGATTGCAAAAAACTGGTTTGTGTGTCTGAAGCTTTTCCCGTCCTTATTTTGTTTCTACTTTGGTTTTTACCGATGTCTCAAAATTGTCTATATTAGTTAAAAATGTTCTATTTCATCTTTTGATAGAGGATTTTTACATTATCCCAATGTTTTAGATGACGGTTGAAGAAATGATAGTGCTCAAGAAAATTTTAAATATGTATTTTGATTAATCATTTCCACATAATACGAAGATTTTCATATTTTAATCCAAGCTTAATTAGATGCAGAACCTTATTTACAGTGAAAGCAACTATCTGTTTGCACAATCTTTACATTTTCTTGTCTATGAGTGATTGGTTCTCATAGATTAGCTTTTGGTATTCTCTCTTCCATAAGAAATGAAGCTGTGTTAATTTTTTAAAATTTGATGCGAAGGATGTAGACAATTGAAGTTTTGTAAATGATTTGATGACATATTGTATAAAACTACAAATGAGTTTGATTTTGATTGGAATATTATTCAGAATTGAGTTTCTGTCGTTCCCAATTCCAGAAAAGCTGAATTATAACTTCTAAGATATTAACCAGCCAAAGGCAGTTAACGAATGCATGACCTGTTCAAATCAATTCCTTGGTTCTCATGAAAGTTATTTCATTTTCAGATGTAGAAGCAGCCAGCAAGAAACGCCGAACAGATGATGACCAAGAAACTGCAACAAAATCAGTGATCGCTGAAGAAAGGTAAGATTGTTGATTAATAATAGATGACCAGTTGATGCAATTTGAATGAGGGTAACAGTTTTATAAAAATGAAGAAAAATTTTAAAGGATACAAAGAAAATTTTGAATTTTTTGTCTCTGGTTTCTTGTCACAATTTTCTTTCATATAACTTTTTTTAAATTATGACAGCTTCTTTACTAAAATCATTGTAGAATATTTTCTTAAGTTGGTATTTTTATATAGGCTTATTGATTTTTAAAAAAAAAATTTTTTTATTATTTTTATTTATCTATTTTTTTCTTTCAAACTCCACAGGTTGAAAAGCTTCAAAGCAGCTTTGTTCGAAGTGTTCAAGGCTGAGCGAGCACAGTCAGTGACATTGGACAAAGTACGTGACTTTGTCAACAGCCTACATTCTGATGCTCCATTCAATGAAGATGAACTCATGGCTGCCATCAACAAGATGATGGATGACAACCAGATTATGTTGGCAGACAATGTGGTCTTCCTCATTTGAGCCTCTTGTAATGGAGGCATTTTGTGACTGATATGTTTGTACAAATTATGAAGTGGGACAGATCTTCTAGGTGGCTTACATGCAAGCCTGATATGAAGCAATGACAGAAACTATTCAATAAAGTTGTCAGAAAAGGAAACTTCAAGTTTTCTAACTTGTGAGTTTTGCTATTAAAATCAATTTTCACTCCTTTTTAAGACTTTAACGATGACCAATACTTATTACAGAACTTTTTTTTTTTTTTTTTTTTTTTTTTTTTTTTCTTCTTCGTCTGATACTTGGGTATCTCAAAATAAAGTTAGTGATAGCCCGCTTTGTCCTCTTTTGTCAATATGAATCGAATTGAGATCATGTTGGGAGTTTCATTATTTCCTGCTTTGGACCATAATCGAGTATTCCTTATGTTATGCACTCCTGATTCACGTGCTGTTAAATTTATTTTCTATACATGCACCGATGGATTCTCATACATCATTAAAAAGAACTTAATTTCTAAAGATGTATCATAGATCATTCAAAAAATAAACTTTGTGGATTCACCCGTTCTTTTAAATTACCTACCACCCATCAATTCCATTTCCACACCAAAGATTGAATGGTCCAGAGATTTTTAATTCACGAAAGAATCATAAATTTTGACGGAAGATGTTCATTTGTTTGTTGAAGCCACTGGAAGTTGATTTTGAAAATGTTTGATTTTTATAGCCACTTTTGAATATCAATAAATTTTCATACAAAATTTGAAACTTTTTTTTGTTTCTTGGTGTGTTTGAGCTTGATTGGAGATCCATACAGTATCTTCTTATTGCACTAAGTGAGGTAAAATTAGAATACTTGCTGATGTCTATAGCAAACTTCTGTTTTTCTTGGCACTCAGCAAAAATGAAATTTTATTTTGCATCCATTAATATACGGAATAAATACCAGTGTGTGCATGCATTTATGTATGTATACATTTGTATATGTGTCCTCTTAATCTTACATCATGATGTTCAAATGGATCTAATGCAATACATCTGTTAAGGGGCTTTGTACTCTAACAAGCATTTAATCAGTAAATACCTAATGTTTTTATCTATCTTATTATTTTCCTTCTCATTTTCTATATCCATGCTACCTTTAATCTGCCTATTGATAATGTTTACCAGTAGTTGCCTTCAGCCTTTCGGGCCCTCTCAGCTTGAAAGATGGGTGCTCACAATCTTCCTGATCTAACACTTTTGCCATACAGTGTTTAGTCAGGTTTTCTGTCTTGATACTGAGCTGTGAACAAGAGATGTGAAATAAGTGTCTTTCTGCTGTACAACTAATTCAAAAGTACATTCTATTTGTGATTATATGATTTCCAAGGTGACCTAAAAAAACATTTCCTGCGACAAACAGAGTAAAAGGTTAAAGAGCAAATCTCTGCTCACGGCAGGCCACCGAAACTAATTGTAATTTTCCAAGTGTTGAGTGACTTTAAAAGGGCACCTCATGACTTGGTGGCAGGGGTGGGGGGTGGGGATTCGTGATTGCTCTTTTTTCAATTCAATGTGTTCAAATTTATACAATACCAAAAAATAGTTTTTCATCTCTAAATTTGCAGATTAAGATAGGTTTGTTTTGTTCTGTTTTTTTTTTTTTTTTTTTTTTTTTCCTTTCCTTCAGTTATATTTCAAGAATACTGAATCGGTGTTTTGTGCTTTTTAGTGAACACAAAATTTTATATCGATGAAAGATAAGAGTAAATTGAAGCTTCAAATTGTCCATTTTTTTTTTATAAGAATATTGAGGCTGTGCCCAAACAGCTTTGTAGGTTGATAATTTTATTCCTATTAGTAATTATGGCAACAGACAACATTTCAAAAATGTATATCGAAATTCATGGTAACTAATTGTAGAATGACCGTTAGTAAGCTAATGAGTTCAGTTTTGTCTAGGTAGATGTTTTACCGTTGTGTCTTTGTACAAGACTAAGCTAAACTTAGTAAATATCTATCGGGATAGTTTAGAATGGAAAAAAAAAAAAAGTTATTGAAACTATTGGTATGTTCGAAAGTCATTGGTTTAATATGAGTAACATTTTCAATCGTCTGAAAATACTGAAATGTACCACCTGAGGTAGTAATGTGGATAAAAAAGATATTTTGAATTTTTTTTTCAAATCCTGAGAAAATATATAAGCTAGTATCCTAAAAGCAGTAAAGGAGGATCTCCTACTACCCACACACTTCCTATTACTTGATTTTTATTGTTCGTTTCCCCAACTTTCATCACTCATATCTCTTATATAGTTCATTAAAATTGGTATGTTATGGAGACAGAAGTCCATGGAACAAATTGCAGTATTATGGCCCTATTTACCCAAATCCTTATGAGAACAGGATGTGACACAAGGTTGGTTTAATGTGGAGACACAGCATCTGTGAACCCTTGAATGGGACCATCTCAAAGATCTCTTGGTCATTGCAAAGATGTGAATACAGGTCTTTGAAGAAAAAGCAAAGCTGCTCTTGTGTTGTGAAATTCTGGTGTTGTATTTTAAAATAATAATTGGTTCTTCAGGAAGTATGATTTTGTCTGACTAGACATCACCTTATGTGGTGTTACTGCACTAAATAACTCTGCACTTCTACTAAATGTGGATGGGGGGAAGTGACAATTGAATTTGATAGTAAATCTGTGATATTGTTAGTAATACTGCTTTCATTTTTTTTTTTTTTTTTTTTGTTTTTTGTTGCTTATCTGTAGTATAGTGCTTTCATGTTATCTAACAACTTGACACCACACTAAAATTACCATTTTCTTACCGAATGCTCTTCTAATTAGTGACCAGAGAGAACCAGCTACTTTCTAGTGATGCCAATATAGAGCAGCGCAAGTCTTTCCATGAATGCATTGTCTGAAATTGTGTGAATACCGGGATAAGGATGCTAATCACTTGAGAATAAATGTTTAACAAACTGCATAAAATCTGGGGATGAAAACTGGGCTCTAATAAACTGCTTTAAATATGTGTCTGTATATATATATATATATATATATATATATATATATATGGGATGAGGATTCACTAAACAAACATTTGTTCCTGCCCTTTTGGGGCTTCTTCAGGAGAATGATTTTTTTTTTTTTTTTTTTAAATTCCTATCGGGGACATTTTTGGGGGGTGGGGGTCTATCATTCTAAGTAGTAGAGTCTTTCTTTTCTCTTGTTTTAGTTCAATCGTTGGCTATTGCTTGCTATATTTCTTATTTAAAAATGAATGCATGTCTGTTAGTGGTTCTTCTATCAGTCCATTTGTTGTATGTTTCCTCTCAGTATTTTATTCTCATTTAAATCTATTTCCCAATGCGGGGTCTCTTTTCTATGATGTTAATGGGTTATTTGATTATATTGGGTTTGGTCTATTTCCTCATGTCGAAGGTAATTATGTTGATTGGATTGTTTTTCAAGGTGGCTATGTGAATAAGATATGTTATTTTAGTTTGTCTGTGTGTGGGGGTTATTGAGTTATGTTTGTTAATAGAAATTTTGAGTGGTATTTTATTTTTTCTGTTTGAAAAATCTGTTTCTTGTTCTGTTTTTTTTCTTTTTTTGTTCTATTGGCAAAACGACGGATTGTGAATTTCTCATTTAGGCATAGTGGCATGGAGTTTCAATATTTTGGTATATGTTTGTTTTGATATTTTCCATTTTATCGTTGGTTTGAGATAGCTCCATGATGTGTAGACAGTGATTTATCATTTCTATATTTTACATTTGTAAATGATGATACATGGTTGGCTAATCTTAGTTTAAAGGGTGTTTTTGATATTTCTATATACTTCACTTCTAAGGGTTTCTCTTGGATTGATATTTCAATATTTGATTTAAGATATTTGTTTTCCAACGGACATCTGTATATGATTGTGCGATTGCAATTTGGTTTATTTAAGCTTTCTTAGTATTCATTCTAATTGCTCTATTGTTCATAAGTTTATTAAAATCATTTGTACAACTATAACTAATTTTCAGTTTGTTCTTAAATATTTTACTCAGTAGCTTTCTCAGGGGGAAGTATTTTTCTATTAATTGGATCAATGGTTTTCCAAAGTTGTTTTTTACTTGTAGGTTGAATGGTGGTGTATACCAAATAATTTTCCTACTTTAACTTTTTTGTTGTTGTTATGAAACAGGACTTCATTGACAAATCCACCACTTGATGTATTAACACCACTTAATCAATATAATCTAGAAAACTGTACAACTTAAGACATTTAGATCAAAAAGAATTTCAAAAGATTTTTGATACCACGTCAGTCAGGTATTTCCCAATGTTTGTCAATGCAATTTATGTAATCTTCTCCAGTGTTTCTACCCTGTTTCACATATACTTTATTATTATGGTACAATGTATAAATTGTCTCATATATATATATATATCATGAATAAATCATAAGTATAAACATACATTATGCTCTTCCAACTCTGGAATGGATGGGGAATTGTGCATAAGTAAATGTATCGCTCAATCCCATCCATACTGCCCATCCAGCTCTGTGTAGGGCAGGGGTAGAATAACTAAGTCTGGATCTGAAGCGAAAAATTTAATCCTACCTTGTGGTACCTGAAAAGATGTCATACAAGGAAACAGCTGTATATGGATGACAATTATCAATTATTGTATTATACTTATATATACATATACATATATATCATTTTAATACATATATAAATACATGTATTTATATATATATATATATATATCGAATTATGTGTAAGTGAATATATCACTTAATTTGGTCCAGGTCTGCATAGGGCAGAGTTGAAATGTCTGCCCCTGGGTTTGGAGTGATAGTCTATTGCTTCACTGAAGTGTTGTTATACAATAAAACAGCTGTGTCTGTGGATAACACAATTATTATTATAACATATTATCATATATATATATATATATATATATATATATATATATATACACACATGTATATTGATATATGTGTGTTTAAATATGTATGTGTATAATAATATATATATATATATGTATGTACGTCTGCATATATATGTATATATATATATGTGTGTGTAAGTATGTATATATGTGTGTGTATATATATATATATACTTGTGTATATATAAATGTGTATATATACATATGTATGTGTATATGTACATGTGTGTATATATACATGTATGAGTGTATGTGTATACATATGTGTGTATATATATATGTGCATATGCGTATACATATATATCTTTTTTTTCATAAATTTATGTATATATATATATACATACATCTTTGTGTACAGATATGTATGTACATGCATCTGGGTATATATTCATGTGTATATATATATGTATATGTCTTTTTGCACACATATATGCATATATTTCATATATATATATGTGTCTATGCGTATATAAGTATATAGGAGATATAAAATGATTGCATCTTGTATCTTAGATATATAGATGACATTTTTTCCATAAACACAGGAGATAAAGCCAAAGTACAGAATTTCTTTGCACATATAAACTCTGAACAAGATTCAATTAAGTTTGATTTTGTGACATCTACTGACTCCATAGCCTTCCTAGACAACCGCATATACATAGATAGTAGTAGAAACCTCCAAACTACCCTCTACACTAAACCCAAGGACACTCACAATTACCTCCACTCTAAATTGGCCCACCCCCAACACCTACAAAGAGGTTTACTATTTTCACAAGCTCCTAGAATTAGAATTTGCTCTACAGAAAGTGAACTCCACATAACCTATTACAACATTTCACTAAACGTGGATATTCACTAGATGATACAAATAACCAAATAAGAAAGCTACTACAATTCAGAAATGAAACCTTTATGCTCTCTAACAATAATAAATCGGACCACATACCACTTATATCCACTGTCAACAACTCCTACCCTTAGCACACATTATCAGTAAGAGATGAACATCTTCACCTTGAGAACAGACCTCAGAGAAATATTCACAGACCCATGTGTCATCACTTACCACAGACCCCAAAACATCAAAGACATGATTAGCAGCAACAATATTAAAAATAATAGTCTCACACAACAACATCCCTAAAACCATTAAATTCTGTCAACCACGCGATCAAAGAAATAGTCTATGTTGCGACCACCTTAAGTACACCAACACTTTCACTAGCTCTACCACTAAAGAGAGTTTCTACAAATACCATAGCACTAACTGTTGTAGCAAAAACATTATGTGCCTCCTAGAATGTAATAGATGCAATTTACAACACATAGGCAAGTCTGAGTGGCAATTTAACATTAAACTACGAACACAGGATTATATCACAAAACCATCCCAGTCTACTTCCTGTAGAACTAAACTTTCACACCCCTGAACACAATTTTGCCACAGACGCTAGCTTCATAATCATTGAACAAAATGTAAAAAAATACTCCCACTGACATAACTAAAATTCTAGAAAAACATGAAGATATGTGGATCAACAAACTCAAAACTCTCTCCCCTAACTGACTCAACACTAAACTCAACAACCTTAACCACACAGATCTCTAAATCATAATCCTCCCACATCCACATTCTACCCTCTCTCAGGTATATCTAATATTGGGAACTTCTCAGTCACTTAGACTCAAAACAACAAAAACCTTAGTATGGTATTCCACTTGTTCCAATCAGAACCAACAAACTTTCAATGACCGGTAAGGTTAATACATATGAAGTTCATTAACCTCATC
>OY735225.1:46340055-46420055 GCA_963457665.1 Thysanoteuthis rhombus | reverse complement strand
AATGAATTTCTCAACTTATTCACTAAGCTTAGGTCACTTATGGCACACGTCTGTAAGCGTAGGACACCAACAGAGAACTTAATATCATTAGTCCAGGCGCTGTATTAGGGTTCCGTGAGGATTTTTGAGTTGATGAATGAAACCAATTGGACGTGGTAGTGGTTCTCTACCTCGGGGATTTGAAAATTGTAGGGGCTATTTTAATCCATTTCAAAATGTGTGTAAGTGAGCCATGTGTTTTTTTTTTCAAATGGTCTCATTCCTGACTGACCTATTTTCCATCATTGAATCAGTCGAATGGAAACATTGAGCAAGAAATGAGAGGGGAGTAATAACAAATAGGATATTCATGTTGATACCACTTCAGCTTCATAGAGAGAGAAACATGAACATGGGATTGGGATTATGTTGAAGATTTTGACCAAAAGTGGGGGAAAATTCGTTAAAAAAAAGTTGAGAACCAATGTGCTGGAGGGGTTATCAGTGAATAACTTGGAGTAGAAATTCCAGATCAGTTGTAAAAATTTTAGTGTCGTTTTTCATAATGGTGGATTTTTCGATGCAGCACCCTAGTCAGAATTTAAAAAAAGAAGTATGAGTATATTATATATTGTTGGAAAGGAAATTTCTCTCGAAATGAGTCATTTTTCGTAATAGCAGATTTCCGTTGTGGTGCCCTGGTAAAGAGAAAAAAAAAAATCAAATATGAATATATTGTGTATCATTGAAAAGGTAATTTCATACTGGGCAAAATTCATGGAAAAATTATGTACCATGGAGCATGTCATTTTGAGAAATTTACAATCAAATTTCATAAACCTTTCATAAAGCTTTGAAAATTAAACACCTGTATGAACTGATAGCTATGGCGTAGGGGGTAATTGTGTATTCATCAAGACTTCTTCCATAGCCTATTGCCTGCTCTTCCACAAAGTTTCATTAGAATTCATTCAGTACTTTTTTAGATATCAAGTGGACAGACAGAGAACTTTGGGAACTATTGTGTGGTGTGGTCAGTCAGCTATGATGGAGGGGAGATGCTTGTGCATGGATCTCCAAAAGTTTATTATTTCCACATTATTTTTAATGAAATTTTGTGGAAGGGTGGACAGTAGGCTACAAAAGAAGTCATGAAATATTTGGGCAGATCTATGCACAATAATCTCCTTTATCAGTCCACAAAGGTGTTTCATTTTTTAAACAAAGATTTAATATTAGATTGTAAATAGCTCAAAATGACTTGCCACAAAGTATAATTCTTTGGTAAACTTTATTCAGCTTGAAATTCAATTTCCAAAAGTATACAATTTGTCCATATTTGATAACTTTTTTCCTGACTAGGATACCTCAGTGAAAATCCGCCATTATGAAAAATTACCCTAAATGTTTTTTTTACAACTGATCTGGAATATCTACTGAAGTTATTCTGACTCACTGGAGGTCCCTAGCATGTCCAGTTGGTTTAATTAGATAACTTAAATTTCTTATGAACCTGTTTCATCGCTAGGACTATAAAAGAAACTGCATTTCCGATAATTTGAATTCAAACAAGTGAAAAGTGAATCTTCCCCAATAGTCAGTCACCTCACCTGTCTGATACGTATTTCTTACTGACTCTGGTGGTCGGTATTTGTACCCAGTTAAAGGGCAAAGATTTTGAAAAAATGTTTTTCAGACCCATTTCTTTTAATGGATTGGTGCAATACAATCTTCCTGCACGCATTCAACTTTGTACTATACTAAACTAAGCTTAGTAGTAATCTCAATTATTTAATCAGTGCTGTTTCGATCTCCATTAATAGAGAGTTCGACAGTAGGTTCCCTCGTCGTGTTACGATAAGGTGCTTCGTATATCTTTTTTTAAGACTTTGGACTTCTAACCTTTTCAATTTGAGCTTCCTAATATCACATGATGTCGACAAATAGTACCAGGCGAAAGCGATGTGACATTCCAGCCAATATCATGGTCGGCTTTCTGGGTGCCGGCCGCATGGCCCAGGCGATGGCCCGGGGTCTTATATCAGGAGGTATGTTGTTACCGTTACCATTTATTTCTCTAACAGACGTCGGTCGGTCGCATGGGATTTTTTCTTCTTGCAAAAATTGTCATTTCTCACCCGATGTTTGTTATTGTCAAATTGAAAAAGTATTTCAATATTTAATTAATGGGTGAATAATATAATTTGTTGAAGTTTAAAAAAAAAAAAAAAAAACTTTTTTGATTAAAATTATTTTTTTCCCAAATTCATTAATTGGAATTCGGAAAAATGAAAATGCTTGATTTTTCTTTGATTCAAAATTGATTCAAAAGTACCCTACAATTTTACCCAACCAGATAAAATGTTCAAGTCGTATATTTTTAAAAAATTATCAAATAAAATTGATTTACTCTGACTATTATACACATCTTGGTTGTTTCAGTCACATCATCTCGGCTGTTGTTTTTTCCAACCTTCTTCAGGTAATTGATAACCTTTTGGGTATAACAACCAAGATAAGGAAATTAGCTTGAGTAAATGAATGTATATTAATTATAATTCCTCATCTCAGAAATAAAGACGGGAATGGTCAAATACAAATTATGCGGAGTATACTTTATAGTTTTTTTTTAAAGTGCATCTGCTCCTCTCTCCCTGTGTGAATGTAAACAGTAACACACAATTGACATTGTTGTGGTTCAATTTGGTGAAGTGAGTGACGCCACCTCGGGGGCCTGTTGCTTCTAAGTGTATTTCACGCATCGTAAACATCGAAGAGCTGGGATTAAGAAACTTGTGATATGTTTAACGTTCATCTTATAAAAAATAAAGCCTGCAAAAACATGAAAGAAATATCTTTGTGCGTGTTCTTTTAATAGAAAAATAAGATCCAAAATTCAACATGAACTGCTTTGATTGAATCTGAACTTCGTTTCTTCTAGAATTATTTAATTTTAAGAGAAAGTAACTTTTTCTCAGGAAGCGAGTGAAACGGTTTTGAAGTTAATTTATTTACAATGCATGTATTACGTAAAACTGGACTCCCGGTGCTCGATGGTCAATTTACAATACCTGCTATGTCCACCTACGCAATCATGACTGTCTATTTTAGCAGTATATTTACATGGCAAATTAGAGTCAATATAGCTTGGAAAAGTGTCTGGCTGGTCAGTCAGTCATATATATATTTTATTTACACAGTTTTGTCCTTAAAAAAAAAAAAACGGTATAACAAGAAGTGACAAAATTCTTTAAAGGAAAAATGCTGTTTCGCGTAGCGGAATCTATTTAACTTGAATATAAATTTGACTGTATTCCATAATGAATAAAATGAGATTTAATACATTTTTCCATTTATGCGTGGGTTTGCCCCGTAATACAAGACATATCCCACCTATGTCTAAGAGATCTGATCGATGTTGTAAAGCACGTGGGAAGACTGCCGTTGGCCTACCAGCACTTCTTGAATCATTCACGACTATCAGAAAGCTACACATGTTGCATTTTCTATAATTCAATAAGTCGAGGATCATTTTTCTAACAAAGGATTTCTATAAAATTTATTTTTTATAATTCTGGCTCCTGTCGCATTCCTCGTTTATTGCATTTTATTTTTGTTTGATAAAAGAGCAGTCATAATGTTTTTTTTTAGATAATGTGAATGAGCATTAGTATACTTGTTTGGTAATCTAATATTGGTTACCTTTTATACGAATTTATTTTATACTTTCATCCAATGTTTTAAAATTGTGCTGAGATAGTATTATAATCTTATATAAAATAATGATAAACTAATTTTTCTTAGAAAATAGTAATGCTGCATATATGTATGTCTCTTTGTTGTCTCACCATTATGTAATGGTTAGAAAGCTAGCCCTACTGATCATTACTTGTGAGTTTTATCTTTCTTGGGTGTCTTATACTTGTGTGACCGTGTGTGAAATCTAAGCTTCACTTAATAAATAACAATGTTTGTATCATAACTGTACCTCGAAAATGCTGGAAAGGTGTGAACTGGATTTAATTCTCTCATTAGGTCATTTGATTGAAGGTGATCGTACTAAGAAAAGCTTGTGGAAGCACCTTGCTTCGTACTCCTTTTGTAATAAGTACTACTGATATGGTTGAGTAAATTCCAGTGAAATTCTGGTTATTTGTGGAATCCTGATAGCAAAGAAATCATTCTAACTGGAAGAAAAATATTAACTTTTCGGAATTGGGACGTTTTAAAGCTTTCGATTGCAGATTAAACTTGTTCAACAAGATACAGAAGGAATCTTCGTAAAACTGTCCTCGTGTGTCATTTGATGGTAGTGTGAGTTTGCATCTGATGTCTGAACTGATACAATTTTAGTTCAATAAGTAAGAATAAAAAAAAACCCTCATTATTTAACCAACTTTCCCCAATATTAGGTTCATATTTTCACTGTTCCACGGACAACTGACCAAAATGACGTAGGGAAAACCAATTCCATGATGCCAACTGGGTACAGATATCCCTCACCTTTTAAAAGTTTGTTTCATGTCACTTTTCTGCTCTTAGGTGGAAAGTGAAAACAGCGTTCAGCTTTTGTTTTGCAGTGAGCTGTTACAGAGGCAGGGCACACCCTTTTCCTCTCTCTGCTATACCCTAGTCTCCTGTTCATCTCACCACCCTAACCTCCAACTACTTAGCCTCATGTACCATCATCACCTTTTTTTTAAGTCTGGGGACGCTCGATGAACTTTTCTTACATAGATTAATGTGCTTGCTTGCTTCACTTCATTTTAGCTTACAAAAATTTTTTGTAGGAATGGTCTGCTTTCGGATGGTAAGGGACACCTATAATTGAGGACTTAGTCACCATGAATTTCAGGTGTCTTAATTTCTATTATATTTGAACATGTGATTCTTTATTTTAAACAAGTTTTTTCATGGGAAAATTCACTGCTAAGAATTAATTTCTCTCGGATGGAAATACTATTTTATAAAAAATAAAATCATATTAAAACAGTGAAAGGATATTTGTTTAGACGAAAATATTTCTCAAGCTTCATTTAAAAATCTGCCAAACGATTGATGACGAAGGACTGAGAAGATGCAAGTTAAAAAATTGTGCAAATGAATTAAAAGAATCTATTGAAATGAAAAACTGACAGAAATGTCAGTTATGCTGAAAAAGCTTGAATTTATGGAAGAACAGATTCAATTTGAATTGAATGATTTCTTTCCAATTTATTTTGTGTGGCGTACTTACGAAGAACTTTCTTTCTCAGAACTTAACTGATAAGTATCAATAAACATTCCTCTCTTTCTTAAAAAGCTGTCCTTTATTCTGACCTGGAGATAAAAATAGAGGTTGGGGGACGGGGGTAATTCTTATGATTTGCACCTTTCAAGAAAAGTATTCCTTCAATCTAGCTCACTAACAATTGCTTTCCAATTGATATTTTACCTAGGAAAGCTTAAGGCTGTATATACATTGTATGTACTACCAATAAAATTAGTTGGACCTGTTTTTTTTTGTATTGGTATTTAGTGACTCAGATTTAAAAAAAAAACTTGAATTAACCTATCAAATTATCTTCCTTAAACTTTCATAATTTTTTTTTAGTCCAAGTGTTTATTATGTTTGTTTAATCAGTGAATACAGTAAATTCGCAGAAATGGAAATTTAGAAAAATTTAATGTTACTGGATAAATATTTTTAAGCATATATCTATTTACACTCTATTTTGAAATATTAAGTACCATCACCATAGATACAGTAACCCATAAAATAGTAAATATATTTATATACATGTGTCATAAACTTTGCAAGAAAAAGAATTTTAATTTTAGTGATTTCACTTTTTTTTTTTTTTTTTCAGTCATGCAAGTCAATTACTTTCTGATCGCAGTTAATGTATTGTGTTCTGATATTTTGTGTTATACACAGAATATTAAGATTCAATATCGTTGTTTAAATTTGAATTTTAATGTTGTAAATTAAACTCTACCATGGAGATTAACAGCTGTTTTACCATGGACCTGTTTCAGGGATATTATATATATATATATCATCATCAGTCTCTTAACATTCATCGTTGGACATAGACCTTCCACAGGATTTGCCACACTTCTCTATCGTGGGTGTTGCGGAATGAGTACTCTCTGAATTTGTCTAGCTTGTCTCTCCATCTAATACTTTGCTGGCCTCGATTGTGCATATGATCTCTGGGTATCCATGTTGTGAGTTGTGATGATGTATTAAGAAATGGATATATATGATCTAACAGAATGATTATGAACTGTGTTATATCATACTAAAACTTAGTGTATCTCTGAATTTTTGAGATGAGGTATTAGGTATGGTTCTAGGTTCAATCCCAGTGTGAGACAATAATAATACTACTAATGCTAAGAGGGGAGTGCGGGCAATATACCCCTGTCGGTTAAAGGGTTCGATTCGTTACTTCCCCACACCTACCAGATGATACCTGATGAAGGCTGTAGTGTACAAAGGCCAAAACGTTGTATGAAAAACAACCAAGATGAGGATAGTCCGAATAATAATAGAAATAATACCAAAACTTATTTGAAATGATCTCCCATCATTGCATGGTTACAATATCACTCACACTAGACAACATATATAGAAAAAACAATTAAAAAAGATGGGGGCTGCTACAGGAATCGAACCTGCAATCGATAGGGTAGCTGTTTCAATGTAGTGATGTTCTTACCATTGAGCTAAACAGCCACTAGTAATGCAAAGGTCCAAATAAATTATCTCACTCCAAATTCTCATCTTGTTTATTCTTGGTCTATTCGCTTCTTTCAACGTGACAGTTATGTATTAAGAAATGGACATGTGTGATCTGCAGCAGCCCTATTTTCTTTAATTGTTTATTCTATTTGTATTGTTAAAATTGAGTGATATATTAACCCTTTAATGATGGGAGATCATTTTAAACAAGTTTTCTATGTAATATAATGCAATTTATAATCATATATATTTGCTAGTATCATAAAGGATTGCGACCCAGTTATCTTGGCTTTAAATCTTCAGCTGTAGTCTTTGTGACACGTTAAGTTATTTTCCATACCCATAAGAAGCTTAGATGGAGTAACATTTACATTGCTTTCTATCACTCATAAAATGGAGAGAGTTAAAGTGTCTGAGCAGACAAATAACTTAAAATTGTAAAATCTAGTTAGTGACTTAATAGAACTGAGAAAAGATAAAAATGAAAGAAAATATGTTCACGATTTATGGAAGAAAAAAAAGCATTTATTGTAAAATTTGTAAATGTTCTATTTATTTACAATAAAATTTGGTATTTACAACATATATCATGTATAATGAATAGAACTAGGATTTTTTTTAATCATATGTGTACTGATATATGCTCGTCTGTTAATTGTGTATCGTACATAAAAATCATTCTTCATAAACCTTGTACATAATCTATATTGTAAATACTAAATCCTATTGTAAGTAAATAGCACATTTACAAATTTTATGATCGATGCCTTTTTTTTCTCTTCAAAAATTGTAAACATACCCTCACACACCAATTTCAGAGAAAAAAGTCAGCAGGTATTTCTGTAAATAATAAACTATGAAACAAAGGCCCGCAAATTGTCTGCCTTTGTTTTTTAGAGAATTCAAAATTGACTGATTGGCGTTGAGCAAACGAACAATCAGTAATTTGAAAGTCGGGAGAATGATACAGACCCACACATGACATACATTCTTCCCCATAAACTTGGGTTTGCATGTGGAAAGATTTGGTAATCGTTTGGTTAAATTTTACCAAAAATTTCCATCGCTCAATTTTTGAAAAATTTTTTTCTTTTTAACTGATCATTTTTATGACGTGTCAATAAAACGCATCTTCAAATAATGGTTACAACTAACTGGAGTAGATTGAAACTTTCAGGGGTTGTCAATGTTTACGTATTTGTCAATGTATACTGTGTGGTTTGTATACGTGTTAAATGGTTCCCACTTAGAGGAACCCACTCATTATTTGATAAGCACACCTTGTATATGATAAACATTATGAAAAAGAGACTTGAATTTTTCTGTTACTTGTAAACGTATAAACAGACTGAAATATCCCCAGAATGTTCTAGGCAGCGTTGGGTTACTAGCAATGAAATAAGTTGAGGATTTTTTTGTCTCCTTCATTTATCTAATCAGGATAAATGTTTTCATATTTTTGTAAGTGTATATATCCAACCAAAGAAGTGATAAAAATTGACAAAAAAGAAAACTAATCAAAGCTAATGATAAAGGAACGCGTATTAATCAAAATCTGAAAATAATTCAAAATAAATGCATTTTATGACAGGTCTGATTAGTCACTCAATAGAAACTATCACATGACCAATATTTTTGGCAGTAAATATTTAGATTTTCAATCCTCTTGCTACATTGGTGCAAAACATTGCCAGCCAGCCAGCCAGCCCAATCTGAAACATGAAGAAACATATATTGACAATTTTAGTTGGTGGTCTCTTATTTCACTACTAAAACAGAAGCAGTTACTTAACGTGATTTACTGAACAGTTGATAAACAAAGGAGAATGCACCAATAAACCATTAAGTGACTTGCCATCACAGTCAATAATTGAACAGACGTGGAGTCAAAATTTCTAGTCATGTAAAAAAAAAGATTCTATTGAAGAATGAATTTAGTCAGAATAAATAGCTTTTCCAGTGGGAAACATCTATAAACCTCACAATTCTCGAGGATCTAGATTTTTCTTCTCCAGAATCTTGATGTTATTAATAAATCTGTCAGAATAAGGCCCCACAAAAGCCCAGGAAAGCCTTTGCTCCAAAAATTTCAAGAAACATTTTTTAGAACGGGTCTAGTGGAGTACTGATACCAATTTTTAAGTCTGTAGACCAAACAGTATTGCCAAAAGTGCTAGAACAACATATATATATATATATTGGTTAAAGTGTTCAATTAAAAGAAAAAAATCGAAAATGTTAGATCAAATAAAATCATTGAAAATTTCTCAAAATTTTTTTTTTTTTTATAACATTTCATATTCAAACTTTTGAGTGAGAAAAATAAAGACTAACTCCCTTTTCTCTCCTGTATACCTTGTTAATGAAACATGCATTTGGGTTTTGAAGGTTTGATGGTTAGAAATTGGATAAGAAAACTATTCCTGAAATGCTATGGAGAGATTAAATCTGCTTTGCCTGAAATTCTTTTATTAAATGATTATACCATATTTTGTACCTGCTCTTTTTTTTTTTTTTTTCCCATTTTTTACCTAAAAGTTGGAAAGAGGTCTCTGGTTGTGTCTTCCCGTTCATTTCTTCACACAATATCTTCGATAGTATTGAATTGATTTCTATGAAGTTTTGTGGATGATTGAACAACGGGTTAAGAACAAAGTGGTTTTGGGGTGGATCCAGGGATCTTTTTATGAGAAATATTTTCTTTACATTTATGTCTACACTCATGAATCACTACACAACATCTCCAAAAGTTCTCAATGAATTCATATTAAATTTTTTTGGAAAGGTGGGCAATGGGCTATGGAAGAAATGTTCAAATTTTGCAGGCGGATCCATGTAGAATTACTTCCCCTGACAATGGCTTTGGCAAAGTTATGTACTCTCTTTCTATTTTTTCTATGTACTTTTTCTCTGATTGATATTTTTGAACATGAAAAGCTGGACATTAACCTTACACACTGCTGTCTTACATTGCATATTCATGGCATCTTCAAAACTAAAGGTGTCATAAGTTTTAAATAAGTCTTTCCTTTACCTGAATAATAATAATAGTAAAAAATTTTCCTCAAAAAACCCAAAACAACGAGTCATGTTTTCTGCTTTGGATTTGCACTGGTTTTGCATTCATTAGCTTCTTTTGTGTTTGTTTTCAAGTCCAACTTTCCACTCATTGATATCACATGACCTTTGATCCTGCAGTCTGTCTTTATCTCAAATTCACTTTTGAATTTTGATTTCAATGGAAAATTTTTTCTCTGTCATCCACTTGTTTTGTTCCAGATTTATGTGACACTGTTCTTGTGTCTAATTGGTCGGCAAGATAGTGGAAATGTCACCCATTGCCAAAGTCTCCACTCATTCTGCACAGGAAAAAGCATTAAATACAAAGCCACCTAACCTTTACTCTTTGTATATGTGTGTGTGTGGATCTTATCTTTCACCAGTAATGAGTCAACTCGTTATTTCATTTGTTTTTTTGTCTCTGATGCTTTAATTTGTATTGTAATTACACAGTGTTAATTCAAATTTCACTAATCATTTTTTCTTGATTGCACAAATGTGAAAGCATTGGGATGTATGAGTTTGTGTCTATAGCTGTGTGTCTATATACCCACCTTTGCCTGTATATGTGCTTGTGTGTTTCTCAAGAACGGATTGATTTGTGGGGCAAAATCCTTGTGGGCTGCTCGGTCTTTGGACCGGTACCACTTGGTGCCTAGTCAGTAAGCCAGTGGTGCGCAAACTGAATACAGCAGCGATATATGTTGCTATGATTAAACATCTTCTTCGAAGGTTTAATTCTGGTTATAATTGGAATAAAAATGTCGTTCTTTCTTTTTTTCCTCTTTTTTTTCAAAACCAAGAGCCATGTATATCGAGCCTTGAACGTGTCCTGTATTATGGTTGCCGCGTTTCTACCACAGAGTTGCCAATCCAGTTTTTTTTATTTATAGATTTTGTTGGATCTCAATCTTTTTAGCATAGGTGAAAGGGAAAACGGATTATTAGTATATATATATCAGTATGTTGATGTGTAAGTTTTGTTTATTGGTTACTGAAATGTTTTTGTTGGATTCATTTTTAAAGTATGTGTGCCGCATAAGTCAAATATATTTCTTCGTCTGCTGTCAATAAAGTTTGAGAACCACTGCAGTAGACTGATAACCTGATTAGTGTTTCTAGTTTCAATATTTCTGCACTACTGACAGGGCCAAATTTAACATTGATGGGCTATTTCTGATTTTTGTATTTAGCTATTATTTTCAAACAAATCAAAACAAAAATGAAAATTCATAAAATTATGTCTATTTTAAAGCAAAGTCTTTCATAGATCAGTAGCTTATCTCTGTGTAACACAGCAAATCTTAAAACAAGTTTAGTGGAGACATTTACATTCATATCTGATGAATATGTTGTGTAGTTATACTCTTTAAATGTATTGCAATAATCAAATATCTTCTTTAAAGGTTTAATTTTGGTTCTAATTGCTAGAAAATGGCATAAATGCTCAATTATTTCTGTGCGGATAAAGGCTGCGTTTATGTTATTGACCCATAAAATATTGATTCTGACATAATTAACGAATCTGACATCAATTAAAAAAGACGTTGAGTTTTTTTTGATTCAAAGAAAATCAATTTAATGGGTAATTGACTGGATTTTTGAAAAATATTGCTTAATTTTCATAGAAAACAGGGAAAAATACATTTATTAACCGGGGTTGTTTTTTTTACAAGTAAACAGTTCAGTGGTCAGGTAAGCTAGCTTATACACTCCCCATAACATATCTACTCTCAATGAGTCTTCGTTCTTAACACCTACAGATGAATTGAAGGGAGGTAATTCAAATTTCTTGATTTTGCGCTACCAAACCGATGATATGTATTGTATGTAGATGATACTTGATTTTTTCAGTATCGTCGTGATCGTGTGTTATTGAACAAAAAAATGGTAAAATTATTTTTTCAAATAGTCTCATAAAATTTTTGTAAGAATTCATATTCATCGATAATCAAAATAACGTTCTTTCTTGATAACAAAGTTTTAGAAGTATGCAAGTTGCATTAACAGTATAAATTCAATTGAAAATTTTCTTCAAAAGCCATAAAAAAATTTCTAGTAAATTTCTCTTTGTAAAATGAAAAATGTTCACTATACTTTAATCATAAAAAAAAAAAAAGCAAGTCAGAATTTTCTAAACAAAAAATATTTAGTTTTACTGAATTTATTATTTTCTGATTCAGGGCCATTTTTTTAAAAAAAAAAGAATAGGCTGCAGTTTAATCAAAATTTCAACTAATTAGTTGATTTATAGAAAATTTTAAAAACCATGTGTATTTTGGGTTAATTTTTTTAATGCAAACTATCACTGTAACACCAGCTAAGTCTGACAATTTTTCAAATCCTGTCATCTTCGAGTTTCTATTGTTTACTCAAATAATTTTCATTTTGTGAAATTTCTATGATATAACACAAAGAACATTATGATGAAATCGATAGTTTACAAGTTTCTTGCGTCACTTTGTTGTCAAAAGTGCATGGTACATCCCACTAATATGAATTATACTGGATGAAAATATGACTGATAAAGGTGGACTTCCAACTTGTTCAAATATTCAAAAATTATATTTGTTGACGGAGGGAGCATTTGAAATCATCATTATTGTTGCTGTAAGGGCATTTGATGATCAGTTTTAATAAAATGGTGGGTAAACCTGCGCAGATGAGAGTGCACCCTCAGGCAGGCCTGTGAGTCCCTCCTAAAACCTTGAAAATTAATTTTTCACAAGACTGAGAATTCATGTGCTTACTTTTGGTTTTAGTAGTTTGCAAGTCAGAATAAACGACCGGATTTGTGCCTTAGTTATGTTCTGGTATTTGGGTAAGAGTGTTTGTTTTTTTTTTGTAAGAAAAACCTGTTTCATTGTCGAATTTGAGTTGGATTCCTTTGAAAAAATACTGCCAAACTTCCATGAGCACTGAGAGAAAGAGAAATTCACATCCGTGATGATCCATAATGTATGAAAAGTTCCTATTAGAAACCTTTTAAATGTTTCCTTTCTTTAAATTGACAAATTTCCAGAAAGTTACAAGGTCAAATAGATTGAAAGCATATGAAATGAAAAAAAAAATTTGAATTTTCTATCAGATTTTTTACTTGATCTGCCAATTGCATCTAACTCAAAAATACTGGTGTAATGTGGTTTCCATTGATTTCTTCAGCTATAAAAGCATTTTCTTTCTACATGAGTGTGAACACAGACCCTGTAGAAATACACAAATACTTTTAGCAAAATTCAACCTAAAAATGTGTGCCATTGGTGAGTAGAGACCTGCTGAGTTTAAATATGCTATTGTTTTTCCTCTGAGATGTATAGTTCACAACTTATAAGAGTACAAACCTACATACTTTTATACTTTATAATATTGATGTTATAAAGATGTTGGTTCTCTAAATATTGCCTGCTTTCATATCAATCGGTTCTATTTTGATGCAAGAATCTTGGAATTTTCTATGTTACTTTTTGAAAATTTGACCCTCGTAATGCTTGCAGATATCGGTTGAATATTAGTGTGTTTTACCGTGACTAAAAATATTACTTTGTATAAATGGATTTTCTTTTGTATTCGTTTTGATGTATAATTCATTTGATGATTGTTGTTTAAAGGGATTATAAGAAGTACTTGGGATTGGCATAAAACCAAGATATATGTTGTGTCTCTTAAATCCAACAAGAAGCCATCAGGAAGAATTGAGATGTGAACACCTATTCTCTCATTACTATCAATAAAGAACCTTTATTTTTCCTCTGAACCTTTATTCAAGGAACACTTGTTTAAGATTTTTTTTTCGTGACAGATATATTTGAATGTCTAAAGAAATTTCCAAGTTTCTGACTAGGGCAATTTTTTCACCTGAAAATTTCTAAAGCTTTATCAAACATCCAAAATTACCCAAATTATGCTTCCAAGGAGATTCAAACTGCTATTCCTGAAATCAAGAGGGCTGTATAAAAACTATGATTTAGGTTCATTAATCATATTTCAATATCAATTTTTGTTTCATCTCAAAGTAGAAAGATGGAGAGGTTGATACAGTCGAATTACAAAATAAACTATGATCTTATGCACATTGGAATCAAAATACCAAAAGTTTTCCACAAAGGTGGCTTCATTGTTTGTGTTGCAAAAAAAAAATAATTGATGCATTTAATTTTCATTTTAGTTCTTCAATTTCTAATGGATATTTTTGGTAATTTTGTGAATGGAAGAGTGATAGAAAAAAAAGAGACTGGCCTTTTAATGTATCTTGAGTCTGGGTGCATGATTTGTGAAACACTGAGGTTCCTATCAGAATGCGTCTACTGATAGGGTCATCATTGATATGATAGTGTTTTGTGACAGGAAATTTCAAAATCAAAAATTCACAAAGAAAACAATTAAGATACACTCATGGTTATGTCCAAAATTGAAAACTGGATGATATTGTTTGAATTTGAAAAGAAAGAAAAGAAGCTAAATTTTTGACCAAATAGGTCGAATAAAAATGTAAATTATTTATTTTTATGCGTTATTACTTTGAGAATTCTCTGACTGTAGTTAAAGCCAGATTTTCACTATCAAAGGAGCAGGGTCCCTATCATTTAAAATAATTGGTGCCTATCAATCAAAATAATCATTAGTTGTAGCCCTAGTCAGAACTCCATGTCAACTGCTGGAATAAAATTCTGTTAACCGAATGGTACATATTGACTTATAGTTATTTTGATATCTCATTGTCAACTGAAAGTTGAATTCCTTGATGCATTCTGGTGACAGACATACCTATCTAATGTACAAGCTTCTCCTTTCCTCTCTTGATGACAATTGTGAACTGCAACCCAATAGACTTCATGAACATTGTGTGTATTGCGATATCATAATTTTGTATCCATTAACTTGAATATAATATTGAAATCATTTTCTCTCTTCCAGGAGTGATACAACCTGCAAAAATTTGGGCCAGTGACCATAATCCAGAAACGTTGAAATGTATTCAGGTAAATCTTTCATTTCATTAAGTCACGTGAAAAGTTTCCGAATGAGATTTTCTTTTCTTTGCCGTGAATAGTTTTAATATAGAAACGCTGCTGATATAGAAGCAATTAATGATTCCTAACTTCTTTTCAGTTTGGACTAAATTATGATACCTTTTGAGATTCCCATTAGTGTAAGAGAATTGTTATTGGGGAATGCTTAAATTTTGCTTACCTAGACTTCTGGGAATGACTTAAAAATGAGATCTGTCCATCAGTCAAGCATTTAGATACCAATAAGAAATACATATGCAAAAACAATTGGAATATAGTCTCTGTGAATTGGTTATTGTGCCAATTTCATAAGTTGCTGGGTCTGAGCTCAATTTTGAAGAAGTGATTTAGGGATACTGCTTTGTATTAAAGATGAGCCTAGTATTAAAAATTATCTTTAGATGTGTTGAATTTTCATATAAGACAGCTAAAGAAAAGTTCTCAAATTCCATGAATTAGTATTTACTTAATCTTGTTTGGTCTGGTAATCTGACAAAGCTTTGTCGACAGGAAGTAATGTCATTTGGTACTGATAATCATGAATTAAAACTGTAAAGAGTTTCTTTGAAAAATTTCAAGTCTAGTCTTGCTTTGATGATTCATCTGTTAGTCAAGTTTTCCAATTAAGCAACAAGGGAACGATTTTCAGGGTAAATTTTTTGCAATAAGATTTTCTTTATACATAACACAAATATTCATGAATAAAGCTGTTAGTATTGTTTGTGGCAGAATATTGTAGTGGTTGTAAAAAGATGAAAGTTATGTAAGTTTGTCATTTGTATGCTCATATCAATTTCAGCATATTTATTTGTGAGGAAAAAAAGAAAGATCATTTCTCGCAATAGTAGTAGCTAATATGTGCATATATATATATATATGTATTATTTATATTATATGTATTATTTATATTATATGTATTATTTATATTATATGTATTATTTATATTATATGTATTATTTATATTATATGTATTATTTATATCATATGTATTATTTATATCATATGTATTATTTATATCATATGTATTATTTATATCATATGTATTATTTATATCATATGTATTATTTATATCATATGTATTATTTATATCATATGTATTATATGTATTATCTATATTATATATGTTATTTATATGTTATTTATATTATATATATTATATATATATATTATATATATTATATTTATAATTATATGACATGACAGATAAAACTCCATTTCACATTGGACACAATTTTCAGTATTCAGTTTCTGTAGACCATGAAAAAAAAAATCAATTAAAACAGAAATGGTTTATTTAGAGTGAGTAATATCAGCAAATGGCAGAACAGTAAATATAATTGGAAGATAATGAAAATTCTGTTCAGTTGATATCATCAAGAATGAATTGCAACAGCATAGATTAATTTGTTAACAAAACCTTGTTAATAAAGAAGACCGTGTGTGTGTGTGTGTGTGTGTGTGTATGCATTCAGACTAAATGTACAATGGAACTACTAGATTGATTGGTATATCTCTGAATTTTTGAGATGAGGTATTATTATTATTTCTATTAATATTTAGACTATCCTCATTTTGGTTAGTATATCTCTGAATTTTTGAGATGAGATATTATTATTCTTTCTATTAATATTCAGACTATCCTCATCTTGGTTCTTTTTCATACTATGTATGAAAAACTACCAAGATGAGGATAGTCCCAATAATAATAGAAATAATAGATTGATTGGGTTGAAAATTTGACAATTCACACACACTACTATACCTAGGTGCTTAGTATAGAGGATATGTTGTACCCAAGCTCCACTCCTTTCCCCTCCCAAGCGTGTTGAAGTCTTCAAAAGGAAAGATGTGTTTAATGTTTGGAGATCAGCACCATTGCAGATGACAATTTGATGCAGCCTCTCTCTAGGACAAGGTCCCTACTGTCAGATTTTTCCATCAGGGTTCACTCCCTTACTGCTCAAGTCATCGATCTTACCTGAAAGTCACCCATCTAGATACTGACCTGACTCAACATTGCTTAACTTTGGTGATCATATAAGAACTAATTTTTCCAACACTATTCGGCTGTAACATTCACAATTCAGTTATTTGAGAATGTATACTTAGTGAATTCAGTAGAAGAGGCAATGAAATTCTGCTAAGATGTTTTTGTAATCATTAGCTCCAGAGCTAGTTACAATGGGTAATAATTTTCTGTATATAATTAATCAATATAATTCTTCTAGATTATTTAAAAATGACTTTGTTGATGATCATACAATATGAATAAAGCAAATATGTCATTAATTTTTATTTATTTTTGAATGAAATGTTCCCAAGAAATATACCTTTTGATCTCCTTTTTGTATTTAGATTGGTTCACTTTCAAATTAAGTTTCACTTTGATGAAAATTGAACCTTTGAACCAGTTCTTGTTGCTTGTTGATGCTAGTCATCTTGGTGATGAGATGACTGGTCTTTATCTAGCTTTTCTACAGATTCTTTTGTTTCCTTGTTAAATGGATTATAGAAGTATTGGTGGATCAGTTGATTCTTGAGTAAATTTACGAGATAGCAAGACAAAAGAAAAACGCTGGAAGGTATTAATTTTGATAAGAATAGTTTTCATTCGGTTGTTGAAAATTTTTCATTGAATAGATAAGTTATAAGAGAAAATTAACTGAAGAAATATTCATTGTCTTTGAAGTATTTCCAAAATTTGTCGCTTTTTTGTAAAATTCATCAGAAGTTTGTTCAGCCGTTATTGATGTGATGGAAAATCTTTAAGTAAGTTGAGACAATGTGAAAAAAAAATTTTTTATCTGAAGTTCTTTATTTTCATATATTTAAAAAAAAATATAACTTGTCATTTTAAAAAAAATTTTTCTCGTTTGCTGTTATCCTGTTTTTCTTTTGTAAGTTGATTTTTTTTTTTTGTTCTTTTTCAAGTGTTTAGGAGTGACTACAACACATAAGAATGAAGAGGTTGTCCAGAATGCTCAAGTGATTGTGATCAGTGTCAAACCACATTGTGTGTCACCATTGCTTAAGGAACTGTCACCATTCATTACAAAAGACAATTTGATTGTATCCATCGCTGCAGGCATTCGTATCTCCATGATTGAAGAAGTAAGGATTTTGAATCTTGGGGAAAGATATCATTTCCCGTGTTTGAAATGACTGAATGTTTTTATTCAAATTTCTTGTGTCTGAAAAAGATTTTGAGATTGAGAAATTTTCATCTGGTTAGTGACAAGCTCTAATGTCAAATAATGTCCAATTAGAAAAAACCAATGTTTGGTATGGAACATGGAAAGATTTTTCGAGTTTGCTCTGGATGTTCATTCTACCAGTTTGCGATACTCATACCATTAGGCATTTCTTGTTAACATCTGCTGTTGAGATTATTTACAATAGCAAATTAACCCTCCAGTCCAAAATAACCATTATGATTTTTTTGAAAACAATTCTTATTTCTTCTTTAAAGTGCATTTTGGATATTGAATTTTTTTTGTTTCATCTGTGTAGAAAACGAATTAAATTAACGATGTGTAATTCACATATCCAATATAATGAACTTTTGAACATTGCCATAAAAAAACATATATATCTGATGAGATATCTGTGATGATGTAATATGTAGGATACGAAGGGACGCAACCGTCCCTTGCTTATCAGGAGTTATCTGATCTTGACATGTCTTCTACAACAAAGACAAAATGTATAATAATAGAGATATATACTTATTTATTTCTCTTAATATTTCATCAGTCATAACTGTTCATTTTAAAGCTGCAACTTGTTAAGTTTCTGAAATGTTGAGATAAAACCTAATTAAGATCCAATACTTTTCAGAAAAATCAACTTATAAATTGCTTTACTAACTTTTGGCATTTGTATACTCGCAAACCTATGAAAAGCCATTTAAAGATGATGTGGATTAAATGTTATTGCAAAAAAAGAACAATAAAATATCAGTTGAGTCAAAAAAGATTTTCTAGGTCTGATAACCTTCTTGGAGTATGTAAAATTCAGAAGCTCAAATGATGTATACTTCTATATTTATTGAAACCAAATTGAAACTTGTATGAAAACAAGAAAGGATTATCAAAAGATTAAAAAAGGTGCACATTTAATGGAAGATGTATTAGAACCCTAAGCGTATACATCCATTTTTTTTTCTTATAGATGTTATTATTTCATCTCAAGAAATGAAAATGAAAAGCTTAGATCTGATTAATTTCTGAACTTGAAAATGTGTCGTCTAGATTAAAACCAATGGAAAGATCGACCATTGGTTTCACTGCATGATTGATCAAATTATTTATAGAATTATTGATTTAAATGTTATTTGTAATTTCATAGAATCATTGTCTATGGTTTTAAAACAAAGATGAAAACTGGATCAGTGATTGTAATTTATGAAATGATAAAGTTTCGTTTTTATAACTGAACAAATACAAATACTTTTTTCCTTCTAGCTTCTTCCTCCTGGATCACGTGTTGTACGAGTGATGCCAAACACTCCTGCCTTGGTGCAGGCTGGTGCAGCAGTTCTTGCCCCTGGGTCATCCATTCTAAAAGGTGACAATGATCTTGTTGTAGAACTTCTAAGCAGTGTTGGTATTTGTGAAGAGGGAACAGAAGCCAATCTAGACGCAGTAACAGGAGTTAGTGGAAGTGGGCCAGCCTATGTAAGTTATATTAAATCTCTCTATCTTTTTCTATGATTTCCCCTTGCCACTGAAATTGAAAGAGATATACGTATTCTGTTCGTCCACACAATGTTTCGAAAAGTTCTCAGAGAATTCCAATTAAATTTTACTGGAAGGATGGGCCGTGGAAGAAGTGATTCAATTTTTTGCTCAGATCCAGGAATTTTCTTTTTCAATTTTGAGGTATTTTTTTCACCCATCCTCTTACATTTATGTATTCGCTCATATTTGTCCACAGGATCTCCAAAATCTCTCAATGAACTTCAATGACGTGTTGTGGAGGGATGAGCTATGGTCTTAAGGAGAAGTGATGAAATTTTGGGGCGGATCCAGGATTTCTTTCATATATATATATATATATGTAAGATAGTCTGAAAATTAAAAGATCGAGGCTCAGTTACCTCCCCTACTCTGGAGCTTTATATGAATTGATTTTCATTTAGGTTTTAGTTAGTGTATGGTGTTGGCAGAGGTATAACTGTTAATGCAAGAACTGTTGTCTGTATGTATAGATATATATATATCTCACATACAATACATGTATATGGTGTATGTGTGTGTGTATATATATATATATATATATATATATCACATACGATACATGTATATGGTGTGTGTGTGTATATATATATATATATATCACATACGATACATGTATATGGTTGTGTGATATAATTTGATATCTGTATTGCAACGTATCAGTACAAATATTTCTATTTATATAATATGTATATGCTTTTTCGAAAATGCAGTATTTGATCAAAGTTGTTAAATGAAAGCTACATTTTAGAAAAGTTTTGTTATGGGTTCGTAAATATGATCTCTAAGTGAGATAACCAATCAAGTTAGCTTATGTGTCTGCTCCTTTTGATGTTGACTTTACGAACCTATTGCAAAGCTTTTTGTACATTTTTTCATGATTAAGCAGTGATTTGTTTGTTTTAGTGCAAGAGTTAAAAAAAAAGAAATTGTTTCTTTTTAGGCCTTTGCTGCTATTGAGGCTCTGTCAGATGGGGGTGTAAAGATGGGTCTACCCCGTGCACTTTCCACAAAACTGGCTGCTCAAACTTTGCTGGTGAGTAAAATATGTTTTAAAAAATCCATTTCATCTGTATGTTCACTAATAGATTTTCTAAAGCTCCCAAGAAATTAAATGATATACTTTGTACTTCCTTGTACTAACTCTTTCTCTAGAGAGAAGAATATCAATGCTATATATAATGCTTGAGAGAATATCAATGCTATATTATAGATAAGGAGGAAATTGCATTTTTCATATATATATATATATATATATATATATATAATATATACATATATAATATATATAAATAAATAATAATTGTTCCATTTTGTTGTATTACAACCCGTCAGTGTGACTTAAGACTCGATATCCCTTTCAGTACTGTTAGGTGGGATCGAAACCTTTGCTCTAGACCAAATGGCAGATGCTTTACTCTTATCCCACGCAGAACTGGACATTCAATACAACTGAATTTAGCAATATATTATCTCTTTTTTTTTTTAATGCAAAATTCCCCGTCTACCAGAGTGTTCCATTCCTTAGTCGGAAGAGCATTGCATTGTTGCTCATAGCTGATGGTTGCTCCACACAAGAGTTTATTATAATTAATAATTATGTCATCCACAGACAGCTGTTTAGATGTATTACAACTCTTCAGTGTGGCTGTAGACTCGATATCCTTTCTGGTACTACTATGTTGGGTTGAAACCTTCACTCTGGACCCAGACGCATAATGCTCCTCTATTCAGGGTTGAGCACTCTTTAAGTGAAGTAACTCATCCATTGTAAGCTTATGCAATGCTCTTCCATAGGAATATAGCACTCTGGTGGATGAGGAATTTCTGTGTAAATAGATATATTGCTTAAATTCGGCCTTGCTGACCGTCCAGTTCCGTAGTCCAGAGGTAGGATATCGGCCTCCGGATATGAAGTGAAGATTTTGATTCCGCCTCGCAGTAGTGGATGGGATAATGGAAAAGTCTATTGCCACACTGAAGAGATGTGGATGACACAATGTATATATATATATATATATATATATATATATATATATATATATTAAAGATGTACATTATAAATCATAATAGTGTTGTATACAACTTCTCTGTGTGATTGAACTCGATAGCCACTCCTGTGCTGCTAGGCCTGATTAAAACCTCTTGTTGTATGCACAACCGGACAGTCAGTAGCACCGAATGAAGTGATATGTTTCTTGTGTTTCACCCTCTACCTAAGTGCTCAATTCAAGTCCTAGAAGAGTGTTGTGTAATCGCTTTTCGCAGACGGGTGCCATACGTGTGGATGCTCAAGCCTAAAGTGGGGGAGCATTGATAAAGATCAATAACAGTGTCATTTAAAGGCAGCTGTTTAATCGTATTATAATTCTACAGTGTGGCAAAAGACTTGATAATCACTCTGGTGCTGTTGGCGGGATTGAAACTTTTGCTCCAGAATTAGGGTCTGTTATTCTTCCCCAGTACTATGCAGAACTGGACGGACTGTAGGACCGAATTATGTGATCTTCATATACATATTTCTTCCAATGTGACTAGTATGTAATAAAGAAATGGACACATTTAGTGAACAATCAATTGGCCTATCTGTTAATATTGACTATTCAACTCGATGTTAGGAGCATTGCTATGTTGAAACAGCTACCCTATCAGTGGCAGGTTCAATCCCTGCAGCAGCAAGATTTTCTTTAATTGTTTGTTGTATTCATGTAGTTTAAATACAGTGATATTTTAATCGTGTAACAACGGATCTTATTTTCAAAGAAGTTTCTCTGTAAAATAACACAATTTATCATTCAAAAAAAAAAAAAAATATATATATATATATATATATATATATATAATGTATAAACAAATACAGACATGTATATAGATATAAACATATATCTGTAACTATATATATATATATATATATGTTTATATATAGAGATAGCTATAAACTTACATACATAGTTGTGTGTGTGTGTGTATATATATATATATATATAGAGAGAGAGAGAGATAGATGGATATAAACATCATAAAAGAATATAAATATGTATAAAAATATCTCTACTTGATACTGTATTTGGTATTAAATAAACTAAATTTGAATCAAGAATAACCTATTTAAACTTACATGAGCCAACCATACATCATCCTTCATAGAAGAAAAATATGAAAACAATACATTTCCATCAACAAATTATATATATATGTATGTGTGCATATTTATATATATATATATGTATATATGTATCTATATATCTTTATACATATATCTTATATATATTTATATGAGATACAAAATAATACTAAAATGCAAGCATCGTTCTAAATTCCTATTAATAAATATAAAATAATAGCAACACACTTACTAATAAATCAAAAGCAATGTAGACAATCCACTCCCATATCCATCATCCGTAAAACTTCCTATCATCATTTCCTAACTCCAAACATTCCCAAATAAATTGAAAATTAAGAATAATACAATCCACCAGAGTCGCAGAGGATGTTAACAGGGGCAATACTACTCAATGCCAAAATACCGAGGTCAAGATAAGAACAGCCCCCAGAAAACTACTAAGCTTCCTTTCAGATATGACCCCTAGATCCAGTTCACACCCCTTGACAAAATAAATAACCCTTACCACCCACTACCACACTCAAAGTTTCTCATCAAATTCCCCCAAACTAGAATAAAAAAAACATAGACAATCATTCGCCTGATGAGGCCCCGGAGAGGGCAGAAACATGAGCTAGTTTGTGTAGCGAATCCACATTCTACCATTTATTTCCAGCTCTACTCTAAAACAACTTAACTTTAATAGTAAACAGTTGAATGTATCGAGCACTCCATGAAATAAATCCACCACATATCAGACGCTGCTTTATATTATTAATATATTATTATATTATGCTATACTGCTAGTCTGATCTGTACCATAATTGTTATATATATATATATATATATATATATATATATATATATATATATATATGAGAGAGAGATACATCCACATCGAAATGGTATGATTACAATCTGATAGGATGATTTTCAGTTGCATCAGAAATTTATTTGAAATGATTTCCTGTCATTACATGGTTCTAGTATCATTCACCCTAGACAACATAAGTAGAAGAAACAATAAAAGAAAAGGAGTTTCTGCAGGAATTGAACCTGCTACTGTAAGTGTCCCTGTTTCAACACAGCGATGCTCTTACCATGATCCAAACAGTTGGCGGTTATGCAAAAACACAAACAACTTTTTACAACCCAAACTCTCATTTCGTTCATTCATGGTCTTCTTTCAATGCATAAGTATTGAAAAGAACGATGTATATGATCTGACTTTGATTATAAATTGGGTTATATTATATAGGAACTTACTGATTTCGTTATTACATGGTTTATGTATCACTCACTTTAGACAATGTAAATAGAATAAATAATTAATTTCCTTCAGTTTTTCATTCTCAAATGATACATGCACAGTGAGATAATTGGGTTTGCCATTGACTACTACATGTTCTCCATAATCTCGTCCACGATCCGAAATTTCCCTTCCAATGATAAAAAGCCAGAAAGTATAGGATTCAACTGTATTGGCTCTGACATAACAGTGTGAATGCACTGATCCCTGAGTGGCATCTTACTGATAACTAAGTAACTCTACGGGTGATTGTTCATGCATATGCCTTGAGCTCTCCTCTGGTTAGTTATCAAATAACATCAAGGCCATGCCTCCAGTTCTTGAGATTTTCCAAAGGGCTGTGTGTTTTCTACACAGACCAGACCTCATACATTTCACCAATATATTTCAGGCTAAATTGTGTCCCCTTTTATGACTCAGTACTATAAATATTCAATATCATAATTTTGCCCATGAATTTGTACGTACAGAAATCAAAAGCATATATTGCACCCCCCTTCTCAATCCCTACACAATTCACCGATGAAAAATTAGTAGAATTCAGAATTTCAATATATGTACACATATAAAACATGACATCTACCTGTGGTACTTTTTCAGCCCATTGACGTGTGTTCTTTCCTTACTGACTTCCTCATAAACATAGCTTAGTGCTAGACTTGCCTTCATATTGATGTTAATCTCTGATGTATATAATCATTAATATTTGCATTTGGGTTAATTGAAAGATGACTTGCAACTTCACTCCGTCATGCAAATTAATCATTTGAAATCCATTTTGTCTGTACTAAGCCATACAAAACAAGCTCCAAAAATATCTGCAGTGTACATGAAGTTTTTTTTGCCAACTCTTCTTTTGCTGGTTGTCAGCAAAAATTTGTAAACTTTCTTCTAGATGTGAAATTGCTAGAAATTCAGTTTATCAGAAAATTATTTTGTCAGCCCCTCAAAAAGGGCAACAACAAAAGCTGTTTCTTAGCAATTTGATGTTTCAATTTTTCTCCATTCACCCAACAACAAAATATATCTAAATGCCACTTGCTTTTAAGAAATTGAATTATCTATTCCCCAGGTGATTACTTGAATCATTATACAAAACTTATCTCATTGTACCCCATAACTAAGATTGATACTATTTGATATATAATTAATAGTAACTTGGATAGGTGACATGAACAGAAATAGTTTACTTGATTCATAATCTGACTATAATTCCAGAGAGAGGATCATGTGTTCGTTTTTTGCTGGTATTTTCAATTTTCTCAATAAATAGAAATGTTGTGTTAAGTGTGTGTGTATTATCTGCAGATTTATGATGAAAAAAAAAGTATCTATTTTCCAGCAATCTCCTGTCAGCGTACTTTGTGATAAATAATCAATTATATGAAAATTTCAGATCAAAATTCGGCTAATAACTAAAGAAATAATTTGTTGACCAAAAGATTTGTGTTTTTGTCATTAGAAGCATCTAATTTCAGTTCATTTGATTCTGAAAGATTACTATTGACTGAATCACAGCTGCCATATCAGCATTCATTGAAATAGGTCAAAGTTATTGTTTGTTTGCTCATTTTCCATCTTTGGTGTTAATATGCCAAAAATGTTGATTCTATGCAATGAGTTATTTGTGCAGTTTGAAGTATATGATTGTGTCAGGATTGGTTTGCAAAGTTTAGAGATTTCTCACGGAATAATGCTCAATTGTCAGAGCAGTTGTGGTTGATAGTGATAAGATCACAAGTCATCACTTGTGAATAATCAATATTAGAATAACTCAAAAGTTAACCAAATCAAGTGGTTATAATCACAGGTGTTTGCTTGAAGTTTCTCCAAATTTCCTCATGTAAAATTACTTTAACAGCAAATGCCTCGTTCAATATTTAATTCACTGAAATTAGCCAAGATGAATGTTTTTTGCTTCAGATTTTTCTCCCATCTTTATTCTTACTTAAATCTCCATTGAATAAAAAATAATTTTTTGAATAATAGAAGTCCTGTTGATTACTGGCTGCTATGTCACTGAAATGTTGAAGTCAGTGTCATTAATGTGCCTCTCTCTACATGCATCTGCTTCTTGCTTTTGGTGTTGTCAGAACAATGACAGCTAGTCTTCAAGTAGTAAACTTATCTCATTTTTGAGAACAAAGATTAGGAGAAATATCTGAGGAAAAAAAATTCATTTGTACATTTTGTTGAATCGAAGATATCAAAAAAACAAACCATTAATTGTGGCTAAAATTTTGTGGATAAACAAGGTGTAGTAATTTTTTTATTTGGAAATTTGCAAAAACCTGTGTGCAAACATCTACATTAACAAAAAAAAAAAAAAAAAAAAAATTCACTGAACTATTAGATTTTAGTTAAATTTTCATTATCTATAATTTTTTTCTAACTTTACTATTTAAATCAGTAGTTGGCAAGTCCCACAATGCAAATGCGTGAAAGAAAAGTTGAGTGTCTATTCCTTGGAAAACTGCAAAAGGTACCCATGGCAGCAGATTTAACAAATCTAATCATTGTGTTCCAAGAAGTCAATTTCTATTTTTTCATCACTTTTACCGAAAAATTCATTCAGTTGATGCATGAGTAATTGTTTGGACACTATTGAGGTTGGCAATTACTTCACCTCCCCAAGCATCAAAAAGTAAGTTATAGGGGGTTAATGTTTCATCCAGCCATTTACCTTGAATGCTAGGACAAAAATATTCTGTGTTGTTTGTTAGAATCCACATCTCTTGTAAGGGTATTAATAATACTAAAAAGACATTAACAGCCTCAGCTAGTGTTCTATCTACTGATAAGTCATATTCTATGAAGTTACATTTTCTCCTAAACCTGAGGCGATTTTGATTAAAATAAATTGAAGATATGTCCATAGAATTTTGGATTCCAATAAGTCTCTGTATCCATTTTATACATTTGTAGTGAAATTTAAATAAATTTTCTTTTGGTAACTTTCAGGGTGCTGCTAAAATGGTGCTAGAGACGGGCAAGCATCCTGGCCAGTTGAAAGATGAAGTTTGTTCTCCTGGTGGTACGACCATCCATGCCATGCACACACTGGAAAAAGCAGGGTTCCGATCAGCCCTGATTGATGCTGTAGAGGCAGCTGCCAAACATTCTCAATTCCTTGGAAAGTTAGGTTAAAAACTCTGATTAATGTAGCTGCATAGAAAACCTATTTACAAAGGAAAGAAAGAAAAAAAAAAAAAAAAAAAAATTGAACTTTTGTTGTGAGACATTTCCAATTTCTTCATAATTCTTTGAAGCATTGTGGGTTAAATTTCATCCCTCTTCTGAGGTGTTAGTATCTGTATGGTGAGTTATTTTCAATACTACCTCTACATATATATCCAGGCTGCAAAAGAAATGTGCTTCAAAGAATGAATGGAGAAAACAAAAAAAAGAAAAAGTCCAGAAAATGATGTATTATGACTTTATTTGTACAAAATAGAATGCTACGGGATCAGGAATAAAATTTCCTCATTTAAAAAAATCAACAGAGTTTCAGAATGAAGAATAGTAATGATCTATGGTACATTGGTTGGCAGGTTGATTTGAATGGGTTGTTTTTTTTTTTTTTGTCTTTATTTTTTAGCGAACAGTGCAATGGAACACTTGACTGCACATTTTTCATTGATTCCTCCAAGATGTCAACCTCTGCTGCTGCTGCTGCACAAACATCCTAATGCCAGCAACTCAACTTGACAAGTGCAAACTGGGAAAAAGGAGGGGGGGGACAGGAGAGAGAGAGAAAGAAAGAACAAACTTCTACAATATCTTCTGGAGTGAGCGGGGAGGGGGTAATGATAAGCGGACTTATCAACTAAAATGGGGGCAGCTTCTTTTTGTTCCTGTTTTTTAAAATCACATCACAGCTGAAGTTTGATGGGGTAAGGGAGAGCAAAAGAGAAGCTCAAACAGACCCACAAAAAAAAAAAAATTAAAAAATTAAGGGAATGAAAATATAAAAGTTAATAAATATTTTTGAATTGAGACTGGTGGCTGGTTCTAATTGATTGGCAGCAATAAAAGGTGTTGCTGAGAAAACTTGAGCAGGCGAGGTGAGAAGCTCTTCTACAAGAGGGACGTTTTGGGGAGAAATGATCTGGGATTTTGGTTTATTTGTTTTGTTTTTTTTCCCTCAATGTAAGGCACTAACACTTACAATATTAGTTGAACAGAAAAAGAGTGATTAAGAAGGAATGTTTACCAATTTTTCAACCAACAACTTGAGAAAGTTGCAGTGATGAATCAAGTGAAAAGAAGCTAAGTGAGACATCACCAGTGACAACACAAAAAAATAAAGAGATGGGAAGGTCAAAAATAGGAAGGAAGTCAATAAAACTGAACAACAATGAACCCCCCACCCCATAAACCGAGAACTAAACTTGGATCAACAATTAACGAGTGGACCATGGTCAGTGCAGTGAATTGGTCAACAACAGTATGATAGTGAAGTGGAATAAATTGAAGTTGGGTATTGTTTCAGGTTGGAATTTGCAAACAAGAAAGCAAAATAATGGGTAAAAGTGCAGAGTGAAATTCAAGTGCAGGTAATTGACACTGAACAGAACCTCCAGCAAAGATACTCCAAGTCCTTAGTTCAGAGCAGGGGTTCTCATAACAAAAAGAGAGAAAAAAAAAAAAGTCTAACAAATTATTATGAACAACGAATGCTTATGACAATATACAAATTATCAAAATCACCAGAAAGCAAGCAAATCAAGCCAACATTATTAAAATAGACAGAGTGTGGGTCCACGATGAAATTTTGGAGCAAAAGAATTTAGGGTAAGAGAAAGAAGCAAGCCCGCACTCATTAGTCGAGATTTCAATTATAACCCAAGTAATGTTAAACAGTCCTGCTTACCTTAACAAAACAAACAAAAAAAAAAAAAATCTGTGTGGAGAGAGAGAGAGAGAGAAACAGACAAACCTATAGAACAAAAAGACAGAAGTGAGCATCTTGCTTGCAGGTGAAGTGAGTAGGCGTGTGATGCAGAGAAAAAACACCCTTAGAATCACCCATCCAATATACATGCACAGCCCAATTACAGGAAGGAGAAAAAAAAAGAAAAGAAAGGAAAAAGGGGTGGGTGGGGTGGGGAGACTCAAGTGAAAGCCAAAGAAAACTTGCAGGAAATGGGGCGGACAGTTAAAAATGGACTTGATAAAAACAAGAAACCCAAACCTATGAAGTTCAGAACAGTCAAGAAATCCACAGACTCAAGTGACACAAAATGACAACTTTCAATGGTGGAGATTTTTTTTTTTTGAGTAGGTTTTCAATTTTTTTCAAAATGCTTTAATACCCCCCCACCCATATATATATATATATATATTTTGTTTTGAAAGAAACAAATGTATAGGAATGGAACAAACATCTCATAGCACTTTCCAGATCCTCTATAGATTTAACCAGAATTGTTTTATGTATTTACAATGATACAGTAAATGAGATTATATACAATTAGGTGGCTCTCTGAAGCCATTGAACTTGGGAGAGCTGCTATTACCATTGCCGCCACAGTCGTCTAGATTTCTTTAAATCACATCCCACCCAAATTTGAACCTAAATCAACTAACTATTCTGGTTAGTTGTAATAGCCACCTGTGCAAGCTTGCAAGGACAAGATTTTTCTTAGCTAGCAGAAAAAGAAACTTAGCTTACTTAATCTAGCTTCAAATTCCTCCCTCAAGAGGTCAGAAGGCAGAAAAACAACAAATAGCCAGCAAAAAGCAACTTTCAAATCCTTAATTATAATACCTTGAAGATAAAGGAGAAAAAGAAAAAAAAAAAAAAAAGTAATTTGTTTCTATGAATTATGACAGAATTGATTATTTTTTTTTCGAACTTAGATGCTTAGCAGATAATTAAAATGAATCAGATATTTGTCTTAAAAAGGTGGCCAAGTGACAGAAGACTTTACTGCTCTTTCAATCACTTAAACTTCTGAGAAAATCGGATTTGCTTTTTTAAAAACCAGGCTGAAGAAACAAGATAAGAATAGTCGAATGGTAAATGCTGCAAAGAAGAGAAATTCCTGCCTGATAATAACTGATAATATTTATAGAGTACTCAAGACCAAAAGAAAATATTGGGGGGTAAAAAAAAAAAAAAAAAAAATTACATTCATTAAAAATGATTCAAGGTATTTGGGTTGGAAATTATATATATAAAAAAAAGTGTTAATTTGGAAAGAATTGCCCAACACCTCATAAAATCTTCAAGGATAAAAAAAAAAATACAGGAGAGCCAAGCAATGCCAGATCTTGTTGAGAAGAGAGATAGTAGGGGAGGTTTGGAGCAGCATTGAAGTTTGAGGGTCTGGTTGCAAAAGCATGTATCTTTCAGTATCTTTACTATCTTTTGTGAAGAGTGGATGCAAGAAACTGCATTGCCATTGTTGATTGCAGAGAAGATCTCCACTTATTGTTTCCTCCTTCCCCAGTCACACCGGCAGAAAAAAACCCTCTCACACACATGCACACAAACACACAAAACCAAGCCATGCACGTGCGTGCACAAACACACAAAACCTTTTTTTCTTTTAAAGTACTTATCTCATTTCTCAAAGCTTCTTCCCTTAATTTTAGTCTATGGTTTTCACAATCCACTTACAGTTGGAGATCACTATTTGAAATATGAAAATTTGACAGTTAAGAATATCCTAGGGTTAAATTAAAGCAAGTGTATTTATGCTATAGTGAAATGTCAAAAGTTGGTATTGGATTAACTAGATTGTTTTCTTAGTGGTTATTAAAATCGACAAAGAAAAGATTGTACAAAAAAGTTGTTCCGTTTGATCTGTACATGAGTGCAGACTGATGAAAAATAGAAATTGAAAGGATGTATGGATAAAAACGAATGAGTTATGGAGACTAGCAATCAGTTGGGACGAGCTTTTTTTTCTTCTTCCTTTCCTTTCCTTATGAAGAAAAAATGAATCAAAAATTCCTGCTTTTATGCAATGATTATTTTAAAAAGATATAAAAAGGAGAAGGAGGAAACTGAGCAACGGCAGCAGTTGGAACTTACAAGAAATCTGTTGATTTAGTCAAGTGAAAGAAAAATTTTTTTTTTTTTTAAATAGGACTTGAAAAATAAGTCCTTACAATTGTTCAACAAGTGGAAAAATAATTAGTAGCCCTTTTTGCTTTTGTCTGTTAGAAAGAAAAATTGTGTAGGCAGCGTGTTCATGGCTTGGTTTTTCTTTGCTTGTATGTCTTAAAACTTTATTTTATTCACATCCTTTTTGATAGATTCCCAGTATGGAGAACATGTCCAGATAGACAGAAATATGCACATACCCCCCTGACTCTATGCATATAGTTAATTTAAAATAAATGATCTTCCAAGCATTTACAACCACAGTTAGTCACTCACGGCAATAGGTTCCATACCCATTAGTTGGAGTTTGTTTTGTTTAATCACAACAGAGAGTGTCACTGCCAGCATTAAACAACAAGTCCAAAACGAAGTCCTTTTGTTATAAGGATGTCACCAAATGGCTCATTCTGATCAAGATTTACAGACTGGTGTTTCTTAAGAACCAATAATGAATAGAATCGTGATGCTGCCTGTTTACGGTTGTGTTTGCGAGTCAAGTCTTTGAAACTTAGTTTTTCATTGTATCGGAAAGCAATTTCTAATGAGTGCTGCATCTGGAGAGATCGTTTGTTCCACTGTTTCTCTTGTTCAGCATCATCCAGGCCTGAGTCTATGGTACCTTCAACCTCTCCAGCTTCAATGTCTTCAAATGTCTGCAAGAGAATGGAATAAAACTCACATTTAGACAGAAAACAAAAAGTAAATATATTGTATTGAATATAAATATAGATATTCATAAAAGCAATACTGTGAATCCTCATTAATGGGTAATTGCAAACAAGTGATAACTCTAAAATTAACCATGTTGAAAACAGTCTATTGACAAAGGAAAATTTTCTGAAAAAGTTTTGGCCATTTTTTTTTAAAAAAAAGAAGACATTTTACCCAATTATCTAGACTGAAGATTCCATGAACCTTAGTTTGCAGAATTCATCATATAATTCATGCCTTTTCTTTTTCAAGTCTTCCTGTGCCAAATTAGCTTCATTCATTGAGAATTATGGTTGAAAATCTTTGAATAGCCTGTGATAGATTTGAACTAGAATTATCAAATTGAGAAGAAAATATTTTGTATAAAATAAAAAAAATGTTAACTTACTAAGCTGCATGGTGGTGGTGGCACTGAGGCTGGGGCAACAGGGTCACATGATGGGGGTGGCACAGAGAGTGGTGCAATTGATGGAGGCTCATCATCCAGATCTTTTGGATACACTGAATCAGCATCTCCTGGAATATCAACCATTGTATCATTAAATGTGCTGGCAAACAGGTCTGAAGGGTTAGCTGTATCTTCTGTGGGAGGCTCTGGCCTTTCAGGCTGTTGGCTCTCATTGAATGTTTTATCTTCTGGCCTCGACTGGATGGTTGTGTCTGCTGACACCATGGAGGGCTCTTCAACAATGGTAGTATTGTCTTGCACTGGGGCTCTAATATCCTCAGATGTAAATAGGTCTTCTGAAGTAGGAAAAACTGGTTCTGGCAATTGACCAGATGTTTCTGTGCCCACCTGCGCTGGCTCTTTGCCTGGAAGAGACAAAATAAAATAAAATTTATTCCTCATGATTGGAATGAGAAGACGATTGTTATGAAACATGATAACTACTTATACACACATGAAACGAAAAAAAAAAAAGTCTCTGGTGGTATGTTATTGTCAGCACTTCTTAAAAGACTTAATGACATTTTACAAAACCAATGATAATAGGACTTTATGATTTTTATGCCAGATTGCAGATACCAAGATAAATTACACTCAGTGGGAAGTATTTTATCATAAAGCATATTACAATGTATGTCTGGATCAGGCTGATGATAGACACCCCAAAATTGATAAGGACAGATCCTCACGCTACACGAGATGACGTCACCTCATATCAGCAGCCTTACAACACAAACAAATACTATTTGATTTTATGGAATTCATCAAGAAAAAATTGAATGCAATTGTTTTATAAACTAAAATTGGATTTGATTTTTCATCTTTGTAAAAACCAAATTGTACTTGGGGGGTGTTTTTGGAACTTGGAGCCATCTTAACAGGTGACAATTGAAAAGTAGTGAAAGTCCTCTGGTCAGTTTTCAGAACCAACATCAGCAATTTGCTATCAATTTTACAAACCTACCAATGAATTTTGTAGAAATGATAAAAAAAAAAAAAGGCAGATACCTGTGCTGATGATCTTTCACAACTTTCAATTTGTTCATCACAAAAATTAATGAACAGATCATAACCTGCAGAATAACATGAAAATTATGATATTGTTAGATTTACCTCTTTTTGATGGCAAAGAAGGTTGTATCTGCTGCTGCTGTTGCTGTTGCGCTGGTATCTGTGTCTGTGGAAGATGATTAAGCTGTGGCGTTTGATGAAGAGGCAATGGAGTTTGCTGCTGGAGCTGGCTTCCAGCAGGGAACGGAAGGTGAAGGTTTTGATGCTGTGCTTGAAGATGGGACTGTTGAGGTTGATGATGGTGATGTTCCTCTTCACGGGCCAACTCAGGTGATTCCAGTTCTATCTTTTCACCTTCATGGTCCTCCTCCTCCTCTTCATTCATAGGTTTTGTGATTAAATTCCTGCCAAATAACTGAAGAGGAAGGTAAAAAATTATAATAGGTAGTAGCAGAAGTAATGAAAAAATCAAATATTACTGTTAAACCAAGATCATAGCTGTGCTGACTTTCTATTTGAACAAAAGATCCTACGGTCAACCAACAGTGGGCGGCCAAAGAATGTAAAAGATTAATGAATTAAAGATAATTAAAGCTGTTATAAAAAAAGAAAAAAGAGTAACTGAAACAGTAAAAAAAAAGCTGTGTTGACAGAGTGGTTAGTGGCATTATGTCAGATAATGTCCCTTTGAAAATCATGTATTTTACTTATGTGGAAATAAGGACCATAAACAGACCAAGAGAAAGAGGGAAAGAATTAAAAAAAAAAACAAAAGAAAAAGAACATAATCCAAAAATAAATTGTCTCCCATCACTCAAAGTCTTAAGGGAGATAATGTTTCTTCATATAAAAAGTTTGAGAATGTAATGTTCTTGTTATATAAAAAGCTGTGTCTCGTTTGATTTTTAGACCACAACTGAAGAAAACCTGGTAAAAAAAACCTAACAAACCCACAAATGGTTTCCCAATAATTAAAAAAGTTCTCAGACAGCTAAATGTACATGATGGGAACTACATCAAAAATTGCTGGTGAAATTGGGAAGAGTCGCATATATTTATTTAAGAAAATGAGTTAAATCTTTAAGATGCTTGCAGGTTAGAAAATGATAATTCTGTAAAGTCCATTTCAAGTAACATGGTTTATTTATACTAACAAAAAAATTACAACAAAATCATATAAAACAACACCGAATCCTAATAATCTGACATGAAAATTAGCAGTGAAAGTTAGGACAACATTTGATAAAGAGCTTAGATATAATGTGGATAGACATGAAATTTTGGCGACATTATCAGGTTTGGACATAATTACGATGTAGGGGAGAGAATTTTCCATGGATATGCTCTGAAATTTAATCACTTCCCCTGTAGCCTACTGTCCACTCTTCCACAGAATGGCATTGAAATTAATTGTGAACTTTTGGATACATCGTATGAACAGACTAATAAGTATGTGCAACTGGATACATATACCTCTTTCCAACTTTGTTGAGAGGTAAAAAATAGGATAATCATAAAGATGTTTGGAAAAAAAGAGTACAAGGATTGACTGGACAGAGGATGAGAAGAATGTGATGAAGCAGCTGAGAGCAAATCAGAAAAGAGATTGTTGCAGATTGTTTGGAAAATAGAAAAGGATACTTGGATAGTGTGCAATTTTCCCCAAATGAGAACTTTGGAAGGGACTGACTGTACGATGACTGTTGATCAGAATTTGGAGGATATAATGACAGAGACAAGAAAAAGTTTCACATAGGTCCATAAAATTAAGCAGAACTAACTACAACAAAAATACAGAGTCAAGATGGTTTTATTGAAGACCTGGAATGTTAAGTAATCAAAACATCGCAATTTGTTTGTTTCAAGACAAAAGGCTGATGCCAAGAAGTGTTGTGTACAAAAGAAAATCCAAATTGGCATACCAAATGATATATTCATTTGTGTACACATCATGTAAGACTTCTAAAGCGAATTCAAACTTTAATAAAGTTTTCAATTGTTCTATAGTCTAAGCTATTTAAAAATGAATAAAAAAGTCTTCAAGAGGAAAAGAATGCACACACACACACAGATTGCATAACAAAGAGAAATATTAGAAGAGAAACTTACCCGCCATGTAAATTTGGAAATTATTGGTCGTCCTGGCAGGACAAATAATTTTTCTACTCCTCCAGTTTCTTTCCAGTGCATCAATTTTTTAGTTGGAGGTGCAAGATCAAGAGTGGTAATAATGTCTGCTGTATCTGCCAGTTGTAACTTCATCGTCTCACTGGGAATTCCTTTTTGCTCATCAACTATCAGCTTTCTCTTCCGCTTGCCTTTCCTTTCTTGTCCTACAAGACAAAAATTAAACAAATCTCGTATCAGTCTGTTTTATTTCTACTGCTTTTGCAGTGCCATTTTGACAGTTGAAGACGTTTACTCTGATGAATTTCACAAATAACAAGACTATTAAATTCTGAGAGTTGCAAGAAAAAAAAAAAAAAGATAAAAGCTTTGAAAATGGTTTAAATGTTGTGTTGCTGCAATTAAAAGTTATCCGTAGCTAACATATAAATTCTAAATTGGGAATAATAATGGAAAAAATTTGAGTGGGAGGGGAAAGTGCCCACCAAGTACTTGACAAAGCCCCCCCCCCTTTTGCTTATTCTTAATGAACACAATGATTGAATACGTATACTATTAGAAGTGCATAATATTTCCACTTTAAAATATGATCCATAAATAAATTTTCAAGTAGCATAGAAAAATGTGTGTGTAATAATCATGCATCAATAGTAAACCCTAACAATAATGAACACGTGGATCATAATGAATTTTCTTACTGATACTTTGCGCTCACATTTTTTTTTTAAAAGAGGAAAGTTGGAGGAAAAAAGACTTTACTTCAATTCCTACGGAAAGTTAACATTGACGTGTTTTTCCGAAATCACTTAAGATATTTTTTCCTTTGTTTACAAATAAATTGTTGTCCAAGTGGTTAAAAATGATGGTGACTGTTCACTTCTTTTTAAATGCAGATTGTCTAAACCAGGGATATTAAAACTGTGTTCTGTGAAACCCCGATATTCTACAAAAAATGGGGGTCATTTTTGCGATATACTAAATAAGTCTTCAATTCATAAATGATTCTTGTGGCTTTTACATATCTGTCTTCTATTTCTTCAACAAGAACATTAATTTTTATATAAGATAAAAAAAAAAAAAAAAAAAAAAAAAAATCGACATTCTGCCCATTTATTAAAAATACCTTTGTTATTTATTCAACACGAACCCTGTTCAGACAGTAGTTCCCTGCTTTGCCCTCCCCCATTCTAATAACGAAGTCAACATGCAATGGGTATACATACATGTATAAATATTTATAAATGAAAGGGAAATTATTTCTTAAAAGGGTTTCCTAGAAATTAAATTACTAAAAAGGGTTCCCTGAGTAGTTCAAGTTTGAAGACCAATGATCTAAACCTTCATGCTTAAACCCAGTTTGTCTGAACTATTTCAATAAGTACTATAGACTCGTGAAACTTGAGAAAATAGAGGAACTGATAGAATATATATATATACATGTATATTTTGAAATACTTTGGGATAATACCCTACCCCCCTCCCAAAACAAAACAGTACATACTGCAATACTACAGAAAATAATTTTATCTATCTATACACTTATTAAATGCAAAATAGAAATCCATCAATTGTACCTGACTGATTCAAGTACAAGTCTGGAGGAACTGCATCCGAGATCTCTAGTGAGAAATTTGATATGGTGTCAATATAATTAGGTAGACAGTAAAATAAAGTAAGCATAGGTCTTATAAGTGGCTACTTCATAGACATAGAGTAAACACATTTAGAATTAAAAAGATAATTGTCCTAAACATGGGAACATATAAGTGTCCACAAAATCTGATACTGAGCTCAATATGAACTTCATACTGTATTGAAAAATTGCATGTTCCACATATTGTGTGTAATATCCTTCAATTCTGAGAGAGAGAAAGAGAGGGGGAAAAAAAAAAGCCAATACAGGAATATATATAATATATATATATTCAAACTTGCATAATCCCTAATTGAGGTGTATTGTGGCCATTATTTGATGATACTCCACAGTACCCAAAGAAAAATAAGTTCATTATGGGTCTATTTTCAAATTCAATGCAATGGGTTTTGTAAGATAGACATTCATTTTTAACTAATTCCAATGCCTATACATTCATGATCCCTCATCTAAACGTACTTTCTAACATTGTCAGCCTTTACATAGACACTCTAGAAGGAAGATATGTTATTTGACAGAAATGACAAATAGACGATACATCCACAAGACAATACATTCATACAGCAGAAACTTCACTCAAATGGTGAGCATGTGCTACATACACAATATAACACCTGAAACATTAGTATTGATAGATAGAAAAAGAGGAGTGTCAAGAGCAGATATCTCTTCGATGAACCCAACTTCGGTAAAAGGCCAGATTAGTAAAGTACTCCGGAATGCTTGAGCTCACTATCAATAACTAATAAATCAAACAATGAATCAGAACTTACTTTATCTAAAGAAAGCAAAAATGTTTTAGACATTTAGAGGGAGTATTCTGGGCTCAAAGCTGCTAGAGTAAATCTCCACAGCTGAATAATGAAATGCATTATCCTGGAAAAATAGATTCACCAAGAAATGAACCACTATTGCTGAAGGCAACATCAACAAATCAATAATATACTTATGCTGTAATGTGAATCAAAAATAGTTAGTGAAAAACATGGACTGATAAAGAAATGACCCAGATATCTTATAATGAAGAGTCCATATTGTTGGCAAATCTCTGGAGAAATCTACTGAGAAAACTTGGGGAATTTGTTTTGATTTCATACAAGAATGCTTAATATGAGTAATAAACAGAAGAAATTCTAGACTCACTTGAAAACACTTCATGCAAACTACATCTAATTGAGACAAGGACAACATTCAAAATAAGCTTAATTAATACCTACTAAACTGACCTGGTATATTCGTGACATCTAAAGGCTCGAGAGCAAAAGCCTCATCTTCATTGTGAACCAATGTTGTCTGCTCGCCAGAAGTGCCTGTTGTTTCATTCACTTCCCCAGTTGTCTCAGCTGCTGGGGTTTCTGGTTCTGTGGCAGGAGCTGTCTCAGAAGCAGCTGCAGTTGAGTTTGTGGTTGGCTCTTCTGTTGCTTTTGGCTCTACAAGGTGGGAAAGGAAAAAAAATGAAAAGAATTTACTCATCAATTTATAGCATCATCATTAATCAGTCATCAAAGTAATTTCCTTGACTTTCTAAGACCTAATGCCATTTTCCAGCAAAATATGGATATCTTGAAATTGTTGAAACTGATGATTAAAGAATATTGTATGGAGCAAAACAAGCAATAATCAGAAGGTGCCAGGACTGTAGAATAGGCTGCAGGTGAAAGAACTAACAATCTGAGCTCCATGAACATTTGCTGCATAAAGAGTTAACATCAAACAGAATGATCAATTGACTTGAAACATTGATTCTATGTTATTGATGAAAATGTCTTTTATAGGACTAAAATTCACTTTTCTCCAAAATAAAATCCTAACATTTTTTCAAATTTTTCAACAGGTTTATAAAATAGTATGTCAATATTTTTCAGAAGTTGTCTGCCCATAGCTATCAAAAGCAATTAGAAGAATAAGTTTCTTCATACCTTCTGTTTTTTGAGTTTCTGTAACAGGTTCTTCTGGTTCCATGTTCACATCAGTCACTGGTGCATCTTCAAACAGACCACCTGGTTCCATAAATGTATCATCTGAAAAGAGAAAGATTCATGGTAAAATAAGAGAATTTAGAATAATTATACACAAATAAATCTACTATTGAATTAAAGTGTGAAAATTAATCTGACAAAGCTAATGCCTATTCTCTTCTCAAAGCCTTCATCAATAGCAAATGAATTGCAATGAGCTTTTGTACAGTGGGATCTGTATATCTTCCACTTTCAGGTATTTTTATTCACTATCCTAATTTAATGGAGGCTACTAATACTTTGCCAAATCTAAAAAGCTAACATGAATTAGCATGGGTTATAACTGAAGTCTAAAACAGAGCTTTAAACATGATCTATTTTCTGTTTGGAGTTCCAGCTGATTACTGGTTAAAATCATTTTGAATTAGATCAAACTGGTTAGGAGTATTTAGATATACAAAATAATAATAATAATGCAATTAGCTATGAAAATAAGGAATTATGCTTAAATAGAAAATTTATTTACCAAGAAATTCCTGACCAATTTCACCGCCAAAGTCGTCATTATCATCATCGTCATCATCATCACAAGGTGCATCTGTAAAAATAAAGGACAATAAGTGCTGACAAATACTGAGAGAATTGAAATTCTGATAGAAAGTGGCATCAAAATTTGTCTCAAGTTGCAATTGTAGTTGAAAAAACTTGAATTTAAATACTTCACATTTTGAAAGTAGAAGTATTAGGTTGTCTGGAGCGAAAAAATATTCAACAATGAAAGCTAATAGCAATTAATTTAGACATCAAGTAAATGGGGGAACAAAACAAAACAAAACAAAATCTGCCATTTACCCATAAAACTTGGCTCATCTAATTCATTGGCAACAGGAGCAGTCATGTCCACATCTAAATTCTTCTCAGGTCCTTCATCAATATTCTTTATTTCCTCTGGAGCTCGAGGGCTAGTAATATCAGGACTTTTGAATAAAGATTCCTCTAAATTTGTAGCATCTCTCAAAATTTCCCGATCATCAAATCCAACATCACCTGGAAAAGAACAGAACAGGACAAGGTTGAAATTTGGATATAGCTCAAACAGATTTGAATAAAAATCATTAAACTCTGATCTGGAGATCAATTTTTTAAAAGTCAATTCAATAGCAAAAGGGAAAAACTTACCAAAACCATCATCACCAATTAAAGTAATGTTTCCATAATCTTCACGCATTGTGATTTCTTCAGGCCTACTTTGGTTGACAGAAAACTGGGCTTGTACATTGATTTCACTGGGGAGAGAGAGACAGAAATTCATTAAATCTTTATTGAATCCACCCAAAAAAAGAGACAAATGAAGTGCAGAAGAAAAAGGCTGGAGTTGCAGATCACTAATATCTATAATCCATTAATTACTTTACACCAGAGCAAAAAAAAAAAAAAAAAAAAAAGATTTTGATCAAATAGATCTGTTTTCAGCTTTACATAAGCATAATCATAAATTCTTTGGACAAGTAATCAAATACAAATTTCCAGCCAAACCTTTATGCACCAGTTATGTATATTCATCAATGGCTTTTATTGTCACACTCCTAGAGAGTTATCTTCACTATCACCATTAGTCAGAATAAGAATTTCAAATTTCTGAATTTAAGACATGAATGAATGTGATTCTGTGATGTCATTTCAGGTTCCTGTGTCTGTATTTTTCTTTTTGGTATAAACTTTGAATTTGTTATGAAAAATATCTTAATATAATAAGGATATATATTTTATCAATTGCATTTTCGGTGAAAATTACCTGGGCACTAAGGATACCATTAAGACAGTTAATATAATAGAACCATTAAACAATGTAAGAACAAAATCTTGAAATGGCAGTAGATATGTGTCCGATGGTTCAGTGGTCTAGGGCATTCTTATTATAGACATCAGTAGATTTTGGAAAGGAATCCAACTGTGTACAAAACGTTTTTTCTTCTTTGCTCAAGTCAATGGTGGATTAACCATTAGGCTGAGTAGGCCTTCTCTATTTCGACACTATAAATGTATTAACCATTCCTTACTTTTGTCAAACCCTTACTATTGAGTATTGACAATGACCAGAAGGAAAATGAGTGATGTCATGCACAATAACAGGGACACGGTGATGTATGCAAAAGCTGATCACAAATTCACTCCCACTTCTAAAGGCCAACTCTGGTTGACTTGTTCTGCTGTAGTTGGCAAATCCCATCAACAGGGACAATATAAACAAAGGAGTTGAAATAAGACACAGTTTTTGAATAATACTGTATGGAGAAATGAGTTCTATTTTGTTTACTTTTTATATTTAAAAAAAAAAAAAGCAAGGGAGTTTGACCTTATCAATTTATACTTGTTTCCATAATAAACCTTTTCTGGACAAAGCAGAGACAAATCATTTCATACTGTGGTTTGTGTAAATTTAGATATTTGATAAGTTTTATAGAAGAGAAAAGTTCCTGTGGAATGACATGATATATAGTATCATAATGAAGATGAAGGAAGCTGACAACAAAAACGAGCTAAGACTTGAGAAGATGCAAATGAAAACAAACAAAAGACAAAAACATAATTGTCAAATACTATTTGTTGGTGGAAGAAAGGTGAATGAGATCAAAGTATAGAAAATACATAGAATACCCAAGTTCTTTTTGACAGAAATAACAAGTCAATTAGAACATTTAGAAATTATTTCCCTGATCAAAGAAACTAGCTTGTTTGATCTATTTACTTACTTTAGATCTGCAAGGGTGGTATCAAAATCATGGAAATTCTCCTGTAAGGTGATAGCAGCAACTGAGGCTTCTCTGTTTTCTTCCGGCAGGTCCACCACACCAGGACGAAAAGCCATTTTAATTTTCACAAAGGCTTCATTACAATCAGCAAGGAGGTATTTTGCTTTACGAGAGTAAATGCGAACAACTCCTAATAACAAGTGGCCAGAGGTTCTCAGGGCCATTTTTACCTAAAACAAAAAAACAACAACACATGAACAGTTGCGAACATCCAAAACAAAATTTATTAGTGACAGGGAGAAAACACGAATTTTACAAAACGCATTTGAAAATGATTAAGCTGACATGGTAACCCCCCCCCAAATGAAAGAACTAAAATGTCCATTTATATGTGATTAAAGGTCATTTTGATTCTAATATTTCAAAGAATTATTGTATTTACTAGGTGCTACTCAAATATTTGTTTTCATATGTCTCATTAGAGATTTCGCACATCAAAACACCCAAACTTTTGGTTAGCACCTCATATGTGTAGATGTATGAGCCTGGAGATCTCAATTTTATCCATACAAGATATACATAATTACTGATCACTGGTTCACCTGTGACTTCTTCAGAGATGATAGCATGTATGAAATATATGGATACACATTGTGTTTTATACATGAGTTGGTAATGAAGATTTGCACTGCAGAAATCTTGGAAAATAGTGTTTTGTTGATCACAAATTTTTTTCAAAAACATTTTCACTACACCATCAGAGAACAAAATTCTGATTTATTACGTCTGAGAATTTCTACATTCTCACTTAAAATTACTGCAGTATTCTGTTATGCACAAAAGGTAAACTTGTATTCTCAAAATGCATAAAAAATACGTGGTTTTCCACAAATTTAACATATCACATATAAAAACTATTGGAAGTACCTCTCACATTTGAGTACCTTGACACCAATTTAGTTGAATTTTTGTACGATAGCAAAAATATTCACAATCAGTAAAATCTCATAAGATTTATGATTGATGAAGATGCTAACCAGTTAATGATTGATAGCGACAGATATGTACCAGTTCTTCAACCTACATACACCCCCAATCCTTGTACAGCATTATATTGTATGAAATACACCCCCCCCCGACAAAAAATAATTTACTAATGCTTCAGCAGTAATGGCATTAACCTGTGAAAAGCTAACTTCTTTTTCCTAAGACTTTGATACAGCTGTTGAAGTAAACTCAATGAACAAATAAAAAGTCATTAGTTTTTGATATCTATACTTTGAAGTTATCTTCAGGCAGCAAGTATATCAACTACTGGCCTTACTGGACAAGATGAATCTTTTACAAGGGTATTAGGAGAACTAATGCTCATTGCAACCCATTGAAGCCCTATAATGAGTTTAAGTAGACAGTCAACAAATCATAATAGTAGTGCATTGGATGCAGGGTAAAATTCCAAATATTTCAGTTTTTTTTTTAAATTATCAAATATCCACGTTATATACCAGCATGTACAATACTCACACATAGATCTGTCTTGAAAGCTTTCTAAAAAGTGCATTTGAAAGCAAAAAGCAGGGAATATTTTCTTTTCACAGTTCAGCAGAGAAATCATAAAATCAACTGTTTTTGTTGAAAGTTTCAGTTGGTTACTTTCAGTTATTTTAGATTTAAAAAAAAAAAAAAAAAAAAAAAAAACTTTGCTAGACGGCAAGTATTACACATGTAAATTATTGATAAAAATTGACTTGAAAACAATTTTGGTTTGAAATCATGAACATAAATAGCATTTGTAAAAGATAAATTTCAGACTTTTCTCACCAATAGCAACTAAAATTCTACACATTTCAAATTATTGTGGTATGTTTTTGTGAAAGTGATAAATACAATGCCATCCATTTTGAGCATATATATCAAAGAGAATTACACTTTTCATTAATTCTGAATAGCTATGTGAAAGCTAAATCATTGATCAAGAAATCATTTTTGAGAAAACAAGCTCAGCATTTGTTGATAAGAAGCTGAGTGAGTCATGCAGTGCTACCATATTGGGAATATTGGCAAGTTTAATGAGTATGCCATCAAAAACTGATCCAATGACTGAGACTGTTTTGACTGATTACCCTTACTTGAGTACTGAGTGATCTCAAATATAATATAATATTTGTAGCTAAATTCTAGTAATACATCATGTTATTTCATGAAGGAAGAAATAAGAAGGAAAAAAAAAAAAAAAAAAAAAAAAAGATAAGAGGGGGAGATTAATCTTCCTCAAAAACAATTAATTTGGTCACTTTTGGCATTAGTAGCTTGCATATAAAGGTGGACTATTATGTAGGGTCAGATTTTTCTCCAAGAAAAATGTAGTTATTCCTTAAAAAATGATGCCAAACAAGCATAAGCACAGATTAAAAAAATAAATCACCTCCATGGTCACCAATGACAAATGGTAAATGCATAGTTTAACATTATAAACAGACCGCTCCCCTAAACATAAAACCTTCAAATATTTCTCTTCTCAAAACGTTTAAGGTTTAAAAGTATTCTTTTATGACTTTAGAGCACACACACACTTCAGTACTTTATATAATATAGGTACTGTTAAAATTACATCAGCACTAAGACGAAGAAAAATTCATTTGCAGTTTTCCTATGATGAATGAATTTAAGTTGTAAATAGACCCCTCCCCCGTAACTTCTTCCCTCATGAAAAAGGAAAACAAAAAAACCTTCCCTGATTGATGCCGATTATAAAAATGATATCTATACCAATAGGTAGCCAGTTCTACACAGTGCTGCTCTTACCATTGAGCAAAACAGTCACTGAAATACAGAGGCACAAATAATGGTTTCAAACCCAAATTCTCACTTTGCCTATTCATAGTCTACATCTGCTCCATTTGTTTCTTTCAACACAATAGTTATCAAGAAATGGATACAAGATCTGACAATGATTATAAATTGTGTTGAAGGGGCCACCCAATCAGTTGTAGTGATGTAAAATATACATTTTGAAGCCTACAAGTTAGAGCTCCCCCAAAATTTAGGAAAAGAAAAAAAAAAAAAAAGGTTGTAAAATACTTCTTATTGGCCCTGACATCTGATTTTGATCATAAGAAATAGAATCATTCCTATTGCCATGATTGATAGCTGACAGTTTTCAAGGTCTTACAAGAACATTCGTGTCAGATTTGGTCACCAATATATTCATATTCTATTGGACTCAATGATCTGACGATATCCAATTGGTGACCGATTGTAAATGCAACTAGCTTGGCTTGATGCAATACAACAACGGCATTTACTTGGAAGAGTAACACCATATTGTGGGGCTATTGTTTTTAAAAATTTCTTGAAATCAAGAACAAAAAATTACCTTATTACACAATCTCTTTCGTTATATTTTCAGTCCCAGTTATGGCATTTATTTGTGATAAATATTTGAGGACCACCCCCAAACTTTACTTTTCTCCAGCTAAAGATAAGTGAAGAAAAGCAACTGGCTTTATACATTTATAATTCTGACATATTATCCTACCTATTAGAGGTATTTAGTGCAAATTTGTTCACTAGCTTTTATTAATATTGTCATGTGGGGCTATTTGGCACATAATGATTTCCTTCTATACAGTTTCTATTCCATTTTTTTGGGTTCATTTGAGATCATTCAACTTCTTTCTAGTCTAAACAAATGGAGGTAGACCTCAAAAGCTTCATGAATAGTAGTTCACCTACTGCATTTCTACTAATATTATACCATGTTAGTGGACCACAGATTGGAAACCACTGCACAAAATTAGGGAGGGGGACTCAAAGATCCACGCCCCTGGCCCCCTAAAAGAGAGGGGATGATATGAGATTTTGAAAAAGTACCAAATGGTCTTGTAATATGTCGTGTGCATTCCCTTGCTACCTATCTCACTGTCCACACAATGTCTCCAAAAGTTCTCAGTGAATTTTAGATGAAACTTTCTGAATGGTTATGTCATGGGGAAATAAAGAATTGAATAAATTGGCACGTGTGTGTGTGTGTGTGTGTGTATAGAGATTCATCAATCGCAAAAGCTGCAGAAATTAGGCTGACATCATTATTACCATAATTGCCTTCTGTGTTTTGCTGAGTAATTTAAATCATAAAGGAGAAAATAGGAGCAAGGCAAGGACCAACTATCTGCATAAATGATCTTTGACTATTGAAGTATTTCATAACCGACTTGGGAAAAAAAGAAAAAAAAAGAGGGTAGAATTCATACTCACTTTTGGCTTGAGGATAGCTTCCACACTGCTATCAATATTGGTTTCAAAAACATGTGCTTTGGTTAGCTTTTTATCCCAGTGGGCCGCCAGCCAAATTTTGGCCAACGGACCCTTTTTACTAAGCACAAAATGGGCGTAAAACATAGTGATTCTTTTTCAAACAAGGAAAACCTGCAAATATAAAAAAAGTACTATTAGTTTGGTAAGGGTATGAAAATATCAACTAAATACAGGCAGCTTAAAATGGTGAAATAATAATGCGCTCAAGTGCTACTCTTCCAATTTACGATATCACAGTGAAGACCATGCTATAGAGAGGGTGGCAAGATATGAATACAATTTTTAGAAGCAATCACTAATTAGAGAGTAGGTAGAATGACAGTGTGAAAGGATGAAAATCCTTTACCAATTATTGAAGAAAGTTTGTATTATTCACTATAAGTGAAATTTTCAATTAGGGTTGCAAATGCTGATTGATGATAGTGTTTTTTCCCCCTTCTTTAGGAATTAATATGCCATTAAGTATTGTATACATTATTTGTGTAACTCATGAATAAAACATTAAAAATTTCAAATTGATCTTTGAGCCTTGGTGGTTGCTTTTAATTAAACCATGGAATTTCTATGGGTTACTGTTAGTAATAATGAAAATTTTCAAAGTTTCTATAGGCTATTAAAACCTATGTTTATGTTCTTAATGCATTCTTTGACAAACCTACAGGTGAGACTTTCATGTGATAGACTTTTTATGATTGTTCTGTCAACAAGATTAATACCTAAGGCTTGTAATAGTTGTATTGTTATGTTTTAGTTGAAATGATGGGGGGAAAAAAAAAAGAGATGTATGAAACATATTCAAAACAGTCAGACACACACCCAAGAAGTACATCAGCTGAAACATTGAGTTAGGGGGAAAAAAAAAAAAAAAAAAAAAGAAAAAAAAAAAAAAAGCTGAAGTATTATAATGTAAAAAACATCAAATAATGAAAACTCCAGATAAAGTTTAAGGGAGCCCAAGTTCTAATGTTCATACAACAGTTCATTCTTTGGAAATGAAAAGTGACAAGTGACACTTTTTGGGTATCATATTTCCAAGTATATAAGTTTTGCTAGAGATATGAGTAAACTTACAAAAACTAGTATTTAAATGGAATCAAAAATCTGATTCCCACTGTGAGAGGCTCCACCAAGAGTTTTGATAGTATTATCTAAGTGGTCATTAACAAGCTAAGTGTTAGACAATATACTTATTGGGTAAGAGAAATATCAATAAGGATTTTATATGCTTACAAATTCCTTGCTTTGGGGACAAGGACATTGATTAAAGAGTTTTTGTATTTTCAATATTAGATGTAGTTTTCATAATGCAACAACTGTTAAATTTACATTTTGAATTCTTGATTTCAAGAAGTTACTTGAAATTGGTATGACAAAGAATACAATGAAATTCCAACCAAAAACAGATACCAGAGAAAAATTAAAACAATAAACTGAACATTATTGGAAAGACGATTTCTTGTTTTGGTCAGTAACATTCAACAGTATATCATGCAAAACTATAGCTTAATTAATCTATAAGGAATGATCTGAAGTAATGCAAAGACAGACAGTTATTTTCCTATAAAGTAGTTTATAATACTTTCAAGAAAATGAAAATTCCAGAAGTACAAAGATATCAAGTGGATAAACAACTTAATAATAAAAAAAGAAAAAGATATTACTAAGGTCAGTCATTACTTTGAGCTTCCATCAAATGGTACCAATGAAGAAAGCAAAAATTTTCAAACATGAGGATGGGTCTGTAGCTTGACATTTATTAGCTGAATTTTGATTTTAAATTTTCAATGTGTAATGTTTGATTGATGTAATCAATGGAGAAGCATTGGGTCAAATGCACTGAGGAAGTTGTATTGAAAAATAAATATTTGTTACATAAAATAAATGCTTTTTTTCCATCATTAGGCTATTGACTATATGCTCATATGCATGTATTGTAATACCCAGATACCTGCCACTGTTTGGTTAGCCAACTAATATTGCCAGCCACAGCTAGTGACTTTGATTCTCTAGGGTGCCTAACCGTATACGACTAAGCTAAGCTTAGTGAGTTTCTACATTTAATACAATCCTTTCAAAAATAGCAGCTGTTTAAATGATTAAAAAAAAAAAAAAGACATAATAAGTGCATAAGGAATCATACCAATTCACTTTTGGTTGGTAACTACAACATGAGCGAGGGAAAAAAAAAAATGAGTTCTACAAGCATGATGCAAAAACATACCAAGTTTAAGCAAGCACCAATATTCAAACAATTATATATAGAAAAAAAAAACGTCATGAGAAAAACTCATTTCTTTGGAAATAATCAAATTTTGAAAGAAAAATGCATCAGCTTCAATTTTAATGCTTAATCTATCTGATTAATGAAGCAACTTCTGAAAAAAGACACACCCAAGAAAGGCCTACAAATACATCAGCTGAAATATTACTCGAAAAAATGTATTAGCTTTCACTTAATCATTAATTCTTGGTTTTCAGCAATATTTTATTTTTAAAGTAAAATCCAAGTTATATGCAAAACATAGATTTGTGTCAAATGATAAAAAAAAACAACAGCACACTATTGCAAGTTAGAACATCAGTAATGGATAAAATACACTTCTCTAATTAGTCTCCTTAACAGATGTATTTAGAAGAGAAAATTACTTCACTTGATAAAGTTATACAAGTTTGAGGTCAAAATTAATGCAAGTTGAAACTCAAATAAAAGAATCTTTCCCCAGAGCCCAAAAGGGAAAATCCATACAAAATTCGCCCACTTTCTGGGATAAAATTTTGGGGGAGACAATTAAATCACAAGGAATTCATAATATGAATATTTTTGTCAGACATGCTCCCATGGCAACTATCCCAATGGCTTAACAGTTGTACAAACCTAGTTCAGCAGAACATATATTTTCAGCTGTGCTGCCAATTTAGCATTTTTGAGAACTAAATCAAGTTTTTCTTTTCTTGTTTAACCACAAAATCTTGAATCTTTCCTCTGGTTTCAAATCAAATGCTCTGTAAAACTGTTTGTAGCCATTTTCAGTGTTTTCTTCATAGCGGACATTTTCTGTTAAATTTATTTACAATTCTCTTATTCTGATATAAAAAAAAAAAAAATTTTTTTTCCATCGTTTAGGAATTTATGCTCCTCCAGAACTTATTAAAAAGATTTCCTGTCAAAATGAGTAAAGCTAAAGCAAAGAGCTCCATCAAATAAATCTTGTATGATTAGTTCAAGTTGTATAAATTATTGAACTTGATTTTACAAATTCTACAATCAAAATAGAGGCCTCTGGCCAAGTGTAATAGTAGTATCAATATATTATCACATGTCAAGTTACTGCTGCTGTACTGTCTTTCTTCCAGGGAATATTTAAAATGACCATCATAACTAAAAAAACTAAAGCTATATCTAGATCTGGAAAGAGCTGAATTGGTACCACAAGGATAGAGATTTAAGTTGGATCTGATCAAAGATTTCAAGTTGATCTGTACAAAATTTAAGGATCCAAAATTTCCCAAATAAATTTATGGCAATGCTTAAATCATTAAATTTCAAAGCAGTTGCTCAAGCAATTTACTTGTAAAATAATTATTCCATTGCCTGACATGATAAAAATACTCAAGAGAGAGGCACATAACCTTGTTATCAAGAAAAATGCATGGAGAATCCAGAACATAGAATATATCCATTGTTTTCAAGATGTGAAACTCTATACAAGAGTAAAACATGCTGAGGTATCTTAGCTTGCAGTGCAATAAAGTAAAAGGATCATTGTTTCTTTTAAGTTTTCACAACGAACAAGAAAACAGCGTTATATACCACCTTTTGGCATAAAAACATCAGAGGAGAATTAATCAAGGAAAAAATTACCATCATTTAATGCAGAAAAAAATTTCACGGAAACAAGATTTTGAATTCAATGACAAAGTAACAATCCAGTAATTTTTTAAATATTTATTATACCAATGACCTCTCAAGTATAAGTTATTCTAAAAATTTCAGGAATTGACTCAAAAATCCTAAAATGGCTCACAAGAATTCAATTTTTTCAGCTGCTTTATGAGAATAATTTTTGAAAAATACAATACAAATCACACTAACTTCTGTTCTAAACATTTTACTCATTTGCAGGAATTATTCATTCTATTTTCAAACTGAAATGAAATATTGATAAAACACAAAGTGAAGATATATTTCAACTACAAAACAGCTAGTAGCAGTTGATAAGAAAAAAAAAAAAAACAAAAAACAAAAAAAAAAAAACAAAACAGAACAAAACACAGACTCCTGATAATCTTCTAAAGTTAGAGAAAAATATTTTCCCACCAAATTTCCAGCATTTGTTTTTGTCATTTTTGCAGATAAAAACTTGAAAATTGATCTTTTTATGTTAACACCTTTTTTTAATGGACTGTGTTCATATTTGTCCTAATCAGTGGTTCCCTAACTCTTTTACACCATGTCCCACCTTGACTACAATGAAAAGAAAGAGAAGTCCCTAACTATAGTTCTTTAACCATTAAAAATTGGCACATCTATAATGAAATTAATTCAACCTAATCTTACTCTTTGATTGATCTCCAAGTGTTGAAACATTGTTAAATTCAGAAATTTACCAGGATTCAGGTTGAAGATACCAAGCATCGTAACAAGGGGAGATTGCCAGTTTCATAATGTAATGTCATAATAGATAGTAGACGACACAATATGTGAAAATAGCAATATTTACATTCAACAAGGGAAATGATTCTTAGTACATTGGTTACCAACATACACACCTGCTAAGGGGTGGGGCAGACCCCCCCCCCAATCTGGCCTTCTCACCAAGGATGAGGAAATTAAAAGTTAGAACTGGCAATATTTATTTTACAAAAATAAGAAATGTAACACCCTGTGTATAATCTGCATCTTTCCCCGAAACTTTAGACCTCACAAAATGCAAGTGCATATAATCTAAAGAAACAATTGCAAGAAATTTTTCCAGCACTGTTTGTTTGATGTAGAATGTCCATTTGACTGCTGTCATCATTGTTGTGATAGTGATCAGATGTTGATACTACAAAAAAATTGAGCTGTTTGTACGAACTCGGGACTGGACATACAAAAAAGAAAAACCATCAGTAGCAAAGAGAATTCTGTCACATTCATTGCTGTTAGACAGCGTGTTGTAATTCTATTTTAGATTGAAACAAACTATGTTTTACATACACACAATAAGTTCATTAAAAATCTACAAAAACAACAGTTTTGTATCAGAATATGTCTACAAATTTTAAGTAAGATTCCACCAATTTCATACGAATATTCATCTCTATTGATTGAAACAAAATGCTGTCATTTTCATACATTGTTAACTTCATCTTTTTTCTTGATGGAAAGTTTTTCTTTTTCTGAAAACAAAAGTTATGATTTCCAAACAATACTGTCAATGTTTGAAAATTTACTACTACCCTTCTCCTGCTGTTCTGATACAATGGAATAGGTATGCTCATACATCCATAATTTGCCAACTTTTTAGGATGAAAAATACTTTCTAATAAAAGATAAAAATTAAAATTCACATTTTCCGACTCAGGCATAACCTAACATTTCCGAGATTCCGATCAGATCAAGGAAGAGGGGCATGGAATATGCACAGGATAATGCATTTTATACATGGGGAATTACAGTAACATTACATTTTTATACAATAAAAGCTGATGATATATAACAGTGTTGCCAGAAAAATATCACTCAGACGTATTCTTTTCTATTTGTTTAATGGAGCCTACTGTGATCAATCAATTATTCAATTAAATCTGACAAAATCAGATATCTGTACAGAAGAAAAATAAATATGGCATTATGAATTGGAGTACATCACAAATCAATTGCACTCATCAGTGTTGTAATTCTAAATCTTACTCAAACCAATCTTTATAACAAGAAAAGGTACTTTTAGTTGTAGCAATCAAGATATTGGCACACAGAACTCGAGCATAATGTAATCTAAAGTGAAATCTAAGAACAAGAAATTTATGATCAAACACCTATTAAGAAGCCATGGATTTTTAGTGATCCAGTTTGTCATGATGCTCTACCCGAAATCATTACTCTGTTTAAAATATATGAAGATTAATACCAAACAAATGGAATATTGGGCCAGATACACCAAAAAGATATTTATGTAAGTCATATGAATAAATTAAAAAAAAAAAAAAAAAAATCAAACTCATGTATTTCACCCAAAGACTTGGAAATCTGCGACCCACCCCCAAGCCCCTAAAACCATAGCTTGTAAGATTCAGATTAACTTTATTTCCAAAGGTAAAAGAGATTCGACTTACATGGAACACAACGTTTAAGGTAAATATTCAGATGAATAAAGATTCAAATTTTTACAACTGAACAGTCATTCAAGCAACATAACAAACTTGGAGAACTTTTCTACCCTACTTATGGACTGTTTTGAATAGAATATTTTTAAAAAGAGACTTTCCCATTGGAACCTTAGTTTTTGGCAATTTCCCTATAACTAATTCATACTAACTACAATAAATCTAAATTATGTTGAATAAAATTTATCAAACTAGTTTACTTTTAATACTAATAGTTTTGAGGAGGAGCAACACATAACAGAGGAATGCTTGACCGAATCAGCAATTGAATTTATTCTTACTCTTCTGCACCATTTTTTTGTCTTCTCAGGTGAATGCTATATCTATACAATAGCTTAATTAGAATTCAGATTGTGAAAATCATTCACCAAGCTAGCTTTCCATTTATATTGTGCTGTAGTTCAAGAGAAAAAGATATTTAAAAAAAAAATAGCTGTTCTGATTAATGAAACATTTGCTTCTCAAAAATGGCAGTTAGTCCCGTTTAACTTTTCGCTATTTTCTTAACAATTTCATAAAACTGTTAGTTTCTGGCACATATTGATGTCTCTTTTTGGCATTGCTTTTTGTTGGATGTATTTCCATTGCAGAAATAGTCCCATTTTACCTTTTTATCTTTCATACTCTTGAAAACTAAGGGACCCCCCCCCCTTTTACAAATACAATGTAAACTGCAATCTGATCTTTCAATCTTGTCATACCTAGTGCCAGATTCACAGTCTATATAGGTATTATAAAGGAAGTTTTGAAATCAACTATTCTAATTGTAAAATGTAATTAAAATCTGTACTTAGTGCTTTGTTTCTGTTAGAAAGAGAAATTGTTGAAGAAAGAAAGGAAGAAAAATAAAAAAGGGAAAATAATCAGTATAGAATTGAACTGAAAAAATAAATATAAATGTTTACTTTACGATTGATAAATCGATAGTTCTGAGGCCATTAAATAAAATCCAATCAGAGGGGTCAGTCTAATCCATCATCAGAAATCGATCAGTTGGTGACGTGTCATGTCAAAAGCAGATGGAATGTATGGGGGTTCAAGCGTTAGGAAAAAAAGTGTCATATGATTTTCAACTATTTTCCTGTATGAATCTTACCCCCCCCCCATTTGTTTTCAAGCATGATTTTCATTCTCATTGAACAAATATCACAATAAAATAAATCATATTTATCTGGTCTACACAGCAGATAAACGTATTAAAAGGTATTTTATTTAAAATGGTTAGTTCTTTTTCAATAAAAAAAAAACAAAGGCGTTTTCAATTATTCCAACTACAGCCCCACCAAGTTCATGGAGTGAATTCACCTTTTAACAAAATCACGGAACTCTGTTTGCCCCCCCCCCCCGTAAATTTTTATATCTTCGTATAACCTGCGCATTGACTTGCAACGGACACCACTTTCTTATAGAAATGAATAGACATTTGAGATATATTTAAGACAGTAAAATATAATTTTAAAAATTTTTTTCCAATATCTGGTCATGTAGTTCTATCAGTGTAATCAATAAGTATCTTATTTTTTTTCAAAGATCCAATAAATATCGAATTTATTATACAAATTTTAAAACGCAAATTACACGAAATTTTTTTGTTCACATAGCTACAGCTTATTTCAGTTTCCAAGATATCTCCAGTTTTATAATCATTTTTGTATCAGTTTTCCCTCCAATTTTTCTCCTTACTAATGACGAAGATTTAGACGATAGAATCGAATTTTTACACTTTTTCAAAAGGTGCCGATTTCCGGTAAGTATATAAGCATTGAAGTAGGCTTACTTCTGTATAATTCAATAAATTGAATCTTTTATAACGTGATTAAAGAGAGACATTAGTGAATTTTACTAGAAAATGCTTGTTGAAAAGGTACATCCGGTTTCCTGAAAATTTTAAGGTTTAACTTGAAATGGAACGTTGTACTTCATTTATTTATTATGTTATAATCAACGATCAAAACATAATTAAAAAAAAACTGCCGTTACGCCAGAAAAAAACCCGATTCTCTCTCAATCCTATTCCGAAACCACTTCGAAATGATTAGAAACGTACATCGAATCATAGAAATGACACTTTACGGTAACAAAATGTGTTCATTAGAGTAGAGATTTTTTAAATTGTAAATCGAGCACCCCCTCTGCTGACAAAAACGACTTTAAACTTGACAATGTAATATCCGGTGCAGTAACCAACATATCTGGCGAATATCAACTTCGCAGAATGGCCAGTTGTCGAGTTATCTCAGTCCACATGGATTTCTCTTTTCGTGATGGTTCGCCAAGGCAATTCGAAAAATTCTGTTACTACATCTGTTCGATGTAATAGAGGTTGGCATTTAAGGCGAGTATTTTAGAATTCTTTTTTCATTGTCACGTGGGCTAACCTAGTTTCTTTTAATAGGTTTAAAAAAAAAACAAAAACAAAAAAAAACAAATTTAGTATAATCATCAGAATACAATTTACTTTTTCAGCAGTCAATATTGTTATTGAGAGCAAAAATCAAAATTACATTTGGTTTTTTACATTAAAAATTGTAAATTCAATCCCAAGGAGTCAATCTGATCATAGTTAATTATCCAAATATAATCGATTACTCTAGATATGAATTTCTTATAAAAAAATATTAATACATGGTTGAGCATGACCTAAAAATCCTAACATTTTGCAGGTAAGTCAACGTGTTATGTTCTTTGACATGTTGAAAAATGCTTAATGCAACTATCAGAAATAAACTGATTAAAAAATTCATGATCAACATAAATTTCATTTCGCTCGACTAATGACACAATTAATGACTTTTCATTACCAAAATAGGATTGTTTCATGATTGGCGACATTTTCTTCGGTAAAAGCCATTCACCGAATTTAATTTTGCCGATTTTTCCAAACATTAAAAAATAATTCAGAATAAGGTATAAAATCAGTTACTACAAAAAAAAAAAAAAAAAAAAAAAAAAAAAAAAAAAGTTCCCTTTACAGGACTGATGATTTTCGGGTGACATAATTATGGTCTTAGAGGAGATGGGTGGTGAACTGTTTTGGTGTTTTTGAAAGAATCACCTTCAATGCAATGGAGGAAATAGAAATGCCATCAAGTCAACTGACTTGGAGCATTTTCAACAAAAATAAAAACCGTTCTGTCCAAGTCGAATCGAAGCACTTCTACGGGCTTTTCGATCCGAAATAATGTGGATGCTCTAAGTAAAATGGTGCAAGCTTACACCCTCCCCAGTTCAGCATTAAATAGAACCCCCTCACTGAAAATCCTTAAAAAAAAAAAAAAAAAAAAAAAAAAAAAAAAAAAAAAAAAAAGAAGAGCCTAATTTCCGGATGGTTTGAAGGTCTACTGGACTGAAAGGACCTAAAATTGTACATACCTCTAAAGGAATAACATTTTCGAAAATACGTAATTCTAATTAAAACAGACGACGTCATCTGGAGTAAAAGAAAAAGGGGCCTTTTGGAACGAGTCGATTTTGGGCCCAATAAATACAAAAATTTGTCTGAAGATCAAAATTAAAATTAAAAAAACAAAAACAAACAAAAACAGAAGTAACGAAAATACTTCAAAATCGCAGCTACGTACGACGGACAGTAAGGGTCCAATACAGTACCATTGTGACATATCGTGAATAAACCGCATTTCTAAAACCTAAAAAATTCCTTCAAAAAGTAACACTTTTCCATAAGTAACGAACGGAAGTCTATAGGACAAAAAATTTCTTCAGATTTTTTACGCTTTTATTAAGGGAAAAAAAAAAAAGAAATATCTTTCTCATAAGCGACATGCTAATACTTTCAATATTAGCAAAAATTTGTCAGAAATATGAATCGCCAGGGGAAAAAAGCAAATATTTGTTACATTGGAAATTCAAAGACCGCGAAATTAAACGATTGGTCTGTGATCTGAAGAGGAACAAGAGAAAAAAAAAAATGATGTGCTTGAGGAACCAGAAGGTTTTTATCATTTCCGTCGCGCGCTCACGGGTTGAAGTGTCAACAAAAATGAAAAACTGCATCCTGAACTGATTTGTAGAAAATGTTTTATATCTATCTTTTATTGATTGTCTGAATTATGATGACGTATGAAATTTGTCGATAATTGCTGATCAAAAATACCAGACCAGCTTAGGAAAGGACTTACTCAAAGACTTTCATGCCTTATTTTCGATTAATCATTCATGCACTTGCCAATTCCCAAAAATTGAGAATAGATTCTGGCACAAGATGTGTCTAATATTTCGTTTTCTGGATATTGCTGATGCGCTGCTAATTGTTACTTAGTCGTTACTACCTTTTCTGAGAATATTGAGATTTTATCAGGGTACTTGAAAATTTGATCAACTTTCTATACTTGTAAAAAAATGAAGAAAAATCAAGGAACGAAATCGCGTTATTAAATAAGCTCATGTTGCAAGAAAGGAAAACATGACTATAATATTTGAGTTAACAACACTAAAACAATATGAAAAGTTAATTACTGTTATCAAAATAGCAAGTTATGGAAAAGTTTTTTTTTGCTCGTCAACTACCATGCAACCTGCGTGACATTCTACAACTTTAAAAAATATTTTTTATACTTGCTACGTGAGAGAGAGTGAGAGAGAGAAAATAAAACACCCTTGGTATGATATTTGATCAATTTTTCTTCCATCTCATTTCTATTGCTTTGCTCTTCATCGTAAAGTTCAAGTCGACCATAAGTAAGCAGCATGGATTGAACGTGAAGAAGCTTCCAACGGATAAGTTAGTAAATAAATGATGACAACCGGTCATAAGAAATTCGAACAACTTGTGACTAATTAACTCTACGTATCCTTCATCTTCATTAAGTAATAATTTACTTTCATAAGACTTCGATATGGCTGTTCAGTGTGAAACAATACGTAAAGTAATTGTTGGCTTTGACATCCGTATCATCAGTTTTTCAATTCATCATCTCTGAAATAGGATCCCTTTCCGCTTGGATTTTTGTCTCACCTCTTGTTGACAGCCAAAGGCGAATGTCCCCGCTTAAGCGATTAATATAATTTTTTGGGTATTTTATTCAACCAAATCGTAGTAAGGGATACGTTTTCAAGAGTATAGTTGAGCAATAATCAACTCTATTTCTAGAATGATTGCTTTTACCAACTTAATTTTTGAAAATTACAGGGCTATATTTCAGACTCATCATTCAAAGAGTTGTTCGGACATGAGAACTTTTCTTTAGCTCAGCATAAGAAATAAGGACTTCAAAATTCAAAGATTTTAAATCATAGCAGTATTTATTTTAGATTTGTTTAAACCTTAAACACTTGCTATTAACGGTGTCAGGTGTCATTTTATCACACGATATTGAGAGCATTCATGGCGGCGAGGAATGAAGGGAAATTTCAATTTCATCTCATCTAGTTCCGCTGATAATTCAATTTTTTAAAGGAAAAAACAAAACAATTGTACCAAGAAAGTTGTTGAAACTGTCAAAACAGTAAACACTCTAAACGTTTCAATTCGAACCCGGAAGGAGAAAATTTATCATTATGGAAGTGTGAGGAAACATATGCTGAAGGAAATGGAGTACATTGATTACGATTCTTATAAAGTGTAAAAGGCGGTTGGTACAAATATTTATAATCTAACATTTCAATTGATAAAGAACACTGAAAAGAAAAAAGATTTATTTTCATAATGAAGCAAGTTTTCATTAGAACCGATGTTCAAATACAATTGAGGAGCGTACCGTTGCTTTAATCGTCGACTATTCATGCATGTATAAGTTCACGACTAATGGAGATGTTTCCTTCCTGATGTAAATTTTTGCAAAAGAAACACTGAAATTTCTTTTTAATCGTTGAACAGATACAACATATGGAATTAATCACTACGACTCACTTCCAAGATTATTGGAAACTTCGCAAATCAAAAAGCGACAAGTAAAAAATAAAACAAAATACAAAAAAAAAACAAACATAAGAAAAAACTATTTCCCCCCTAGTGATACATGCATGAATCCAAAACCCAACAGTTTTTACCATTGTATATAAATTTATACAAATTATAAGGAAAAAAAGCTACTTATAAGTTCCCTGGCAATGGTATGGGACACGCACTATCGGTTTTCCAATTAAAAATGATACATTTTAGTGTTTATTCAAAAAATTTACAAACTGGTTGCAATTCACTCAAAAAACTTCCTGGTGGTGGAGCCTTTCAAATTACATTTAGTTGTAACTTGTTTCAAATAAATACAAATGGAATTGAAAGCGAAGAGGATAGAAAACCGCGTTATCATTATTTGACTTGTAGTAGTAGTAGTAACAATTGTATAAGTAGAGCTATTAAAAGTAGGATGAAATGGGAACTTCGACAATACCAGAGTCACTTTTATGATGAGTCAAATTTTTTCAAAGAAAGAAAGAAAATCAATAAAATGTAAAACATAATCAACTAAAATGTTGAATTACAAATAGTAAGGGAGGGAAAAGATGACGTAGCGAGAAAGTGGAAAAAAAAATAATCAGTTAGAAAAGTGAACGCATTGCAGGGTAAGTGGGTTTGCTTACCTTAGTAAAACAAGAACAGAAGTTCATATCATGTATCTGAAGATTTATTAGGGTTTTTTTTGATGAGTTGGGTACATGAAATTCATCACCGTAATGAATTAGGGAGGGAAATGAAGACGTGGGGGGGGGGGGGCGCACACAGTGCTGCTGATTTTTTAATGGGCAAGGCAAATTAAGCGGGAATGCGCCTAGTAGGCCGTGGATAGGGCCAACGAGCCAATGAAAGTGTTCTTTAGTAACTAGCAATAAGATAGGATCAGGCAGGCAGCTGGATCAATAGACATGAATAGTAAGACGAAGAAGATGGAGAGTGAGTGAGTGTGTGTGTGTGTGTGTGTATCTGACTCTCTCTCTCTGGCAGAGTGATCTCCCATCAGTCGTATGACCCATTTTCAGAAAACCAACTCTACAACAGGACAGACATTATTACTGCTGCTATCACCACTACTACTACTACTGCCAGCCGCCAACACAACCGACAACTCTACCTACTACTCTCAGCCTTTAGCACACACACAACAGGAAAAAAAAAAAGAAGAGTAGCCTCCACATAACCCATTCAAAATAAATTCTATTAAAATGTACAATATATTTAGGATGCAGTATTCGTTCTTTCTTTTGCATGAAAAATTATAGGTACATCAGTCTATTTCAGATGAACAAAATCTCTCTTTCACTCTTAAAATTTTTCCAATATGGATGAACTAACGGCCTCAAGAAATCAATAGCGGGTTGTGTACAATTAAGCATTTAAACATCTTTCATCAGGGGGTTAAAAAGAAAAAAAATACTCTTCCAAAAGAGAAAGTGACGCAATGCTCGAATGTTTGGCTTCCATTATTTTCTACTACAGAATCATGAGGATGATGATTATGGTAATAAGTACAATCAACAATTATTAGCGGCCTCCATTCCTTTACCATATTTATCTGCAGGTTGGAGGGAAAATTACAAGGAAAAATTGGAAAGAAAATGAAAATCACTCAACAATAGATACATTTAGTAATAGAATAGACTTGAAAATGTGCATCTAGTTTTGCTTTGAAAACCAAAAAAGGAGATTGTATATTTTGCGTTACTACTAACTACGAAACGGAACAAAAATATTAGCTTTGGTAACAAATTTGCATAAATTTGAAGATATTTTTTCCACATTATCAAATTAAAGAAAAGGATGTCATCAAAAAGAAAAAAAATAATGGAAGACATTTATTAGATTGATGAAAACAATATGAGGCGAGGAAAAAGCAGAGAAATAATGTATAATAAATGCTGGTAATATTTTTGAATTGCAACTTACACAGATGAGAAGGAAAAGAATTCTCAGTTTACAAGATTAGGCTGAAGATCTGCTTAACACCATTATTGCTGGTGACAACAGGTAATAAAATTAGGGCAAACTTGGCTAAATATTGCAGGAGAATAAGGTCTATATAAAAAGGAGATTACCTACAATATTACTATTATAACTAATACAACCATGATCATCCCTCTTCGGAGCTTACAGTTGATGGTGTATAAAAATACATGTAACATCTGGTCGATCTCACGACGATACGAAACAAGTTGAATACGGCGGTGTACTAGCAAAATTAAAGGGTTTTTTGAAGAACTGATGTGCAAGTTTCAAGTCAGTTAAAAGCTACTTTACCTAGGCCCATTATTAGTCAAAATGTTCCAATCCAGTGAAAAATTCGTTTCAAGATTTCAGTTTGATTTTATAAAAACTTAGGCAGAACTAAATGCAAAATAAGGAGAGGAAATTTATCTGATCATTTGGATACTGATGAAGTTTTCAATAAGGGGATTCTATTGTACAAATTCATCGAGTTGCCGGCAATATTTGAACGTGATGAATTTCAAAATTAAGTAAACAACACAAATACAAAGTAATTTGAAGGTAAAATACTTTGGAAGAAATATTCCACTGAATTGATGAAGTGATATGCACATGGTGTTAATTGTATCTATATATACACACCATACAATAATGAGTATACTTGAAAAAAAGTATTAAATTGCGGAAGGGTCACTTCTATAGGTAGATAATTGCTCTATATTAACAGTGGAGACAAAAATAACATAATTTAATTTGAATTGCTGTGTAGGTGTCGTGTGTAAAACATATATAGATAACAAAAGATCAAAGGGGGTATATATACATATATAATAAATATAAACAATTCTGAGAGGGAACGACTGAGCTTATATTATTTCACATCCAATAGATGATACAGACCAACTGAGTTCAGCCAGGAACGAAAGATAATCTAGCATTACTACACACAACTACAAGATGAAATAATATACGACACTCAAGATTTTTAGTAATGAAAAACCAAAAAAAAAAACAAAACAAAAAACACAAACAACATTGCAAGTCGAAAACGACTCGCGGCGAACATCACCATTTTAAAAATCGTTGACCTTTCCCTCTTCTACCTCAAAAAGAAAGAATAGAGACCTTCCTCCTATTTACTAGAGAAATGTATTTAAAACTGAAAATAAATAAGGAAACACAAATACAGTTTTACTAAACTACCTCACTCCCACTAAGACATATGTTCATCTGATGCTACTACTTTCGAAAGAGAGAGCAGAGTAAAAAACTGAGCAAGAAGGCAAGAGACGTCGTCGTCGTACGTATTATTACCAACAACGTAACGCTACGTACTACGGCTTTTAGGTCCGGACCTTGAACGACGAAATCGCCTGAGCGGCAAAATTATTATCAGTGGCCAAATGTTGGCGCATACTTACCCGATTGTCGATATGCAGCTAACTCCTGGTCACCTACTCAACAACATTCAATCAACATGTATTGTAAAATCCGGCGGGTGATTACTAAAAATCGTAGAAAAAAGCCACATAATTAATTCCAGACAGATTTCATTTTCCAAGATGGCGTCCCTTTTGTTTCCCGCCCAAACACGCAGTTCGAATGGGGACGAATCACCCAATCACAATCCGCGCCGACGAAAAATAGTCCCGAATGCCCGCTTCGACTTTGCGCCGAGTACGATGAGAAAACCGCCACTGACCCCCTCCCTGGGGGGAAAAGAAAACGGTTGAACTTGATGATATCACTGAAGACTCAATTTATTAACAGAAAAAATAAATATGTTGGGCCCGAGTTGAAAATATTTAAAAATAGGGTTTTGGTTGACGAGATGAAAAATCAACTACGAAGTCAGAAATAAGGAGGAACGCGGCCCAATGAAATTTACAAGCGCGAATTAATTCTTCGTGTAAAGAGAAATACACACACTCAATCAAAAATCTAGGTCATAAGTACGTTGAGATTCGTTTTTTGTTTTCAAAATCATCAAATACTTTATTTCTAAAAAAAAAATAATAAATATATTCCGAACATAAATTGTATTTTTCGGGAAGAAAAATCAAATACTGTGTTTTTTTTTTTTCCTTCAGAAAATCGACAAAATTGAAGTTTTACACCGTAGAAAAGTACAGTAGTGTTGGTTTACAGCCTCGTTCTTAACTATCTTGCTGAAGCCCTGCCCCTGTAACGCCCTTCAAAAATTAATAGCAGAGACGATTATTTTATTTATCATTCAACTGTATATACGAAGTGTAATAAAAGTGGAAAAAAAAAGTTGTTTAAAGCAGATGGAGCTGTCGTGTTATTAAGCCAACTGCTGCTACTACTCCGTCTATTGGCAGTTCACGGAATCTGTTACTAAAATGAGCTGCTACGTATAGAAATGGAGCCATCAAAACTTCACTTGCTTTATATTAGACTCTCTCTACTAAAATACAATTGCTATTTGCGTATCAGTACTTGTCAGGATAATTCAATTTTTTCAACTCTTATAGATTCCTTAATATTCATAATTGCATGTACGAAACTTCAAACAACCCTTCTTAGCAACAGAAAACCGTTTATTCCCCCACGTCCAACAATAAATATCGATTTTTTATTGAAAGTCGTAAAAATAGAATATGGAGAATTTTTTTCTCGTTTCTATTGAAAATATAAACGAACTTCAATTATATCACAGTAAGATGAAAGTACAGTCAAGCTAGAAACTTATTTTTGAAAACTTGGTGCAGGAATGTTGATAGTGGAAATGAACTACAACGGACTACTACTAGTAAACGTTGTTCGGTTAGTAACTTTCGATTAAGACTCAAGTTTTCCTCTTTTTAATGGATAAAAAAGCTTTCCCTGATTTTTTTCCATGAAATATAGTATGAAGTTAGAATTATTTCTCCTGAATTCAATACTTGAAGGATTCGTTGGGCTACATCATTTCCATTCGTCAGCCCTGATTCATTTCACAACTATTGAAAATAAATTAAAAGCTGTAGTGAAGTGTGTTATTTCAACGATGCAACTTGGGAATTGAAGCGCTATCCTACCTTCAAAACGATTTTTGAAATGCTGTTCATATAAAACCATGTCTTCATATCTATTTTGGGATCTTGTAGTTAAAAAAAACTAATGGTTATAATGTCCAGTTGTTTGAGGCTATGTGTATGTCATGCTATGCCTACGTAAGTAAGGAAGGAAGGAAGGAATTGGCTCTTCTTATTATTCAACAAGCCAAGAATAGTGGCTCCATAGATATTGCACCCTTTCCCATGGTTATTAATATTGTTATTGCTATATTTAGGAAGAGTTTAGGCACTTTTATTTTGTCTTTAACCCAGGGCAGACAAATACTGGCAGAAGCCTGAAAGTGAAACTTTGGCTCGTATTATAACATGACGAATAATATAGATCCTCTTTCAGTGGATCTCTTTTCCACTGCCCGCCATAACATGAACTTCATTTTTTTTCCTTCATGGAGTCTCCAGAAGTCAGCAGTTAGTTACCGTGGCAATTTAGTCACTCCTTGGTTTTTAAAACCACTAACACAAACCGATCATGTTGTTATTACATATATTGTTATTCTTTTCAATAATTATTTACGAACTCATCAAAGTGAAGAATTTTTCACTTTATTGCTGGTAGTCAAGTCACAATTTATTACTTTGGACTTGTGTATATTTTTAACGATCAATTATTTTAAAATTTTAACCATTTTTAACACTAGCATTATTATAGCAATCAGTTGTTACCAGTAACATAGCACATGCAAGAAAGAAATGTAAACATCACTTGTATTCATTATGGGTTGCTCAGGTCATTACTAGTGCTACTTCTTGTTACTGATCAAAGTAGCAACTAATTTTACTCAAAAAAATGTTATCTTTATTAATTTTAGTTTCTCCAACTACATATTATCAGTATTACCAGGTCAGTAATCTCATACTGCCTTGAAAAAAATAACTTACCCATATTCGTTTACTTTAATTCTTTAAAACTGAAAATAACTTTTCAACTTGGACTGTTCTGTTACTTACTTTCTAGAATCGTCGTTTAAAGTTGATGAAAATGAATTGGTACTATTGTTGGTTTTATTAGTACTGTGAATAAAAATTGAGAGGACGGTACTCTAGAGTTTTTTGTTTTATTTTTGTCTCCAGATTGAATCTTGTCACTGAGCAACTCTTTTACTCTCACACCCATGAAAGACAGTTCATGTATATAGATTGGACATGTTTTTTTTTCACTGGAAATGAAAAACTTTTGCTTACTTAGTTATATAGCTCGTGCATTCTGACATCCATGCCCATAAGTAAGGACTTTTAATGAAATAGTGCGCTTATTTTTGTTTGTGAAAAACCTACGATATTTTTTTGTAAAGAAATAGAAACAAATTTTATAGGAGACTTAGAGAAATCAACAAATGATAGACCAAGTTGGAACAAGAAACTAATAAAATTTACTATTATTGATTAGTTTTGATAGTAAAGTAGCCCATCTGAGAGGAAGACTCAAAACATAATAGGAAATATTCAGTAGATAGGGTTCTAAAGCTCTTCAATTTGCTGGTAAAAGTCTTCAGACAAATTGCACCACGAATACTGTACTGCGTGTACGTACTGTACTTAGAGTACATACATTTAAATGTGAAAGTAGTAGCACTGCTTATTTGGCAGTAATATCGAAATTAGTATTTAATGCTTCTTTACAGCTTTTTTTCTTGGACCTAGATCAAGTTTTTCACACTTGTGAACAATGCAAAAATACAATCATTATATAAAGAGTAAATTTCTTATGTATTTTCCCCCGAACTATCAGAGGCTCCACAAGGACGATCTCAATCCATAATACCGCTTCCCCCTCTCTAATAATTTGATGCTTCTGCTCTTCCTGCTCCTCTTCTGTCTTCACCGTGGTCGTATGTTACCTCCCCCTCTCTCTCGTTCTTCCTTTCATAACTGCTGCTGCCTTTCCCATAGCCACAGGTTCTAAATGGCTGTGTTGGGATTTTTACTATTATTACCCCTATACCTGTGATATGGAGCAGGAAAATGAATCAGACGAACCTAAACAAGGCAAATTGCTGCCAGGTAAAAGAAAAAAACAATAATTTTAGGACTTTTCTTTTGAAAAACCTGCAGGAAAGATTTGATGTTTTTTGTTATCTATTTTTATTAGTTCCGTGTAAAAAGAAAGACTCTTCCGAAGAGTGATGGAAAAAAAAAAAGAAAAAGTGACTTGGTCATTTTAAAAATCTTTTTAAAGCTTACTTGATTTTGATGTCGATTATAAACCTATAATTTTTTAAGGTTCTTCGATAATAAATAAATGCCACTTGCCTCTATCTTAGCTTAAAAAAAGTAAATTTTGTTGAACAAATTCAGATTTCTTTGCTTGTGTTGGTCAGTTGTCACCGTTTGTTTTTGGGAAAAAAATATGGACAATGCGGCAAGGCCGATGCGTTAACTTTTTTTTCGTCGAAAATAAACACAATTGACAAATCTATTGTCTTTTAAAGGTTAACAAAATTTTCATTGGAGTTTAAATGAACGAGTAAAATAAATTTGAGAGATGTAGGTAATCGTCATCTTGTGTGTAAATTTTACACGAAAACTAATGACCACAGATCTTCGAGTGAAACGTTTCTTGATTTTTTTCTCAGTTCGTCCGATGTTTTTTTTTCTTATAGATAGTATATTTGGATTTTCATTTTATTTCCAATTGTGACAAATTAACATTTTGTATCTGTGTTTTTAGGTATTTCCTTGTTCTCTCCAAAAATCCTTTAATATGAATCTGTCATGAGTCATTTTAATTTTTTGTTCCGTTACAAACGGACAAAAATTGCCCATCAATGATCACTTAATATTTTAATTCGTATTTTGATCTAAAAATATTTGAACCATAAAATCCATTTTCTGTCCGACTGATACGTCCAAGACCTTCCCATTAAAACTTTACGAAAAAAATCCATTCATTCTCTTTCAGTATCATCGAAATGCTTTTTTTTCTCTTTAAAGTTTGAGATGTTGCTATTAAATTGGGTTTTATAACCCTTTTTTTTGTTGTCAGTCCTTTTTGACTATCGTTGACAAACACTCACCTCTTATTCTAATCCCATCTATTGCAATGAATGATTCTTGACTTATAAATTGATCTCTAATGAAAGAGCTACTCCCATAAGAATCTAGTACGACATAAAACTTGTTAAATTACTGAAAACGTGAACTTCTCCATGTATTTGAATGGATTTCCGCGAATTTTAAAATCCAATTTTTTCCCTTATTTGTATCTATGTCAAAAACCACTTTCCAAAGTGGTTATTTCTGGATATTTTAGTATCATTGTCAGTTTCAATCACATCTCTTTAGTCGTATGTTGTTTTGTCAGGTTGTTATTCTCAATATCATTTTTGCACTGCCCATTGAAAGTTAAATAAACGAATTTGTACGTAAACTGTATAAACACATAAGCCTGTCATGCTTTGAACTTGTTAAGTATCATTTTTTGATATCATAATGAATTAAATTATTTTTTAAATTGTTTTTGAGTTATCTAGTTTTTTTTTAAAAATCCTGCTTCAAAACGTTTTCCCTAATTGAAATTATCTAATTTATGCACGTCAAGTTCGATTCTGTTGACAATATATTTTTATATCTTTAAATAACGTATTAGATTAATTGACATAATCTATGAAATCTTTATTTTTGGTAAAGATTCTCTTCAGCGAACCAAAGTATAAACAAATATCCCCGTGTACATGGGAATTCTTTCTTTAAGGGGGTCAAAGGGCTTGATTTGCTCAATTATCACTGTTGGGGACAGTTGCCCCCGCCTGTCTCGGAAGCCTATGCCTTACGCAGTACAGATTGCTTTGACTGAATCTGAAATTGTTTTTTTTTTTTTACCCTGAGAAAAATCTTCGTAATTTTCTGAAAAAAAAAAAAAAAAATAATGAAATTTTTTTTAGAAAGCAATTTGTCTCCAGTATTAATTCAGTAATGTCCTCGTTGTCTATGCTATACAAAACATTTTGTAGATGTGAAGACTTAAAACGTCACTCCCACATGATCAGTTGCCAAAATAAAGTCTCTTTGTCAGCAGGTTATTGAGTCCTCGCTCAAAACATAGCTACAAATGTTATCTTCAGTCGCGAGATCAACATTTTTTTTTTGTAAATAACGTATAAACTTGTATTTTAAAACAGCAGTAATCTTTCATAAGTTCCAAAGCAAACTTATTTTGGGTTTTTACACAAAATACTAATAGATTATTTTCAAGGAAGCTGGAAAAATATAGTTCTGAATCGAAACTGCTTCGACGTTAATGTGATTTGATAAACTGTTTGTTTCGTAAATTCTCTTAATTTCACTTCACGGGTGTCGATCGTTAGACATTCTTCCTTTCAGTGTAATGTTTCAACTACGGTCAACCTCTGAAAAGCACACGAAGACGTTGTCCCCATTCAACGTTCAATTATTGCGAAAGGAATTGATTCTTTTAGATTATTGAAGAAACGGCCTGGTTGGTCAAAATATTTGTTTTGACCATCAGATGGCATTAGGAGTGTTTAGTTTTAACTAATCACATTAAAAAAGATTGCCATTGAAAATGAAAGCAAATGAAGAACTTTTTTGGCAAAAGCTTTTTTTTATACTAAGAAGGTGTAAATGATTCGAAGAGTTTTGGCGAAGTTTCTTGCTGAATGATGCTCTATGTTCAGGCTGATCAGTTGAGATTGATTACGATTCGATGAAGGCATTACTCGAGAATGATCAACCTCTTGACTTTGAAGATATCTGATGCTCTGAACATCAAATCAAACATTGAAAATTATTTGCAGTAGCTTGGTTATGTTTCACACATTGATGTGTGACTTCCACATAAGTTGAGTGAAAAAGCAACTATTGGACCATAATTCTGCGCAGGAATTGCTACCTAAACATGAAAATTATTCCATTTTTTCATGTACATAGTGATGAAAAGTGAATAATTTACAACATGCAAGAAATTATGGGGTTAGATGAACCACCACTAACCAAAGGTTGGTCTTCGGAGATGACGCTGTGTATATAATAGGATTGAAAACGAGTCCTCTACCATGAGGTTCATCCTGAAAATTGATTCAAACAAGTACTGCTCTCAATTAGACCATTTGAAGGCAGCAATCGAAAGTGTCTGTCCAGAATTAGTTAAGACAGAGGGAATAGTATTACATCAAGATAACATTATATGAGTGCTTCCTTGGCAAACGGGTAAAACTTGTTATGGCTTGGCTAGGATCTACCATATTCATGTCAGATATTACGCCTTCAGATTATCATTTATTCCAGCCTTTATAGGCTTTTGGAAGACTACAAAAGACAATTGAAACACTACTTTCCTTGGGATGGTAAACATTCTGAGAGCATGGAATTCTGATATTTTCTGAAAGATGGCTGAAGATAGTGGAACATATAGTAAATATGTTGTTCTATGAAGTTATGGTTGAAAATAATACATTTTTTTACTTTATAAACCAATTGAACTATCATATTACCCAATACTAGGTTTAATGGATATATTTTATTTTTTGTAACTCATCTCACTTTTTTTTTTTTTGTTCAACTTAGCTAATGAAAAGTGTCAGCAGCTGTCCATGGCTGGCATATTTATTGCTGATAAGAGACATTAATAATAATAAAGTTTCTTACTTCCCAATACTATTTATATGAATCAAATGTCTATGTGTTTTTAATGAAGTCTTCTGTGTATTGACTCACTGGTATCAAACAAATACTCAGATAGTGTTGTATGAAACCAGATGAACAGCTGGAATATGTTCCATTACAGCTCAGGTGCATCAGTAAGGAGGAGATACTCTGGCTAATGTTTATAATCAATGTTTGGGCCAGGGAGCAGTTTCCTGATGATTGGAGAAAAGGCTTCATCCCACCTTTCTGGAAGAATAAATTTGATCACTGTGTGTACTGCAATCACAGTGTTTTTACTTCTTGGATGGATATTTTTGTCCATGTTGAACATAAGAAGCAACAAAATGGCTTCATCTTTGAACAGGTGATTTTCATACATATCCTTGAAAAAGACAATTTAATCAAACCGGCATCATTTTCATTGATTTCAGGGCTGCATTGATCGTAACTCCCTGTCACTGCTGCTCTGGGAAAGGTTGCCAATTTGGATGTAATACTTTTTGATACTGGAAATCACTTTCAAATCAAAAAACAAAAACATCTCAATTGACAACACTGGGTTTGGAAAAATTGAAAAATCCTAATGTTGTCTACACTGGACTTGCAAATTAAGAAAAAAACCCATCTAAATTAGTAACCCTGTCTCTGGATTCACTCCCCCCAATCTCCTGACTATATAAGCTGCTGTAAACAGAGAGCTGTGTCTACCAAGATACTAGTGGCTGGTTCAGAGGTATGTTGGGGGACAAAGCTAATGTCAGTATCTGTGGACAAAGCAATCCCTCTTCCTCCTGTGGAGTTGGTTTATAACTTGAGCTCCTCAATCTTCTTGGATGGCACCATTGATCATAAAATATCACGTTGGATTGTAAAACTGCCGTAGCTATGAAAAAACTAGTGGTGCCCTATAGCATAGAAGGAACATTTCCATGAATACATAGCTATCTATATACATCTTTCTTGTCCTTTCTGTTTTTTTATATGGTAGTGAAGCAACAGATGAGTTGATGTATGTGACATGCATTTCCCAAGCGAAATGGTTTCAGTTTGCAAGAAATGATATGAACAGGTCTCTGCTTCAGCATTGATCACCCAGCAAAGGCTAAAATTGTTTAGACACCTATAAGAAAGGAGCCTGGTTATCCTGCAAAGGATGTCTCTAACCAGTACCTGAAGAAGCTTAGATGGAAACATCGCAAAGGCTGACCAAGACAACGCTGACTGAACCCCATTACCCAGGACCATAACATGCCACCCTACCAAGCCAGAAAACGGGTAATGAACAGGGGTCAATAGAGAAGGGTCTCTCAGCATGTAATTACTATGTTGGATCCTTAGCTAGGTCTTCTGGCCATGAAAATCAATATGAAGATTATCTTAAGTGTGATGGAACCGTTTCTCTCTACTGCTGTATTTAAAATTTTTGGCCGAGTTGTTGATAGATTTAGTCTCAGCTCCTTTGATGGACAATACATGATTTCTTGATTTTCTCCTGATATTTATCAGTAGCTTGCTCATAGAGATTTATGAAACTGTTTTCAAATTAGGGTTTAGTGCGATACAAAGTTTATTCAAAATTTTTTGTTTCGTAATTTCTTGTTGAAATCTTAAAAGAGTAGGTTTGGTGGGGTTTTACTTGGGAATCGCTGGTTTATGCCTAAAAATCTAACTTGTGAAGATCAGGAAATGTGATCATCTAAATTTTCATAAACTTAACTTTAAAAATTGATAAATTCGAATAATTTGTATTTCAATGGACTCCTCTCATACAATGGATTTCTATTATAGATATCTATATCCCATGGGTATTGTATACTTTGATGGTATATAGATAGGTATTGTAGAACGCTAATATGAAAAACTTTTTTCTCTAAGGTCTAATTGGTCATGTATAGAGGCTGATATGGATTGTGTGTGAAAGTCCTGAGGACCGTGAAAAAAAACAAACAAATTGTACTGTTATTCAATCTGAAGTTTTGTTTTGATATAATATTAGTAGGATGTGTTCCTGTAGAATATATTTTTTTTCCACCATTCTGCTATTGTTATTCTCCTGAATTATCAAAGCAGAAATTTCCTCCTGAAACCAAAATCTTTTTATTTCTTTGATTGCTCACATAGATATAAGGCGTTTTTTACCGATCCATTTGTTACTTAGTGAAGTTGACAGGATTTTTTTTCTTATTGGGTAAATCTCTTGCTTTTTATGTCTTTGAAACATTTGGTTCTCTTAAAATAAAGTGAAGAATTGAAATCCTATGTGGCATCCAATATTAAACCCTTCATTCTCAACAATGGTCAGTAGCAAATTATTGAAAACACGTTGGTCTATTTGTGGTCAATATTACCAATTTCCTCATTAGCTCATCTTTTGATTGATGATTTAAATAAATGCTCCCTCTCTATTTTTGTCCAGAAGTAACACAATAGAAGGACCTTTCACTTTACTTCCTCCTATGAATGAGGAAATATTTTGTGCTACATTCCTGATTTTTAGCCTTGTTCATAAGTAAGCTGATCTTAGTAAATACCAATAATGTTAAAGAAAATCACGCTTGGTTAAAGCCCACTCTCTTTTCCATACTACTGTTTCATCTTTTGCGTATCTGTTCTTAAGTTGGTGTAGGCTGTCTTGTCCTTCATTTTAAATGTTTAATATTCTGACAATTGATGGTTCTACACTTTCATTTTCAGTCCAGATGTTGCTTTCAATTTTCTAAAGATTTTAATTTCTTGAAATGTGGAATGAATATCTGTTTTGGTGTATAACTGTTTAAGCATCAGTTGATATTATTGAATAACAAGTCAAACTGTAGAAATATTGAACTGTGTTAACATTGTATGCAAGATATGAGAAATTTATCAAGAAGCATTTCTTGTGCATTGGTCAAGTCCTGCAAGTTACAAAGAGCTTGATTTTTGCTGACTGTCAAAGATGAAATATTGAAGTTTTGCGTAAGTAGAGAAGCAAATGAGCAATAGAAACATTGTAAAAAGTAGAAATTCTGAGCAGAATTGTTCTGTTAGAATAGTAACATCAGAGATGTATTATTGAATCACCATAGCCCCATAAATGGTCCACCCGACCAACCAGCCAAGTGGACTACTGGTCATACTCTCTTTGAGTGTCAGCTTATCTCTGGGTGGGTGTTTCTGGGAACTCCTGATCACAATTTTAGGGGTACAACCATGAAAATTTGCATGAGTACACCTCTAGGCATCACCTAAAAATGTTTTTTTCAAAAATGTCGTTTTTGTGGTCTCTATTCAGACTAATAGTGACCTAATCTTTTCCTGGTATTTTTTTTAGATAAAAGATCCATTTTATTTAGATTTGGTATATACTTGGGCTTTGGTCTGGTGAATGTTAATCCAACAAGGTTTTGGAAGCATGGTTACAGGAAAATCAGTGATCTTAGATCTCTATATAGACCTACAAAATCCCAATGCCTGGCTTCCTTTGCATTACCTGAACAATAATCATATTAGTCATGTGATCCCAAACTGCATTCATATTTTTTTCAATTTTGTGAGGCCTAAATTAATTCAGGAATATTTGTTGTTGAAGTTTCAGAAATTATTTAGCTTTATGTGCTTGACCTTTGGCACAAATCGGTTTCTGACAATAAAAGAACATGTGAATGTAAAACGTAGATTGTGGTGAGACTTGTTTAATCTTAATGCTACAAATTCAAAATTCTTCTTTTGTGTCTTGTCATAGAATTATTATTAGCTTAATGAGTTACAGATTTTTCTCTCTGTGAGTGTCTATGTCTATCTATATGTGTGTTTGCGTGTCCTTGACTGCTCCTGGTTACATTTTAGGGGCTACAACCTTGGAAATTTGCATGACTACACCACTGGGCACTATATAAAAACAATTTTTTGTTTTCACCAAAAAAAGTGCTATTTTGGGTCTCTATGGTCATTTTGGACCAGATAATTTTTTTTTTACATAATTATTTCTGGTACACATGTGGGCTATAGTGATTCATTTATGTGAGATATAGATATGTTTAATCAATATTTTATTAAAGTGATAACAGTCTTGTCAGTGATGCTACAATACTACAATGATAGCTTGAATACTTCTAATCTTGGTTTGTTATTCTCTAACTAGTTTTTAAAAGCAAGTATGCCAGTAGCAATCAGAAATTCCTTCCATTTGCATTCATCTTACAATTGCAGCATCATAACATGGAATATTGTTCAATTTTGCTGAAGATGTAAGTCTTAGGTAATATAAAGAGCTTATAAAATTTCTAATCCTATGTATTTGCAAGAAAATTTAATACAATGGACTCAGCCGTGATTTCTTGCATAGAAACTTATAAAAAAATTATGTTTTTCCTTAACTAGGTGCTTTCGATATAAAAGGAAAAAATTGTGCTTTTGTGTTAATGGATAACAATTCCACTCGCGAGTGTTTGGCATAGATCTTATTGTTAATTTGTGTTTGTGGTAGGTATTGACGTGTTTTATAAATGACTAATATCTGCTGTTGTGCAATGGTTAACAAGCTAATCTTGCTAAACTTCAGTAGTTTTTCTCCCAGTTATTCATCAAAATATCTGTGTAACAAAGTTGACATGAATTAACAAATGATTAAATGACTTGACAAATGCAGCTGTAGTGAATGGCAAATATAATAGAATCTTCATTACAAGAAAATGACTAGGAAGACAAGACAGGTTTGGAGAGATGCTGATTGGTTAGACTATCTGTATTCAGTTTGATTGTTAGCATAAAATAAAGCCATTAATATTGCATGTAAGCGTGCTTATATATCGGGAAAACCGGGGCACAGTGAATCATTGATTTGAAATTTTTTTATTTTTTATTTTTTTTTTTTTTTACAAATGTCATTATACAACAGGAATGCTGCTATTTTTTCTCAATCAACACATCTGTCATTTTATGTCAAAAACTTGTCTACTTCGGCATTGCTGTACAGTGTGCACTTACATTTAAGGCAAAAGTTATATTCAGAGATATTCTTACTTTTATCGTGTATCCAAAATTTTGTAATTGTGCTATATTCTTGTCTAAACTCTAATCACTATGGTTGCTCTTAAAAGAGATGGAAGGTTATCATTCTCAATTGTATGTGCGAGGCAAATTGGATCAATTCAGGGATTGAGCCACTTCAATTCTTTTATTTAAAATTGATCCAATCAATTAATTTCATGTAGTTTACTAAGAAACTAAAAGAGCAATTTGATTTTACTCCTGTATATTTCTTCTCTTAAAATTGCCTTTGAGACTTTGTGAATGTGATTTTGTATTAAATGTTTCCTTTAGTGCTTCTTTTGGCAATGAATGTTTGAGAGATTTTTATAATCACTTTTTGTAACATAGTCTTACAATTCAACAATACTTAATAAAAAGTGTAGTTGGTTGCACTCTGGGAATTCTTTGAATCATCAAACCTGAGGTTATCCCAAGATTATGATTCAGTATGTACTAGGGCTGGGAACGATGGATCAGATCCCCACCCCAAACAAGTGCCTGCTAGTTGCTAACTTGGATACTTATCTTCATTTGACAGTTACCTATTTCACAGCCAACAGAGTAGATGTTTCTTTTTTTTTTTTTAACCCTGATATATAGATAAAATTAGCTTCTACCTACAATTTTCTTTATCATCCACTATACCCTGTTTTCCCACTTTTTCACCATATATATATATATATATATATATATATTTATATATATATATATATGTATAAAATAGCAGGCACCTGTGGTGTTGCCGTGGGATCAATAACTCGTCACACATCCTAGGCCAACCTACTACACTCCTACATACATTTGAGAATTATTTCCTTTTTGATATTGTCAAATTTGAGTTTTTTTTTTTTTTCCTATCAATGCTGGGATTCTCTGCTAGGACATTTTTTTTTAATGAATCATTGTGGTTGGCATGCAACAGTAAACATGTTGAAAATCTAGTTTAAAAATGTTGAATTAATACTGTATTGTCCTCAAAAGTTATCATAGAATACAAAAATTCCCTTCCTATCCCTCTCAGTGTAGCCAAGTATGGTTTGTTATTGATCGCTGAAACTATCTGCTAGATTTTTCCATTTCCAGCTAACTAATCAAAGAAAATAATTATATAGCAAGAATCCAAAACACTCTGTTGTTATCACACATCATATAATCAGATATGATTGGTTATCGTGAATTTTTATTGTCAAAATTAGGATGAAATCAGCCAGATCTAGTCAAAAAAAATGGATAAGTCAGCTGGTCCGCTTTTTGCCTACCCCCTTATTAATGTTCCTACCAAGGCCTCTTGAAGGAAATTTGAATGATGACCTTTCTCTCATTAAAGGCATGCACACAAACATACAAACTGACATCCATATCTAAATATATAAAGATAACCTTCATAGGAATTAAAGTGTGGCAAGGAGTATGTTTTCATGCTTAGGCAATTCATAGTCACAGTGCAAATATCATGAGCTGCAGGGTCCACCTCAATATCCTTGAAGACATAAACCTTGGTAGTTCTTGGCGCGGGTTAAACATGAATTCCAGAGATCTATGAGTGGATCTTAGTAGGAATTTATCTACCAAGTAAAAAATGTCTAGCAAGGTTTGTGGTCCACGTGATTGCTAAAGTCTCCCTCTCAATATTCGAATAATTAAATTAGCAGCGGTTAACCTCATTGATAAATATATCCTTGGGTGGTCATTCTATGATAAGATTCTTGACATAGAATGCTTACTAGTATCACTTGCCAATGTAACACCTGTGTTGGCATCAAATATCCCAACAGCAGGACTTTCAGTAAATGGTACTTTTAAAATTATTGAATGCCTTTTGTTGAATATTTTCTTTTATCTTCACTGTTAGAATTAGGAGACAAAAATAAGCCAACTTTGATGATTATAGAAAAAAAAACATGCTAATATGCCAGCTATCACAATACAATCAAAATGTATTTAAAAAAAAAATAGTTAATCAAGACTTAATGCTCCTTAGAACAAAACAGAACAAACTTTTGGGGTCACCCAATATTTACTGAATCATGTGTGGTCGTAAGAAATTGCCAATTCTTTTAGCAGATTTCAATTAGTTTTTTTTTCATTTTCTCAGCATGATGCAGAAATGTGCTTGTATGGCATACTTTTTTGAATTTTTGAACAAATCTAGGTTCTCACTCAATTTTTGTATGTGATATAGATTTTTAGTTATGTTGTAATCTTAGTAATCAAAACTTTTACAATCGATGTAGACATGGTCTTACATATCCGTGATTTATGGAAGGTCCTCTCCTCTGGATGAAAAAAAAAATGAAATGAATAGTGCTAAATGATCACTTACTTGGAAAGAAAACTTATTGCAATAGTTGAATTATTTCTTATTTAATTTTTTTTTTTTAAAGAAAATGGATTGAAATTTGTTTGGTTTTAGTCATTTGAGACCAGAATTAAGTTGCTGAAAAGTCATTGTTTTCATTTTGGTATTATCATCAATTATTGTTGTTTATTGAAATGAAAATTTTCAGACAGTGTTATTGAAAATCTTATAAGATAAGAACAGATGAATCTGATTTCATCCTAAATAGATAATGATTGCTGAACTATGACTGAAAAACATTTCCTAGTTTTTAATCAAAATATTAGGAAAAGAAGCACAGTACTGTGAACTAAGATAGTTGATAGTCCTAACTTGGTCAATTGATAGCTGTTTTTTTTTCTTTGGCTAATGAAATAAGCCACTTTCTCCTGGGAATAATCTTTTCAAATACATGAAATCATATAGAGTATAGGGCAAATTAACTGGTGACTTCACAGAATAAATTGGTGGGGATAATTACATATAAGTAAAAATTGTTTTCTCTCAGGACATCAATCATAAGTAAATCTTATCTATTGAAATCCATTGATTGGTTGTATGTCTGTAGATTTGAAAAAATGAGTTATTTAGTGCTAGAAACTTTTCTCATTGATTTTTCAGTTATCCATCTCTCTCACTCTGTGCGCCTTTCTCTTTTACACACACACACACACACACACACACACACACACACACACACACACATTATATATATATATAATTGAATCAACTTCTCTCTCTATTTCTGTGTTTGTCTCTGACTCTCTTTGTCATATATGATTTTTATGTATAGATTGTGACATTTTCTCCTATGAACTGATTTAGTTGTTGGTAGTTGAGTAGAAAAAAAAAAGAAATATTTGATTTCATGCTTTACTACTGATTTACAGGTAACTAAAAAACGAATATGGTACCTCAAAAGATACAAAGATACTTTTTCTTTCTCACTCCTTGGGATAAAATACAAAACTGATTGTTATTTCTTATTCACAAGATTCATATCTCTTTCTGGAAAATGGCTAAAAATTGCCCTTATTTATATTCTGTTGCAACTAGGGTGAGGTGAGTGTTGATTTTTGATGGGCGATAACAACACAATCTTTCATATAACAGCTCCCACACCGAACCCAATACTGGTAAATACATATCAATTTGACCTTTTTCGCCAGATGATGTGTTTATATATAAACAACCTCCAATGCCTTCCTCATGCCTAACATTTAAACCCCTGGGAAGAAATTCAACTCGTTAAAAGCATACTATAAACCCCCCTATTTTACGTAGGAAGTAAATTTTGCATATCATCTCGGGTACGTATACCTGTAAGATATACCAACTAATAACTCATACTTCTTTTTCATTTGATTCCTCCTTATATTCTATTTTTGTTCATACCTATTATTTCCTAATCTTTCTGAAAAGGCACATTATTTAGATTGATAGTTTGCATTTCAAGCAAACTCGATTTTACACAGCCTTCTATAGCTATCACAATTACATACTAGTATCTGTAGTTAACACAATTACATACTAGTATCTGTAGCAATGTAATGATAAATGTTAACTTGTCCTAGGTTTTGTTTTTTTGTTTTTTTTTTTCCAAGGGATGTGGACATGAATATATCTCATTGACTTGAGTTTTGACAAAAGGCATCTTATTCCTAGTTAGGTGTCAATGTCTCAAAAAATAAAACTTTTGGAATTGGTAAATAAACCTTGTGATTAAGAAAACTTCACTAGGATTCTTTTTTTTTTTTAAAGCTTTTATTCTTGATACATAAATAAATTGATGTTTAAACAAATTTAAAGTGAAGTTTATCAAAATCAAATGGGTGTTTATTTATTTATTGCTAGTAAACTGTTATGGGTTTATTTGCATATCACCATGTATTTTCTATACCTCCATTTTTCAGTTTTAAAGTACTAGTCTTGTAAACTAGGGCTCTTGAGCCCAAATATCGCTGAAGTCATGATTCATGAATACCTTGAATAGTGTGGTTTTAATGTCGGTACTATAGTTATGGTATTTCTGTACAAATTAATGTGACTAGGTATGATCTGGAAAAAAAAAAGACAGCTTGATTTAACTATAAACTATCAACTCCGACATGAGTATTATTTTGACTTCAAGTTTCTGGGTTTGATTAACTGAGGTAAACATGTAACTGTCTAATCAATTTGGTAGGTCAGTAGAAATGTTACGTACAGGGTGGACTGAAAATTACTTAACTGTAGTATTATTTTATTAACTCAGTTCTGTTTCAACTTAATGATGTGTAGATCTACTTAAATCGTTCAAAATGACCTCCTTCTTTCCCTGAACAGTAAACACAGTGTGTTGAATTCTCTGTCTCAAAATTCCTCTGTTGTTCTCTCTGTTAATTTGTGAAGAATTCTTGGCTTTGTATTGTAAACTTTTCGACCAACTTTTGTATATATTGAACTATAAAAGGTGACCTTTTGCTGACTGCAGCTTCAGTTGTTCTTGCTTAGAAAACTGATCCCTCACCATTCCAAGTGCAGAGATTTTTAAATAGTCTAAACCGCTTCTAAGTATGCTAAAATATTTTAATCTATAGAGATGATTAAAACACATTCCATTTGAAATTTATTATATGTGCTACATGTTATTATATAATCAAGTGTCTGGTTAAATTTGTTGATTATTAATAAAATTTGATCTTCTTTGAAGCAAACTGTGATACCACCACAACAAGGTGGGGCTGTAGTTGCCGTTGTCTAGTATTTCATCGTTTTGCTTTTTCATATCAATAACAATTGAACCAATGTCATATCTATCAAATAACTTTTACATGAAAATAACCTGGTCTGGCTCTTCAACCGTTCCTTATTCTCTTGGATTAAATTGGAACTTGGTTTTGTTCAACACCACCATTGAAATTTGCATTTTTATTAAAACCCAGTGCTAGGGTTAAATAGAAGCCAATTATGCGAAATAATCTCACAAATTGAGAGGTCACTTGTTACATTTGAGTCTGCCATGTATTATTGCAGAATATGGTAGATATAAAGTTAAATGATATTTCACAGTAACTGCAAAGGCAGAACTCAATGGATTGGTTCCTTGAGTTGAGAGAAGCTTTCAAGCTGTCACTGGCATTAAACTGACCTTTATATCTGCAAAATCCTGTTGAATATCTTTGGTCCCAGAACAGAAGCACTTTCAAGAACTACACATCAATTGTTTTTTTTATAGTGAACAAAGCCAGTTAATTGTCCTTTTTTTCTTGAGTCAATACACAAAACTTGTTCTTACAAAATGATACAACGTTAGTGTACATGTGAGGTGTTATTTTAACTTTGCTTCACTTGAAATAATTTGTTCAGTTGCCGATGAGAAAATATTCTAAAGTTATAAAATTGCGATATTTACAGTGTAATGCTTTGTATCTTAATGTTTAACAAAAAAAAAAATACATCCAAAATTCTCTACCTGACTAGACTTATGATTAACAGATTGATATCTGTTCTTCATTACTAAATGAAAAATTGGACAACCTTATTTCAAGACGTGGAAGAAGTCTGATATTGATAAAATAGTCTTTAATAGCACCATTACAGGAAATCATTTTCATGGGTTTGTGTTGTATCAAATCACCATAATCCCACAAGTGGCCTGGCTAACCAGCCAAGTGGGCTACAGATTCTTCTTACTTTGGGTGTCTGGATCTAATATATAT
>OY735225.1:46322555-46337555 GCA_963457665.1 Thysanoteuthis rhombus | reverse complement strand
AGTTGCCTCACCTAAGAGTGCTCTTCCCTAAAGAAGGGAGTGTTAATGTGTCATCCCCAGACAGCTGTTTCGTTGTATTACAACTCTTTAGTGTGGCTATAGATTATCCAACATCCCTTCCAGTACCACGAGGTAGGATCGAAACCTTCACTTCAGACCTAGAGGCAGACATTCTACCTCTGTCTATGCAGAACTGGATGGTTTAGAGGACGTACAATTAGGGTGCTTTCAGTTCATATGGTGTGAAAATATGCCCCTTTTTGCATTTTTTCCAGAAATAGTAGTTTTGAGTAGTGACCACCTCAAGTGACCTTAAGGGTCAAGGCCACCTAACCACCTAAGCATCTTCAGGTTACCCTGTAGATTAATTTTCAATGCTCAAGGTCTAGCCGTTTGTTTTGCCATAAGATGCACACAACCAAGCGAACAATAACCAGTGTGATATAGATTTATGTGTGTGTATATATATTTCTTTTTATTTGAAAATTTCTTCATTTATAATTCAAGAACGTCTTTGTTACATTAGCCTCAGGTTTTATTGTTTGTTCTTGTATTTTATTTGTTGCAGCTGGATTCATGTAAACAGGCTTCAATGCCAAAGTCGTCCCACAGGAATGTGGACTCTACCTTTTCTAATCAAGGCAAGTGTACTTGTCCATACTTAGACTTTTTATTCTATAATTTATTTCCTATCACTAAAAAATGTTTTCCAGAACCTCTCATTAAAATTGATTATCTATGAGGGGGATGCTGACCTATTTAGGGAAAAATCTGAGCATCATTTTGTCACTGTAGCTGGAAAGAGTATTCTTTTATATTATAATGTGCCAATTTGTAGGATTATTGGGTTTGTTGTTTTTTAATTCATTTCAGACCATTAACTGAAACAAACATATCAATGGTGAGAGTGGAATTTTCATGAAGTTTTAGTTCTTGCATATGAAAACTCCAAAGGAAATCCATGAGTGTATGATGCAAACATTGAATGACAAGTGCCCATTGTACTCAATTATGAAGTAGTGTGCCAAGATCTAGCATGGAGTAATGAGACCCAAGATGCAGCATGGTTTTGGAGGCCTTCAACGGTGTCAACTCCTGAAATTGTTAATCATGTTCATGACCTAATTTTGGCCAATCTAGGAATTGCTGAGACAAGAGAGATATCACATTGAGTTTATAAGTCGTGAGCAGTTTGTTATGTAGAAGCTGTCTGCCTAATTGGAGCCAAAATGTTTGAATGCTGACCAGAAATGATATTGAGTGGATGCCTCCAAGTTGATTTTTGCAGAATTTTCAGTGATCTAGTGATAATTCTTTTGAATGACTTATCACTGTTGCTGAATCTTGGGTTTTACCACTCTTTATCTGGAGACCAAATGACAGTCCATTGCAGCACTTGGGTTTATTTCTGGAAAAGTTTGAAATTCAAAACCCTGAAGACAGTAGGAAGGGTCAAGGTCTCGAAAATTATTATTATTACTTGGGTATGTTTTGATGCATCTCGATGGTTGCCAGCCATCATTTTCAGAGAAACTTGCAGCAGTGTATTTTTGAGATTGAGGAAAAAATTCTCAATCTCAAACATGTGGACAGCATGTGATTTTCTCTGCACTGAAGGTTTCTCTGAAAAAGATGGCTGGCAACCATTGAAGCATACCCATGTGACAATAAAGATTTTCGAGATGTAACACCTGCTTTTTCTCTTAAATTTTTTTCTCTTCAACTTCCAATTGTCATTTTCATCAACATTGTCGGATCATCTCACATCCACACAACATATATATATATATATATATATATATATATATATTGGGGTTCCCCCCAAAATTCATTCTGATGGTGATCAGTAGCATTTAGTTTTAACTAACTTTGTTTGATTGGATTGTGGCTGCTGTCATATCATTGTGCATTTTGAAAAAAAATCACGAAAGTTGATCTCCACACTAACTTCAGTAATGTATAATGAACATGTTGAGGAGAAAAGACACAACAATCAACATCAGTTTAAGGAGTGAGTACCTCAGAATGATTTAAGTCTAAAGTGGTTTGTGAATTTACTTAGTGGATATTCGTTGCTGAATAATGCTTCATGGACAGATAAACCAGTTGAGGCTGATAGTGGCCAAATCAAGACATTATTTAAAAATGATGATGGTATACGAAACAGGAGATGGCCTCATACTCAAAAAATATCCATATCAAGTGTTGAAAATCATTTGCACTATGTTAATCACTTTGATATGTGGTTCCCATATAATTTAGATGGAAAAATGTGTTTGAATCTTCTGCTATCGACTACTTATATTTAATGTTTATTCAAAAAAAAGATACCAAACAAATTGTGATGAATGATAAGTGGATACTTTACCACACAAATGGGAAACCATTTGCTCATGGGCCAGATTTGGCTTGTGACAACATTTTTTTCATGGCCTGCAGCCACTATTTATTCAAAAGCTTGTGTCATTTTTCTCAGAAATTCTATTTTAGAATTTATATTGTAATACTGTTATTGTTTTGGCTTTACAAATCAATGATTGTAATTCATGTTTGTCTAAATTAGCAACTGAGAGCATTTTTCAAGTGAATGTGTGGTCCAAATAAAGATGGAAAATGTCTTATGTTGCCCGCTAGATAATAAGATTGCCTGTGCCTGCTTTACAACAATGTGGAATTCAAGAGATTGTGAAGTAAGCAAAATGAACCGCCACAAAGTCTACTCTGATGTGCTCTTTCCAGAGATGCAAACATATGATTCAAACAAGTACTGTTTCCAATTAGACCAATTGAAGGCAGCAATTGACAAAAGGCATCTGTCAGCAATTAGTTTAGAGTTAGAGAAAAAGCATAATAATCAATAATCATGCTTGACTGCATGCTTCTTTGGTAACCAGGCAAAAATAAGTTTTCATTTATGCTGTGTATTCATCAGATATTGTACCTTTTGATTACTAATTTAGTTTGGTTTTCATCAAATTTTTTATAAAATGAATTCGATCTCTTGCAAGTCTACAAAATGCATGTAAAGCAGTTCTTTGCAGAGAAAAATAGAAATGTCTGGAAGGATGGAATTAGGAAAGATGGCAGACGATAGTGGAACAAAATCGTGAATGAGATGTTCCAGGAAGATAATGTCAAAATCATTAAAAATTGTGGTTTTTGGCCATCCAACACTGCACATAAGGTCATATGTTTATACATATATATAAACTCATGCACACACACACACACATATATGTACAAGCACAAACAGAAGTACGCATTCTCTCATGCACACTTGTATGTATGTCTACATACTCTGAAGGGAAGGTCGATTTTGGAACTTTGGTTTTGGACAAGTCTAGATAGTCAGGATTTGATATGATAAAAACCGACCCAAAATATCTTATTCCTAGCTTTTACTGTCATTAGAGGAAAGTACTTGAAAGGGTGGAAAATCCGAGTTCTGAAATAGAGAGTGGTTTACATGGAACCAAAAATCTTTTTTACTGTGTTGTTTTTTTTTTTTGTTTTTTTTTAGTTTTCTTTTCCATGTATAATTTTTTATAGAAACAAGAACATTCAGATAGTTCGTAAAATGAATTTCACCTTCGATTGTTAAAATGCAGTTATGGAGTTAGATATTTTTTCCCATCCTTCTACCTGAGAATGAAATTCTTTACTGAAAGACTGTTTAGGTAAATTTGTTTCATAACATCTCCCATTATTTAGAGAAGTGCATTCAATTATAATCATTATTTCTGTACTTTACAATTGCCAAACGGTACGTGTAATTTTTGCTGACATGAATTCTCTCGAATATAATAAAAAAAAAAAAAGAATGTAAACAAATATTACTTGTATTACTAAGTAATTGAGAAGACATGTAGTTGAACTGGTGTTAGTAAGCCTTGCTGAGTGCGTTGAAGCCATGACAGTTGGGTTTGTCCTTGAACAAGTATTTCATGAGGTAGCGAATGACCTACTCATACAAACTCGATCATATTTTGTCTAAGATTTTATAACTATAACAGTGAATTGGCCGATATGTTGTAACTTCATTGAAGATGAGAAGAGTTGCTATTGTCAAAACTAATTTTGGGAAGGCCAATTCTTATGGTTCATCTTGCTTTAATTGGACTTATATAACAAAGACATGCTATTCATTATACTTAAAAAAAAAAAAAATGGCAATCTTATCAGGATTTATTATTGGAAGAGCACAATTTTTCGACTGAATCAGGCTAAAATGAGTTTTTTTCACAAAATTAAAATTTTTTCTTCAATGCATTCAAGTAGGATTTCTGAACAGTAGTAAAAACTAGGAATCTTATTTTTTGTATAAGTTTGTGTGTTAAACCCTAACTATCTAGACTTTGCAAAGTTGATTTGAAAAGAAAAAAAAAAAAAATCGAAAATCAATCTACCCTAATACATATGCGCACAAGTGTGATATATAAGCATACAGTCTTATTGATCTTTTGTTTAAATTTATGCCAGTTTTTTTATTTATTTTTTACTTCTATTTTCTCAAGGCATTTTGGTCAAATATAAGCATGTTGAGAATTCATTCAGGGGAAATTTGGATAATGTGTTTGCTAGTCAAGAAGGTAGCACAAAAGTCTTATTTTGTAAGACTTATCTGCTCCCTCACCTGTGAAGATAGGACATTCACTATGGTAGAAATGATTATATCCATTTGGGATGAAAGACCAAGATCCTTTCATATAACTCAAATTCACTGGACACTACAGGTGTTGAAAAACTTTGAACTACAACATGCAAGAGTCATTATTTGTATTCTATCTATTTAATCACTGTCCCACCTCAGCAATATATGACACAATGTCAGGCTTAATGTGGGAAAGATCGGAGAGCTCTTTCAAAAAATGGCTCCAGCCGATGCGACTTCGATTTCCAAGCGCTCCATAGAAGCTTGACAACCTCCGCCACGAAAGCGTCCTCTAGGGGACCTGCTCCTTTAAGTGCAATGAAGCATTGCTGCCCTGGGGTAACGGATCCCCCGCAGCTGGGCTGAGTAATAATAGGAGAGCCGAAGGACGAGTCCAAAGGCTTCCATTGGAACAAACCTGGAGACCAGAATTATCCGGAAACCAGAGTTTTATTTATTTATGTATTTGTATTCTATGATACATTTTGTATTGAAGACAATGATCATATGAAAGTTCAAGGAATAAGCATTGATCAATATATTTAAAAGTATAAATGCATCAGAATTTCTTATATTTGCAAACATCTTGTGTAAAATTCATAATTTGTTTTCATTTTTGTTTTGAACTCAATGAGTGAAAAATGAGTAGCTTGAAAAATAATGAAAATATTCCTTTTTTAGGATTTCCGAAAAACACATACACCTATTGTAACAAGAATTCAGAATTGATGATTAATGCTATGAGTGTTTTTGTAAAGTTAAATGTTTTGCTCTTTATATATTTTATATCAGTCTAGCTTTTTACACTCATTATATTCAGTAGCGGAAGGAAATGTCTTAGTTCAGTTAGAAGAGAATGATAAAATTAGTTTCTTACATATAGATGACTTTAAATCATATATCTATGCAGGCGACCCAATATCCGCTTCTATGTGTACTGTCTTTTGATCAGTAATCATTGTATATCTTGTGAGTATGCAAAGATATTTGTAAATGCAATGCACTAATAAGGTTCTTATAATAGTATTCAAAATGAAATGAAATTCTTATGAAATGAAGCATTTACAAAAGTTATAGGATAAATTTGTTCAGATGTATATTTTCTTAGTTTGAAAAAAAAAGTTTATTTTGCTTAGCTCAGTTGGGAAATTAGGCTCAAGGATTGATACACCAAATGAGGAAGGCTTATCTCAAACCAGCATTTGAAGTCTTGACTTACGCTCAAGCACGTATGTCTATCACTAGTAGGCTATAAGTAACTATTTCAACTCCAAAGCTGGTCACTTGGAAAATCCCTTAGCTTTTATTTGTCCTCTAATCTCTATCTTGGTCCTCCCCTCCCCCATAATTACAGGGAAATAAGATTTTTCATTGTATATGTAAGATAGGTCTAAATGAATCCTGTGTTTCTTTTTATGTTGTTTATTCTAGCTTGATATTTAAAGTGGATTTGACTTGATGAAATCAGCCAATGAAGAATTAATGATGCTAGCAATGACTTCAACTTGAGTACCAATAGGTAACCTCACTATTCTTTCAATAATTCATAGAAATCTTTTGCTCTTTATTATAAGCTGGAAGAACTCTTTGAAAATTACCTGGTGTTTTTCTTTTTTGACATTGATATGGTGTATCTGCAATAGTTGATCGTGTTTGTTTCTGGAACGTTTTTTCTTTTCTTTTGTGTATTTGTTGGCAGTGAGGCCTATGACTAAATACCTTGAGTAATACAATTCATTTGTTTCTCTCTTCCATTATGTCTCCTTTCAAAGTAGATTGTCTGTCCTGCTGTCATTACACGAAGACACCAGCGACTTCTCTTTCTCTTCTCAATATTTATTTTCTTTTATTTAGAGAAATTACATCCTGTTTTTTTTTTCCATTCTTTTTTTTCTGTGAATCTTTAAATGAAATCTACGTTACTTGGAGCACAATTTACATTCACTCCGTCTGGGAGAATAGACTTGTTTTTCTTCAAGTTGAGATTGACTGAATTAGAACGTTTTTCTTTATTTTGTTTGTTTTTCTTTTATATACAACCCAATATAAAGAATTTTGTAACTTAAGCCTGTTACAAAATGATATGTTTAGAAAATGCCACTTTTACTGTGACTCAAATATAAGCTAGAAAGAAATTTTGAAAAGATTAGAAAGTATTTAATTGTGGTAGATCTCATTTCTTCTGTTTGGTTTTGATTATGATACATAAAGGGAAATGCCTCCCCTGCCAATTGACTGTCAAACACTATTGGACGATATTATTCTATGGATAGATATTCTCTCTCAAATTGAACTTTGCACAATAAACACCAATTATTTACTGTTGAGTGTTGACCTATGCTAGACTTTACAATTTTTGCAAGACAGTTGTAAAGATATATTCCCGTTTGTCAAACATCCACTGACCCACCTTCCACAAATTAGCATTATTTTCAAAAAATGTATTGTCAGTAGATCATGATTGATTTTGCATGGTTTACCTAACTTTGATTATGAAATATCTCCAAGGCATGTACTGACTGGACTGATAGATTATTGGGCAAGAAGCATTGCTCTGAAATAATCAGAAGATATCGGAATGAAATTCTCTTGTTGAAGATTGATTAGGAAAACATTCATGAGACGATAAACACTGATGCAATTGATGCTTTGCTGATATAAACTCTTCTTGTGTGTGTTTGAATTCTAAGTCAATTAGAAGAAAACCGGTTTTGGAACTACTTTCTATTTAATTGTAAGAGACTTCTCTTCTCTTGGTAATTACTAATTGTCAAATGCTAGAAGAACATAAATGTTTAAGACTGTTCTGTCTGTTTGGAATTTTTCTTTTACTCAGCATTGTGAAATGCTTGTGGACACGTGCAGATGCTGTGTGAGCAGAAAACACTGGACAAAAGGTCATTGCCCTATGGATGAAAAAAGTAAGCTTTAAATAACATGCAGGAGTTTTGCACACAGACTGATCTAAAAAAAAATGCTCAAGTTTTTATCTGTGATGTTTTAAGTTCAATGTGAAATTTACAATCAGTGCGGCAAAAAAAAAAAAATGTATTCCTGTTATATTTTCATAATGACCTTCGGTACTTCAAGTAATTTATAATCTTTTATGCTTTTGAACATTTTCACATCTTCAGTGGGGAAGTCAATTGTAATCATATAAAGACGCTTATTCGACAAACATAGATGGTGGACATTTGAAATAATGTGAACCAAATTGTACTTGACATACAGCTTTGTCTTTGCTCACGTCTATATCAAGACAAAAAAATTGCACTCATATAATTTTATCAATGGAGAACTTGGATCAAAGATGATACTAACTATTGTAACATTTGGTCAAGGCAAAAGGTTGGCACCCACTGAAAGCTGCTCATTAATTTGTCAGTCTTAGTTTCTGTTTCATTTGAAATAGTAAATTTTCTGATCATATTCAGGTGCCATAGCCAACACAAAAGGAAGATATATTTTTAATCTGGAGCCTTTGTGATATAAAGCATTTTATTCAATGGCCATTGTTGTATTGGATCAATATTCTGTACTTTTGAAGAGATTTTATTCACAGCTTAAAAAACAATTTCCTGATTATTATCAGACTTTAAAAAACTGAAAAAGAGACTCTTAAATAGTTCTAAGGAAGAAAAAGCCTCATTAGATCACTGTTTATACTTGGCTTACTCATTAAGTTTGCTGTCAGTACTGCGTGTGTGTTCCTTTTTATTTTCTGGTATCAAATATGAACAGAACTTCCCTCTTTCTCTTTCAATTCTGCTGCCATTTTGGTTTTTCAACTTGAAAATTTTTGAAACATCACAGAAAGATAAAGAAATAGTGTCAATCCATCTTTTGTCCAGTGTTCAGCTTTATTTGCGGCGCAAACAATTGCGACTCATTACCAAAATTTCGATACGAGCAAGAGAGGGAGAACCCCAGATGACTGCTTGCTTTTCCTTTCGCAAGTAATCAAAGTTGTTTGATACTAGGGAAATTTGTTGCTAATCAAATGCTATTCAAGTGGCAGTATTTGTTTTTTTGTTTTTGCGCCGTGTCTTTGTTGCTTTGTTATTTATGGAAGCTTTTCATTGGCCTACGGATACTCAAAGACAATTCTGAAGGTGAGAAAGATTAAAGCTTTGTTTATTTTTACTTTGGGATTCAATGAATATTGATGGATCTTAGCCAACAACTAATTTTCTGTTTCTGGTTTCGCAGCATCATTCATAACTTTTCAAGGGGCTTCTTAAAATTTTACAGCAAACATTTTAGCAAAATACTTCACAGATGGTTATCACTGAATGATATATTGTTAATCTTCTCTTAACAAAGACAGTTCTAACTATTTTGTTCAAATTTTCATAAAGTTATATTCAATGAATTTTTGCATTTTTCAGTGATTGTTGAATTATTGTTGTAAATATTTCACAAATGAAATACGTGCAGATGCTCAACTTTTTGAGAGATTTGTAAAAAGATTTGCAGTCATTTTTTTTACAAAAATGGAATTGCCTTGAGACCCTGCCAACAAAGATGTGATACTTTTTTTCTTTTAATTTATCTATGAATTTTTTTTGTAGCTTATTGCCCTGAGCTATCATCTTTTTCACTTTTATTGAAAAAAATCCTTAGATTTTTACATTTTCATCAAAATTTTCCCTTTATGTGTGTGTGTGTGTGTGTGTGTATATATATATATATATATATATATATATATATATATGTGTGTGTGTAGTGCTTGAAAGCCTTCACTTCTATAATTGATATCTGGTAGGTTCCTAGTTAGTATTAGTGGTCATACTTGATTTATTTTTAGGGTACTTAAGAACTAGATTACATGAAACTGTTATTAATGAACTGAGTTTTCTTGTATCAATAAAGCATTTGAAGTGTAGCGTAGAGCTCTATCAATCTATAAGCCATAATATCTGGAGTGGCAGTGAGTATTTTTTTTCCTGAACCCAAGCTTTCTTCTTGTTTTATTCTTTTTTCTCATTTTTCCTGACATATTCTATACTACAATAACCATTGGGCAATGATATTTCATGCATGTCACACACAGTTTTTCCACTAATCTCTTGACTCTCTGCCACTTGCGTATACATGTGTAGTGGTAGTGGTTGGGGACTATACCATACAAGTATTAGGAAACACTGATCACAGCTCTTACAACGATTATGTTCAATGCTGTATATATTCATCATCTATCAAATAGAATAAATCAACTGAATAATGAGTTGCAGTGAAGAGAATTCTTCTAGATACCTCTATAAACCATTTGTCTTATTGCTTGCTATATATTGTAACTGATTTGGCATTTGTATAGTAAACAGAATACATTGAATTGTATTATTGCCCTCAGAGTAAAAAATGCAGTTGATTGAACATTCCTCTGTTTTGAAATATGAAAGATTTCCTCAATTGATGCCCTTCTTTTTTTAAAAATATTTTTTTTGGTTAAACCACTGTTAAGGTTATTTTTCTTTTTGGCTCTTTATATGTCTTATTTGATGTACAATTTACTGACTTGGACTTGTTGGCCAAGAAATCAGTATCTTAAATTCATACTTCATGAAATAAAAGTTTTGCTTGTTTTCCAAAAAAGTAATCTTTGATTTGAAAATTGACTCAAATCATCTTCCAGAAAAAAAACAAAATTTTGCCCAAATTACCATGTCGGGAGCATCTAGTCAGACAGTTCTATAATGACGGCCATCTAAAGTTCAATGACACTCAATTGGATAAATTTACTCAAGCTGCCAGTTGAGGAGTCTCATTTGACAGAAGTATCGTAATGTTTGTTTCACCGAAATTTATCAAGTTGCTGTTCGAAGAATATATAGGGTGTCAATATTACCTCTACCAAATTATGCCGATATTAGGGTCACCCTATATGTTATTTTGAAGGTAGTTTTATGAATTTTGGTCAATGCTCTGAAGAAAAAAAATCAATATCAAGTTATAACCTAAGTTGACCAAAATTAAACTTTCTAAGAAGATATTTGAGAATTGGGTTATGTTTTAAGAGTGTTAAACAAGTGTACAGTAGTTGCTAGTAAAAACAAATAATTAATTAATGAAAACTATGAGTTCCATTTTTATGCTACTCAATGTTTTTGTTGCTTTTAAAAAAAAATTTATCCAGTGTGAGACAAGTTGTGGGAAAAAGCAACAAAAATTTCAAGATGAAGGTAAATAGTTACAAAAAAATGAAGATTGTTTATGATTCACAATGCATTTTTTAATTTGTTTACAGTAAATTGGGAGGAAAAAAAAATGTCTGAAATACTGATTGACTAATCGGTTTATAGGTGTAAACAAGTCAAGTTTTTATCCAGGTTAATATTATCTTGATGCATTATTTTTGGTTGATAATTTTCGACAATCTTTCTTATTAACAACACTAAGTTTATTATGACCCATTTATGATTTCCTAAACTTTCAACATTTTTTCATTCTGTAAAGTATATTTTCTATGATGCAGTTTTTCGTTGTAAGCAACAGATTTACCCAAAATATTCCCATTTGAATTATTCTGGAGTGAACTGTGAATGGCAAGGGATAACTATATAATCATGAATTTTTTCCTGGGAAGAATAAGTAGTTGATAATATTTAAGACTTGAAACTTTGCAAAGTGTTGTCATTAATGGAAGCTATATTGAAAGCATTACTGTTTTCAACTGTAAGTGTATGAACTAGAAAAGTTATGTTGTATTATCAGTTGAAAATCTCAATTACATCTTCAGAAATTTTGCAGTATGATGTAAAACTGCTGTAATGTAAATAATGTGCAAGTTCAAGTGTTGTAGTCTAATTTTTCTGATCCGAGGGTCAGGTCTGATTAGCAGTTGTCTTATGTCATGGAATTAGATGATTCATTAGCAATATATAAAAATGCATCTGACTCGCTTATATCTCAAATATATTTTTCAAGTGGCATGAATTGATTGAAGCAATAAAACTTAGTTAATAAATTTTTCAATGCAAAATGATGCTAAGAGTCCTATGACCTTTTAAACTGTCTACAGACCACAAAGCCTCAATCAAGAATTGGGTTTATGTGTGTCAAAAAATCCGAGAATGTTGTTGTTATATGCAGTTTCAAGTAAGTTCTCAATAAGCTTACACTCAGTCAGTGCTTGCAAATGAATTGACTGAGAAATTTTTAACTAGAATTCTAATAGATTCAATATCTGTACCTCACAGAAATGAATCACTGTTGCAAAAGTGTGCTCCAGAACTGATTACCTAAAAAAAATTGACCCTTTATCCACGATTATCTAAAAAAAAAAAATACCAGCAAGATTTGGGCATTGTTGGTCCAGAATGACCAGAGAGATTCAAAATAAACCTTGAAAGAAACAAACAAAAAAAAAAAAACATCAGTTTTAGATGGTGCCTAGTTGTGTACTAATGCAAATTCTCAAGGTTGTAGCCCCCTAAATGTAACCAGGAGCGTCCGCATGCACATGCAAGAGAGAAGACTTTGTAGCCCACTTAGCTGGTTGGTCAGGTGGGCAATTTCTGGGGCAACGGTGATTTGATATATTTGTGTGTTATTAGAGGAAAATAATGCATGGTATAATTCTTTTGTAAGTTTCTTCACAAGGTGCTTAATAATGACTCTGGCAGAGATGGCAACAAAGTCCAACAAATATCTTGAGTACTAACTGAAGAACAGGATAGTTTTTGTTTTTGTATTCTTGAACCTATTTATTTGGCTCTCATCTTTTTCTTCTATTTCTAAATGACCTTTCTTCCTTCCAGGTTGATATATCTTCACTCTAATAATCATGTGATGTGGGGGGGAGGGTTGGCTCCAATTTTTCACCCCAATTCTTTATAAACTTAGTATTTTCGTCCCTGTTTAATCTGAATTTTCTCAATTGGTATGTTTACATACCTCCTTATAAGGTTCCATGTACCAGTTGGACATTTTCAGTTCATGAGCTGATAGTGGGCCTCACCTTTACCCAGGTACAATTTTCAAGCTCTGGTCTCATCCCCCCTTTCCTTCCTCTCCCACCTCTGCCACACTGATCTCCCCCCCTTATTTCCCCACAGTCCCCCTCTTGTCTTTCCTTCACCCTCTTCCTTTCCTTCCGTACATCCTTCTCCTCCGTCTCGTTTCTATCTCCTTCCACCCTCGGTCTCTTCTTGTCTTTCCCTATTTCTCTTTCCTCCTTCTTACCATATCCCCCTTGTCTCCACTTTTTCCCCCTCCCGTCCTCACTTTGCTTTCTTGTCTTTCTTCCTCCCTCTCCTTCTCGTCCCTCTGTCTTCCTTCTTGTCTTTTCTACCTCTCTTTCTCTCCTCCCCCCGTCCCTCTCTTTTTCTCCTTCCTCCCGCCCTCTGTCTTCCCTCGTCATCTCCCCTCCCTTCCCCTCCCTTCCCCTCCCTTCCCCTCTCGTACCGTGGGCTGTGTTTCCCTCATGTCTTGGTAATCCAAGTAATGTTTTGTCTGGTCAGTGTGACTAGGTGCATTCATTCTGTCATTTGAGGGACTGGGGTGCGCTATGCAGTCCACAACCGAAATTACTGATTTTATTCAACAGGAAATCTAAATGTGGCTAACCTACCTCCCTCTCTCTGATTCCTGTACACCCTCACACCTAATTAATTATCCGAACTGCTCTGCCGCTGCCTCCTCCTCCTCCTTCTGGTCTGATATACTCTTTCCTTTACATTCTTCCCTTCCTTCCTTTATGTCTTCACCTTGGCCTTCTGACTACCCAAGATTTGAATCGGATCTCAACCTCTTACCCTCGCGAGTGGGTAGCCTCTCATCTGCTTTGTTATCGCTTCTAAAAAGACTTTCTTGAGCCCCGCTGACTACCCTCCTCTTGTGTATTGACCCCTGCCCATTTTCCACGCCTCTTTCTCTATATCTTCTATCCAATCTAGACATGACTGAACTGAGAGCTTGAAAAAAAAAAAAAAATCAATTCACGCCTTTTGGATTTTTTTTCTCTATAACTCGTTATCATTAGGATTTTTGTATGTCCTTGCAGATCTTACAAATGATAAAATTGGCACTTTAAGTTAACAAGACAAGATGATAGGTGATATAACCTTCGTTTTGCTCATCTTACGTATTGTGTGGGTGAATGAGTTAGATGCCAGACCTTGGTTTAGGTGGATAAGAGCCTACCTGTTGTTTTAGAGCAATGGTCCGCTAAGTTGTCAAGTTTTCTTCGGTTAAAAAAAAATAAATGAAAAGTTGTCAACTTACCCAACATTACGTGTTTTAGAGGACCTTTCAAGCTACATAATTCGAATTTAAGTCTCAATCAGTTATTTATCAGAATTGAAATTGTTTTTTGGTTTGATGGTAAGTTAAACGAATAGTGATACACATCAAGGAGATAAATGAATAGTAAAAACGAGATAAAATGAATTAATATTTTTACCAAGATCTAAAAATTTCTTCGACATCAGCATTTTTAGCCAATAAAGCAATCGATTCCTGTTTTATAGGATTCTTTTTCATTTGTTCACTTTGATCTTTCTATTAATCATTTATTTGATTGTTTTCCTTGTGATTTTAATGTTTTCTTCATCAACTCCCTATCCTCAAAAGATATCAACTTTACTGTGAATTCTTCCTACTACTTGAGATTACAGTTTAGGAATGTTCATCTGTTCATACATAATAATACCCACTTGAAATTCCACTCCCAGTGTTTAAAAAAAAATATTGAAGTCTCCCATCCTTGTCACCAGTCTTTCAAATAAAACAATAGGAAGAAGACGAGGCAGAAAATATGTGATTAATAAAGCCTGACTGGAATATGAAGAAATTCTTTTCTTTCTCTCATGACACTTTGGTAATTCATGAACAGAAAGTAGCGACAATGATGGTTCATGAAGCACTACACCGATTGGAGGCTGGGGACTCATTGAAAAGCAGCTTTGAAAAATTCTTTATGTATAACCAACGAACACGTGCTTTCATTCCCATTTCCGTAAAACAGAAAAACAAGAACAAAGTTAAAGATTTTGAGGAATCTACGGAGATTTCAAATTCATTTGTAATTGGTGTCTCTAATGCGGAGACACCAACCAGGCTTGACGGACAGTCTCGGCTTTCTCTGATACTGTAGGTGGGTGCGTGCACTCGTATATATGATCTTTCTTTTTATCTAGTAGTAAGCTAAGCTAAGTGTATTTCTTTCCCCCCAGTGCTGTGTTCTGATCCCCATACTTTCTCTATCCCTAAAAAGTGAAAGACAAGTGAGATTTGTCAGTAGAGTTAGTGTTGGTAGTCGTGGTTAGGATTGAGTTTCTTGGAAGAAAAGATCTGTTTGTAGAAGTCATCTGTCAACTTCCTGTCTCCTCCTCGTGATGATGATGACT